>VZRR01006988.1:25783-120210 GCA_013398015.1 Oreocharis arfaki | reverse complement strand
ATTTTAAGACCAGGAAAAGGCAAAAACACAGGCATATCTGCAATGCAGAGCAGGGATTTCTGCACCTCTTGCAGCATCTGCTGAAATCTCGGGGCCCCGGGCTCCTCTCTGAGCTATTTCCTGCCTGATGGAAGTGCTCGGTGCCTGCAGGACTCCTCGATGTGTTGAACAGTTCTCTTTCTGGATGATGGCTCCGTTTAAGGGGTCACTTCACGTCCTGAAAAATGAGACACTTGATGGGAAGTTTATCGTGGGTGGGTTTAATGGTTTCTCTGCTGCCTTAAAAGGGTTAAGCCCTTGTTTGAGTACCTGAAACCTTATTTTGTCGTTACACATCAAAAATATTGACAGAGAGCTGACTTCCCTTGATATGAAACAAATCTCTTCTCCTTTGATTCAATAAACTGCTTTTAGTCTGTTGGTTTTGCTCTGCTGGAGCTGTTGTGAGTTGTGTGGCTTTATGGGGCACCATAACAACAAAAAGACTTTTGCTGCTCACAGGAGGTCTGGTATAAACTCCTCAGCGTTTGTAGGCTTTATATATAAAGTGGAACATCCAGTAAAATAAAAATAAATGGATGCTCACTCTGAGTGCACCGAAGTGGAGGGAGAGAAGGGAAAAGGACATTTCTCTGCACTGAAACTGCAGCAGTGATTTAGGGATGCAGAGAGCATTGCTCAAGGTTTTCCGAGCTGGCGTCTTCATTTTAATGGCTAAGGGCAGTCTGGTGTTTCTTATTCAATTTTTTCAGCGTGTTTGAGGGTGACGCCAGCTCCTCACTGGAACATCCTCTCCTTTCATGCCGGGTTCTCTGGGAAAGGAAAAATGGGAGAGAGGGAGGGGGAAAAATCATAAACCCCAGGTGGTCTTCAGAGCTTTTTTGGAAGTTTTATTTGTAGGCACCCCCCAGGCACCAGAGCTCCCATGGCTCCCCTAAGAGAGCACTGAGCATTTTGAGATAGGAGGGAGAGGAGCAGAAGCTGCAGTGAGAGGGAAGGAGGCAGCAGATCCTGGTACCTCCTGAAGGAAGAGAAGGAGGCAGCACATCCTGGTATCTCCTGAAGGAAGGAAGGAAAGGAAGGAGGCAGGAGATCCTGGTACCTGCTGAAAGAAGGGAAGGAGGCAGCAGATCCTGGTACCTCCTGAAGGAAGAGAAGGAGGCAGCACATCCTTGTATCTCCTGAAGGAAGGAAGGAAAGGAAGGAGGCAGGAGATCCTGGTACCTGCTGAAAGAAGGGAAGGAGGCAGCACATCCTGGTATCTCCTGAAGGAAGGGAAGGAGGCAGCCAATCTTGGTACCTCGTGAAGGAAGGGAAGAAAGGAAGGAGGCAGCAGATCCTGGTATCTCCTGAAGGAAGGGAAGGAGGCAGCAGATCCTGGTATCTCCTGAAGGAAGGAAGGAAAGGAAGGAGGCAGCAGATCCTGGTATCTCCTGAAGGAAGGAAGGAAAGGAAGGAGGCAGCAGATTCTGGTATCTCCTGAAGGAAGGGAAGGAGGCAGCAGATCCTGTCACCTCCTGAAAGGCTCTGTGGCTTGTCCAGGTGGCCCTGAGAGCTCTGGAGTGATACATGTGCCTCTTATCTGCTGGAAGAGCCTGAGGGCACCGTGGGCAGTTTGATCAGCATCGTGTTTCCTTTCTGCTGCGCAGCACCAGAGGGTCCCGCCTGTCACTTGTGTTGGCAGGGCTGGGTGATGCTCTGCACATGCAGGGCTGGTGCTGAGCAGCCTCCAGGAGTCAGGGGAGCCTGACAGCAAAATAAGGAGTGGTTATAAGGTGTTGCAGGGCTCCCAGGTGTCTGCAAGCAGCCTGTGCTAAGTCCAGGATGGAATCATTTTCCTGTTGATGCGAAGGAGAAATGTAGAAACCACGTTACTCCTTCTAGAAAGTGGTGTGCTAGCTCATCAGAGATAGTTATCCCTGCTTTTTAAAAGAACTGGACAACCTGGTCTAGATGTTTGCTGTGGAGTGGTGTAGAGGTTACGCTGCTGGAGCTTTGGAATAGGAGTTGCCAGAGGCTGGGAGTACTTCGGACAAGCAGTTATGGAAAAGCTCAGTGTGTTCTAACACAGTTCAGTTATTAAAAATAGGGACAAAATTACTTAAGACATGTGAGTTTCTTAATTATTAATCACTTCAGAAATGCAGGTTGCTGAAGTTCAGCGCATGAGCTTTAAAAAAGATCAAAGTTTAAATTGAAACTTAATTTTCAGTGTAGCAGTCAGCCCCACTGAACTCTATCCAGGCTTCCTGGAGAGCGATCTGTGGGGCCCTTTCTTGAAATAAAGTGAATAAGGTGACCAAGTTAAATGCTCCTTGTGGCTCTGGCAGTGAGAGAGCCTTTGGACAAGTGCTGCAGAGCTGGGAGCTGGGATTATCCAGCAGCTGAGTGCTTAGCCCAGACCCTTCCTAGCTATAAATCCACCTTGCAGGAGTCCCTCAGTCGGTGTTATCAGTGCTAATGAATAAGTATGTCTGCTTAATTGAGAGCTGAAATAGTTGTGTGGCTTGGACTGGAGAGAGGGGTTCAATTTCTGTGGCTCAGAGGCTCCCTCGGTGCCCAACAGCTTTTGTTCCTTCCCTTTTTGTGAAGAAAGAATCTGTTCTCTGTGGGGGCTGACAGGCAGCTTCTGTATCTTATGCACAGGCTGGGAATTGCTTCATCCAACTCCTCTGTGGGGAGATCCCCCTCCTGCACTCCCGTGCTGAGGGCCAGGGGGAGGAATCTGTTTGGGTCCTGGCTGGGAATATCCTGTTCCTAAATCTCCATGGGGCCTCTTGCTCATCCTCCCCTTCTGCAGGAGAAACCAAACTTTGTCAGGAGTACCCATATTTCTAAATTCAAGTATTATTTTTCAGTGCTCTTCCACCCTGAACCAATAATGGCCGAAACAGCACAGTCTGAGGAGAATATTTGTGCTCAACATGTCTCTTTTTTCAAAACCTCATTGGGAGCCACCTCTGGGATGTGTGATTCTGAGATATCTGACTCATGGAGAGCCTGAGGAAGTTTCGAGGGGCTCCTATTCCTCACCAGAGGGTTACACAAGGTGTCACCTCTCACCTCAAAGCTCCCCAAGAGCTGCTGAGAAACGCTTCTGTAGCCAGACACTTCCCACTCGAATGCAGCTGTCAATGATGGCCTTTGCTGACAGATGGGGAAATCAGACCCTGCCTCTGAGTTTACTCCTGCAGAGCTCAGCGAGACCTGAGCTAATCCAGCCCTTGGCTTCCCTGTGCAGTAGATATTCCTCCTTTTCATGGGTAAATCACCATGGGAGGGGGCTGTAAAACCCGGGCCAGGGAAGGGCAGGTTTGTCAGCTTTTGACAAGCAGGACTCTCACATGGAGGGAGAACTTTCTCCTCCTGCCTTTTCCTGGCTCTGAGAAAGCTTAGCACTGGCAGGGCCCATTAATTTTTAATTTAGTCCTCTCTATGCTGCACTGCTGTTGTGGTTTATGAGGATATTATGCTGGAACAGAGGCCTGTAAAACAGGATTTTAAAGTTTGGGAAAGGCACGGCTGTCATACATAATATGCACGCTGTAGCAGAAATCGGTGGGTATTTATAGCACGGCTAATATTAATTACTTTTATTGTGATGTCAGCCCTGCAGGTCAGCTGAAGAGTAAGATGCTGCGGAAGCCAGAAATCTGCAGGCATTAAATTATATTAATGTGAGATGTTGGGAAGTGGTTCATTTGTACTGCTGGTTTTGTTTGAGATGTTTCCCTGTTCAGAGCCGTAGCAGCAGTGTGATGGACGATCGTTGGGAGGGACGTAATTCAGCCCCTCTACAGGGGAAGCCCTTGTGCTTGATGAAAGCCAGAGCTGGGAGTCCAGCTCTGCCTAAAATAAAGAACTACAGCGAAATATCGCTTCTGGAACAGCAAATTGCTGCTTTTAATTGCTAACCACATCTCTCTGTTGCTGGTACTCTGCCAAGGTTGTTGGCGATACGAAAATCTTCCTGTTGCCTCCTGACTTTCGTGTGGCACAAATTCCTCCCCTTGGATGTTTGATTCGCCCTGCTTGGTGAAAAACCACCTGTGAGGAGAAGCTGACAGCAAAACACTCACTGTGATCCTGTGGAGCTTTGGGAAGAAAGCTTGGGAAGATCAGGAGGAAAGCCCTGCAGTGCGTGGAGGAGCTGTTTTGTACCTGTCATGTGCTGGATCCCCATGGGATGTGTGAGCTGGGGGCTTTTGGAGGTGTCTGTTGAGGCAGGTATGTGTGAGAGGGAGAAACTGCTCCCCCTGAGATCTCCTCCTGAGATGATCATTTCCTAAAAACTGAAATTCTGGCGTTCCCCTGCAATGAGCCCGTCAGATGCTCTGCCCTGGGTGTTCCACCAGAGCTGTGCCTGAGCTGATTGTGTGGAAATAGAGGCTGGACTGGTCCTCACATAATCAGGGAATGATTCAGCTTTGATCTGCTGAAGAGGAGAGCTAATGGAAGAATGTTTTCAAAATATCTGTGCTTTGTGTGCCTCGAAACTCACAAGGGGAAAGTCTCACAGCTTTGGAGCCAGGGACCTTCCCAGCCTCCTGTGCAGAACGTGCCAGGTGAGGAACAGCTCCTGTTGAGCTGTGACACCTCAGCTTGGGTCAGGGTGAGGACAAGGGTTGTTTTCTCTACCTCAACGTGAGAAAACACTTGAATGTGGAAATGAGGAACGCCAGAAACACTTCAGACCTGGCTTGTTTGTTTGCAGGCACGGTGAAGAGCCAAGGACTTGAGGTGAGGATTGGTCTGCACTGTGCATGGCCTGAAGAGCTTCAGGACCAGCCCGATTTGCTCTTGTTCTTGAAAGGGTTGCTGCCAGAGAGGGTGACTGATTTGAGAGGCTCATGCAGCCTGAAAATTGCAGCATCTTAAGTCCCCGAAGCCTCCCTCCCTCCAAAAACACAGAAAGATAATGAAAACTTGATGAAGCGCAGGGGGAAGTTCCTCGTCAGCACACTGCAGTGGTGGGGAATCGGATTTTCACAGCTCACTAACCCCTTAAGTGTTTAATAAATCCAAGAGATCTGCTCCAAGGATAAGGTGGCCCTGCTGTCTGAGCCGACAGACTCTACCTGCTGTCATCTTTCTTAAAGCTGACCCTGCACGGCAGGACCAATTACCCAGCTAACAAAGTGGAGACAAGTGTCTCCTTCCGTGCCACCCTGTCCCCGGAGCTGGAGGCGTTGTGGTTGCCACGGCAACATTGCTTGAGATCCTGGTAACAGCGGTGGTTGAGATAAAGTAACTGAGAATGGAGGATGAGGGCTTTCCTCCTGCTTTTTTTTGTGTGTGTGGATTTTCCTGGTTATTCACGTGCCCCTGCACTGGTGGGATGAGGAGTGGGCTTCTCCAGGCAGCTGTGACCACCTTCTGCTGGTAAATTGGCAAGTTGGAAGTGTGGTAGGTGCTGAGGACAGGCTGGTGAAGGAGTTTCTGTGCTGCATGAGAGAGCTGAGCGTGGATAGCTGCGGGAAAAGGCTCCTTTGCAGGCTGCAGGGCAGGGAAATCACGTCCCAGGCTTTCCCATTGTCAGGAAAATTAATCTGTAAACACCAGAGGTTTAGATCTAAAAGGAGACAGAGGAGTCCCGTTTCTTTATTCGAATAAAGGGAGAGGTCCTGGGGCATTCCCCTGNTTTAATTCATCAATCAATGGAATCCTTCCCATTGTCTTTCTTATCTCATAGCGCTAGCCTTGTCTACCCACAGCTTGTTTGTAAAGACAAGTTCTGCGTTCCTCTCACCATAAATTGCTTTTTAATCTGCCCTGCCTTGTGCAGGTGACACTTGCTCTGCGTGTCAGGGTAAGAATTCCTGTCTCACCCCCTCAGCTGCTCCTCGAGGAATTCCTGCTGGCCACGGATTGTAGATCTGGGCAAATGAGGAGTTTCAAAGCGGAGCCTCTTTCCAAGAGAGGGCAGCTGGAGAGCTGATGGGACCAGGCCCAGCTGGCACCTCTGAAGTGATCTTGAGCATGAGCTGCTTGTCTCTCCATCTAGGAGAATCCCTGTGGAATGAGGGCATTCATGCTTCATTTTTTGGAGAATTTTCCTCTTTGACCCTTTGGCTGGTGAGCGGTTTCAGGTTCTGAGCCAGGCTTCGGCTCTGTGTTTGAAAAATATTGATCAAAAAGGGCAAATCCAAAGATTCCCCCCTTGTTTTTACAGCCTGGCTGTCTACAGAGGATTATGAAAAGTCTGAACTTCTCTTCTGACAGGTTGACTCGCATCTTTGAACAACTGAGCTAAATTCGAGACAAATGGACCCAGCTTTGATGCAGGAGGTCCAGGGCTGGCAGTCAGCCTGATTTATTGATATTATTGTTCAGGGGGGTTGCTTATTTTATATTTAAAGCACTGACTGACCTTGAATCATTAAAATCTGGTTAATGTGCCCCAGCCTGGAGAGGATTTAAAATTCCCTGTCCTGCTGTTGCGTGTGACCAGATTGTCCCAAACCAAGATGACTTTCCCTGCACAGAACGGGCGCATTTTGTGCAGTTTTACTCTTTGCTTGCCCTGTCAGAGCAGTGATTGGTGACCATCCCTGTTCAAGCCTGGGTTTCCTAAGGCTCAGCACTCACAGCTGCAGTTGTGGGTCAGAGGGATCCAACCTGGCCCAGATCATTGCTGGTTAACTGGCCAAGCTCTGCCTCGATTTTAAAAACGTGGTTCTGTAGAACTGGGTTCTGTAGAACTGGGTTCTGTAGGACTGGGTTCTGTAGGACTGGGTTCCAAGTGGTTTTTTGTTAATTTCTCTCTCTGCCGAATTCTGGGTTCGGTCGTGGACGGTCAGGACAGACAGTGACGGAGATTTCTATTCTCAGGTTTTAGATCATGATGTTTATTGCAGAAGGTGTGGGAAAAGAGCCCTGCCAGGAGCTGCCGCTTGCAGCTCCAGGCAGGTCGGAGAAGTTAGAGAGCAGGCGAGAGGGGAGAGAGTGTCAGAGTGTGACAGAGTGAGAGAAGAGCAGAGCAGAACAGAATGCTCTCAAGGGTGATTACAATACATTAAATCATCTTCTGTGTTGAATATTCTAATTTCCATGAACCAATCTAGAATAAGCTACAAATCCTACAACATTTGCCTACAGCCTATAAGAATCATTACATTAACCTATGGCATTATATTTTAAACTCTAAAAGTTGCTCTTCGGACTCTTTGATGAGTTTGCAGGGTCTTCCTTGATCTTTGGACCTGTCTACACGTAGAGGGCATTGTTTAAACAAAGGGGGATTACCTATAGCCGGTATACATTGTTTTCTAGTTGTTCAGTGACTGGAGTTGGGTAACTCAAAGCTTGTTTTCATCTCAATCTCAGCATCTTTTGCCAGGTAATCATATTTGTAAGGTTTTCCTATTCTATCTTCCCCAACAGTTTTTTGTTAACAAATTCTGTAAGAAATAAAGCATTTGTGCCCTTTGGGGCTGTGAGATGTTGCTGTGACAGGGCACGGACCTGGGGCGGCAGCAGCGAGGCGTCGATTTGCATACAGGAGGCAAATCCTTTACACAGTGCAGATAATGCACATTGTAAACCAGTTACAATAACATTCACTGCAGCCATGAAAACAATTTTACAGCAGATTAAACACACTTAGAAAAAAGCGGGAGAGATGAGTGGGAAGGCAATGCTGACACTAAATTAGACTCGAGTCAGCAGCAGCGAGAGAACAGAGGAGAAAATGAGAAAATATTCCCACTGTCCTGCTGGTTTTTTTCCCCCCCAGGCCAACTCCATTCTGTGCCCACCTGTTTGGCTGAACTGGAGAGTTTTGGTGCTCTCTGAGATCGTGGTAATTAGTGGAAAATACTAGAACTGAGGTGAGCATTACCTGGAATACTGCTCAGAGGGCAAGTCAGTGTCATTGCTCTGGACAGAGAGTGGTCGAGTGGGTTTGGTCTTCTTTCTTTGTCGTGTCAAACAACTGTGAGTGCTTCAGAGTATTGGGGTCACGTTCCAATGGATCACTGAGACAGTTTTCAGCACCGTGGGATGTATTTCAGGTGCATTATCAAGGCTGTGCTTCCTCTGCACGGTTTGGGATGTCTGCCAGGTGAATCGTTCGTGTGAGGCACAGAAGCTCAGGCAAACGCTGCCTTTTGGTCCACACGAGGTCTTGCAAAAACCGACTTTTGTGCCATTGCAAACCTGTAGGGGGTTGTAAACCACAAATTCTGGATTCCTGGACGATCCATTAAATGCTGGGTGTTGCCTCCAGGCTGTGGATCTCACGGGCAGAGGGGTCCTACATGCAGAGGAGCTGGGAGGTGCTGGGGGCCTGGCACTGCTGAAGGTTCTGGTTAAACCTGGGGGGTCAAACACATTTGCTGCAGCTGCCTGGCCGTGCCTGTGGAATTTTCATTAATGAGCCGTCCTTCTTGGCTTTACATGTGTGTGATGGTTGATTATGCAGGATTATCTTCCTGCAGCACACAGACACCTGCTAAAGAGGGACTAATCTCGTTAGGAGCCAAATCTCATCTGATCGTTAAACACGGTGTGCTTACAACCCGCTTGTCAGCTCTGCTTAATTCGGCATGCAGGGCTCTGTCACAACGGCTATTGATTCATTGGGATTGCTTGGCATCTTTGGAGATAATAATCAGCGTGTCTGACAAGCTGCTGGGCCCTTTCAGAAGCAGAGCTGGTCATAAATGCCACGGGCGGTGGTGTCTGGGTGTCTCTGTGTGGTGTCCTGGCTCCTGTGAGCCTTCCTGGGCTGCCTCTGCCTGCTCAGAGGGTTTAGGACAGCCCTGCTGGGGTTCAGGCTTAGTGTGGGTGACAGTGAAGGGGGGTTCTTCGCTGGTTTGTGTCCCACAGCTCTGTGGGATGAGGGTCTGGATGGCGTTACAGCAAATTAGCGTCTGCTGGCCGTGAAACGCCTGTCTGAAATGCTGTGTTCTGTTCAGAGCTGTGCTGAGGTGGCCTGGGGATGTGGGGGAAGCTGTTCCACAGGAGAAAACAGCTGGGACAGGCCAGGCTGGACGGGACCTGGAGCAACCTGGGCCAGGGGAAGGTGTCCCTGGGATGAGCGGGGCTTTGGGGTCCTTCCCAAACCATCCTGGGGGTCTCTGAGGGACACGTGGAGGCTGCGGGGTCGGGGAGAGCCCAGGCTGGGGCAGAGGGAGGGTGAGGACATCCTATGGGGACTCTGCTCACCTGAGCCAGGTGAGGGTGGGGTGTTCCTTGGAGATCTGGGCTGTCTCTGAGTTCAGGAGCTCCCTGGGGTCCCGCTGATAACAAAGGAAACGTGTCTGTGATATCCCTCTGTCGGTGTTTCCAGTCAGCTCCACTCACTGGTGAAGGTGCCTGTTCTGGTGTCTGCAAATTAGCCTTTTTTTGGTTAAAAATGAACCCTTTCTGTAGCTTTGGAAACTTTTGTCTCTGTTCAGAGACTGCTGTAAGACACTGCTCTGTGGAAGGAGTGCTTGGAAGGTTTGGATACACAAATGCCGCCAAAAATTCCCAAAGGGAGGCCGGGATATGGGAAAACACCTGTGGAAAACCTTCTTGTGGAGCACTGCTTGTGATTTGAGTGAACCCCAGAGGCCAGAGGGGTCTCTGAGACACGGAAGGTGCCTCCCCTGGGGATGTGGAGGGATGTGCTCCCTGCTGCCCCCACGCTGGCTTGTACCTGCCCAGGGTACAGCTCGTCACTGCTCTTGTGGGACAACTCCTGTCTTTACTCCTGTTCATTCTGATGGAAGTCTGCAAAAGTTCTGGCTCCTGAAAGATGAGAGCAGGTTAAATGAAAGTCAAGAAGTTGATTCTATCGAGATCATCTGGGACTTCCCATTCTGGCAGATTCATTACTTTCAGAAATGACAACTGATTGTATCTGAAGAGGTGAGGGGAAGAGCGATTTAAATCGTGTCCATGACCTGTCAGCAAGCAAAGCTGTGTGCAGCTGTGAGGAGCGACAGGAGTGCCTCTGACACTGCTGTTGCCTCTCCTATTTGACTTTTCAATGAGAGCTACTGTTTGTGCTACTTTTTTTTTTTACCTTTTTACACATATATGCCCCATGGAAAATTCAATTCTCACGACTGGAGGGAGAGGTACCTGTGGAATGTGTACAGTGAGTGCTCCTGGATAAGGGAGGCAAGTGGAACAATCTGTTACACGTTAAATCTTGCAGTCACTGAAAAACATGGCCCGATGCAATATTCTGATCTGTTAATCACATTTCTACCTGGCAAACAGCCTGCTGGAGTGTTGTTTGCTCTCTGTCTCAAAGCAAATATGTATTTTTGATTTGAGGATAATCCCAGGTTTAAGTAACTTCTGCTTCCCCGTTAACAAAAGTCATTGCTGTTAATTAGTCGTGGGCAGAGATGAAATATTTATTTGAGGGGGTGGTTTGCTCTAATTTCACTTCTTGTGGTGGCCTTGTGTAGGTGTTTGGGGCTGAGGCTGGAGGAGAGGTGTAGCTCCTGTAATCTGTAATCAAAGCAGACAAAGCCTGCCTGAAAGAGCCACCAAACCCCCAGGGAATTCCCAGTGGAACGTGTTTGCCAGGCTGCCCAGCAATCCATGGCTTGGCTCTGGGCTGGTAATGGGAAATTCAGCACTTGTTCTCCTGTAGCCTGAGTTTACAGCTCAGGAGCAACACTGAGAGCTCTTGTTTCATGTGGAAACCCGAAAAACATTTGAAAGCATCACCTAACTTCTCTTGCAAAGCAAGATTCCAGAGCAGCATTCCCCAATCCAGAGGTAAAAATGGCATGATAGAAGTGAAATGGCTGGTGAGAAGGCGGTGGCTGAGCCTGGGAAGGCGTTCCCGTGCCCTTTGGCCTCTCAGGTGGCTGTTGCTGTGCCGTGCTGGGGGATGATGCTGTGTCTGGGGACAAAGTGTGTCCTATGTGTAGATGCTGAAAAGCTGCTGGCAGGGGAAAATCCAGCACTTTGCAGGCATTCTGTGAGAAAGCTCTTGGCTCTCATACGAACAAGCAAGACGGTTTTCTGAACATCTTGCAGGTGTTGTTTGTATGCAAATTCGTTATGAATCTAAGTAGAAATATTTTGAAAACAGGGTTCATGAGATCCAACCAATCCCTTGGAGAGGTGGTTGGACCTGAGACCAATGATCTTTTGCCATGTACCAATGTGAGGATTACATAAATCCCGCCTGTAATTGAATAAATAATTTCACTTTCTCTCGACTTCACCCTCGGCTTGGACTCTCGTTCCTCCTCACTGTCCGTGTCCCGCAGCGACACCTGTGCACATCTCCACAGCAGCTGCGCTCAGACTTGGAGGGAACACGAATTTTTAGCCATGTCTGGTGTGGATTTGTGGCCATACCTGGTGTAGTGACAGCTGGGAAAGCGGGTTTTGTGTCAGTGGTGGGTTATGGCCAGGAGGAAAAGTGTTTGTGCTGAGTGCAAGGGCTGCCACCTCCAGGGCAGACAACAGGGGCTGCAGCTCCTGAGGCTCTGCTGAAATGCAGATTATTGTCCTCTCTGGCCAGCAGAGCTTTCTGCAGCAACAGGAGCTCTCGAAGTCCCCCCTCAAGGCACTGGTCCAGGGTAAGGCTGAGCTCAGGGGATCTCGGGCAGTGCTGGGGCGTGAAAAAGGCACCTCTGACGTGCAGTGTCGATGCTGCTGCCCTTAAACTCCACCTGCAATGGAAACAGTGGTTTGGAGGGAAGGTTGGCTGTGAAATGCTAATTAGTGCCGGCTGCTGAAGGGAAATGAGCAGGGTGGGTGTGTGCACCTGCTCCGGGGAGCAAGGAAAGGGAAAGAAGGGAATAATTGGGAAGGAGGAGTGGGAAACCAACAGACTTCTCGTGATTTAGTAACTCTGAAGTTCAGTTCTCTGGCTGAGACTTTCCCAGTGAAGTTTGGATTATCTCTGCAGCACTCAGCCCCAGCTTTTCCAATGAAGGGATGAGAAATAGGAATATTCGAGGGGGGGTGTTTATATCTAGAGAAATAACAATAAAAAACCTCCAGAACACACCTGTCTTTATCCTTTCTGATGTTTTGAAGGATAATTAAGTGCAGAGGTACCAAGATGCCAAATACCACAAAACTGAGGCTGGAATTTTGGGTTCAGGGGTACAGACGAAGGCAGTTTATGCGTGGAAAAGGAGAAATCATCCTCCTCTGGCCACACGTGGCTGGAAAGCAGCTCTCCCCTCAGTACAGCACAGCTTTGTGGAAGTTAGCGAACCTGAGATGTTTGGCAGGGCTGAGGGGGGATTTATTTACGTGCAATTTTATTTTCAGACTCCTTTCGGCTGTTTTGACACCTCCTGGCAATTTTCCTAAGTGCTTAAACCGCACATTACAGCGAGGAATGTTTTTAAGCATTCTCCACGCTGAAATTGGCTAAGGCTTATTTACTGTTTGACTCCTGCCTCTGACAGCATTTATTTCTCCCAACGATTTCTGCTAAATGAGTTATTTTTTCAGTCAGATCGAGCAGGTTCCCACACTGGCATCTCCTCTCCCATTTGCATTTCCTTTCCCTCCTGGCGGTGCCAATCACGGAGCCCCCCTGGGTAAGGGATGATTGCAGAAGCCAAACGTTGCCTGACGTGGTTTGTGCAGCAGAAGGGGCAGGAAAGCAAAGGGGGCTGAGGAGAACCTTGAAGCTTTTGGCTCTTGACTGACACAGGGAGCTGGATGAGAGCACCAACTTTATTCCATTTTACTCTTTGTTTTCTCGCCAGGATGTGTTGATGAAGCAGAGGCAGGAGAGGCACAAACCCAAATAATGGCATTTCTACTAAGAGGTGTTGGGTTGCCCTGGTTAAGAGCTCTGAAGGGCTTTGGGATCCTTATTTCCCATATCTGCAGTGTCCACGAGAAAAAGGGAGTGCACAGAGATGCTTCAACCTCGTTTGAAGGGCAGGATTTAATGGCCATGGAGAGATGGAAGTTGTTGCAGTATAATTCTCCCGTGGGACTTTACAGAAACACCTGCTTTGAGCTCTTCTTGCCTTGGATGTGAGCTGAGCAGAGGGAGCTGGGCCTGTTTATATCCTTGATTTGGGTTCTTGCTGCTTTTGGAGCGCTGAGCTAAATTCCTTCCAAAGCATTCAAATAGGGGGAAGATTTTAAAAAACCACAGATAATCCACAGTGGCCTTCCTTTTGTCTGCCAGCATTCAGGAATTGCCCTTGTGAGGAACTGAAGGAAAACACTGGTGCTGAAATTAAGAATCTTCAATTCTTGGGCAGTATTTTTGGTCTCTTTCTCCCCTGACTTTGGCTGTTGGACAAGAAATCACTTTGGTCCTTTAGGTTTTGTGTCTGTCTCTTGTTTACCTGATTTTTTTTTTGGTGAGTTCGTGTTCCTGCCACAGAATTGCTCTAATTTGGAGCCCACAATGTTCATGAATCTACAACTGTAGAATTTGTCTGCCTTTGCCAAAAGGAGTCTGTCTTTACTTATATTTGTGCCTGTCAATTGAAATACAGCTGAAAAAACAGAGGATTTTGGGGCTGTTTCATCATTTGTGCTTCAGCTGCGACTCTAGAAGAGCTTCAGCCTCTTTAAACCTGCTGTGCTCAGCAGAAGAATATTCCAAGTTTTGACCTGGGAAAACTCCCTTGGTAATTGGAAGTTTGCTTCCAAACAATCAATAACAAATGTCACAAAGTACCAATCTATTCAAGAAATTAATTGGAGATACTTAGGAGGAATTAATAATGAATGCTCAAGTGATAGCTCCTTTTTAACCTTGCGACGTTATCAAGACAAAGTAAACATCAGAGGAATTAGAGTAAAGCAGACAAACTGTGGGGGAAATTAAGTATGCAAACTGGAGAACTGCATAAATCTCCATGTTATTAATTGGGGGAAGAGTTCCTGAAATTATCATCTGGGCTGAATATTAAGTATCATAAATAAAAATGAAATGAGGAGGGAAATGGGAGGAAGCTTTGCAGGCATCCCTCAAAGGATTGCAGCTTTTCCTGGTGGCTGATAATGAACATGATGGGTGTGACACTTGAAATGGATCCTGTTTCCTGTGTATGCAAAAGAGGGAATGATCAAAGCCTGGAATAACCACAGCAAGGAACTTTTCATTAGAAACCTCTCTAATTGCACAGCCATTGTGTTCTACCTCCTACAGCCCCCGGGGTTTTCTTGAAGAATTTTAGCTCAGAAGAAAGCAGGTAATTCACCTTCTGGCTGGCTCCTGCACAATGGTTTTGGGACATGCTCTGAATGTTCTTCGTGCTGAAATTTCAGAAGTGCTTCAGGTACCTAAAGCACTTGGACAAAATTCTCTGAATAAGAAAACATTTACCAAAGCTTCTCCCTATTTGAGATCGTGTGAAGTGAACATTTTACAGAGGATTTCCACTTCGAAATCACACTAAATAAAGGTCTGGAATATGTTTTAACTGAGCCTGGCAAAGCAGTTTAGAGCCACCCTGTGTAACATTCACAGCTCCCTCTCCTCTGGCAGCATTCAGATGCCTCAAACACCAGCTACGCCCTATAACCTTCATTTATGCAGCTGCTGTCTTGCCTGATGTCATCAGGTACCCTGGAAATATGTGAGAACACAGTTTAATAGCTGGTAAAACTCCCGAGATTGCGAGTTTAGCTGGATGGCTCCAAAATGAGTCATAAAATCGCTGTCAGTTGTTGCTGCAGTGAAGTTCTTCGGGATCTTCATCAGCCCCAGCTGAGGCGTCGGCTGAAAAGCCACCCGTGGCAGCTTAGGAGCTGTTTCTGCATTTCCTCTTCATATATCTCTTCCCTTTCTCCCTCTTTAAGGCACAAAAACGTTTGCTGAAATGCCCAAGGACTTGGATTTATTCCCGGGGCACCGCTTTGTGATGGAGCCGCATTATTCATGAGGCAGCACATCCCAATTTATCATTTCCAAACAACGCTCTGCAGATGCACACTGCGAGGTGCCCAGTAACGCCACCCCCGTGCTCAGAATTATTTCCAGCTGGTAAAAGTCTGAAATTGGTCCTACCTTAACTCATGAGTGGTGTGGTTAGGTGAGGGTTAGGTCTTAGCTCTGAAAATTCAGCAGGAGGGATCTTTTGTGCTTGAAATCGGAGCGGAGGTTTTCAGGACTGCTCTGAACGTGGGTTTGCCCTGAAATAAGAAGTTGTTTCCAGCTTGAATATCAGCCTGATGTCTGTGATGCCTCACAACTGCTGTAAGATCTCCTCACAATATGCATTTTGTTTGCCTTTTCCAATTAAGATTGAAGCATCCCTTTCATCCTTCCCAAGCCGTTATTGAGGAACTGAACGTGCCAAATGTGTGGCTCGGACTGTTTAGGGACATCTTTCTGGCTTTATGCATTTCCCTGGGAAAAAAAAAATTGCTTTTGTGAGAAGTCTTATAATTGATTGAACAGGAAATTAATGTGGGGATGTGTCGTCGTAAGTGCGAAGAGATTAAATTTCTGCTGTCTGACTTCTCATTATGAGCTTGAAAAATGAGGGTGTTGAGGTATTGAGGGACGTGACACCAGGGAGGGTGGGGATGGAGATGGGAGAGAATCCAGGAGGGACCCTCTGCTCAGCACCTCTCAGATGTGAACCTGCTCCCCCCTTCCATCCTTCTTCAGTGCTGTCAAACCTCCCTTGGACACAGCCCCGCTTTTTCTCCCACTGCAACGAGGAAAAAGGGAAATAACTCAGCAGGGTATTGGCTGAATCTCCCCCCTTGTTTGCCTTTGCAAACTGTGTCACAACATTGGATTGTTTCTGCTTTGATATTAACAGTCCAGAGAGGATATTCTGCTTATTTCTCCATCTGCTCAGGGAAGCCAAACAGCTTTGGGGTGGCATTCAAAGTCCAGGTTGAAGGGGGTGACGTTTCTAACTGAGCACCTTGCTGGACAAGGACTCCTCGTGCAAGCAAACATGAGGCACTGCTGATGGAAAGAAATGCCCTTAAAAAATTCCCCAAACTTTCCCCCGTGGCTTCAGGACGATCTGTGAAATGGAGCTGCAAAGGTGGCCCAGTGGAATCTTCATTTTGCTCTCAATTGCAGGCCTCAAACACAATGAGAAGACGATGCAGCAGGAGCTGAGTTCTGATGGTGCTGCCAACACCTTGGAGAAGGCACATCTTCATTTTCCTTTAAGGCCATGGACCTGGAGCCTTCCTGAGGGCGTGGAGGAGTGGAGGAGTGGATATTCCTTCAGAACAAAAGCTTTTGAGGCTGAAATGTACGAGGTAAAACGTTAATTTTGCAATGGATTTGTGAATTGAACGTTGGAAGCTCAGGTGCTCTCTCTTCATGTGTCCTGATTTTTGTCCAGTGGCAGGAAAAGTAGTAGAGTGGTTTTTGGTTTGGTTTTTTCCAACAGTGATAATTTTCTACAGCTCAAAGAACCGGGTAATGAACAATTTCAAGACTGTGCCTGAACACCTGATACTTCTGTGCTGCACAGTCAGAACCGTACAGCTGCAGCTCTTAACAGTTCCTTTGGTTGTCCCCAAGAAAATCTGTTTACATCGTGGGAAATTACTGCCTTACATGTTTTTCTAAGCGATGAGATCCCCTGCTACCATTTTCGGGATAATTGGCTTCTCCCGCGACTCCTTTGACACTGAGTGGCTGTGGCAAGGCTGAACCTTCGTGTCTCAGCTCCAAAAGTGCTGTTTCCTGCATGCTTTATTTGCCTCATGTCCCTTTTTACTCCTGAACTTAGCAGAGATGTTGAATGTCGGCTGATCCCTTCAGAGTCCAGCTCGTTTGAGATCTGGCCCCTGGTTTATGCTGGCTCTGAAGCTCCTTCGGAATAGAAAATTGAATGGTTTTGCATTTTTCCTACTTAAAATTGAAACATCCTCCAAAGAAGCACAAAGACACCTCGGGGAAATATGACCGAGAGGTGGGAGACTCGAGGCTGTGAAATAGTTGAATTTCCTTTAATTTTTCTGGGTTTGCAGCCTGGTGTGGGGCTCCTGCCAGGGACTCGCATTTCAGATAAAGCCGCCCTGAAAACATTGCACCATTAAGGGTCAGAGCTCGGAGCTCCAGACCGTGGCACGCCTCCAGAAGGGGCAAAAATCCACTGGTGTGGGGCTGAGGCAGAGATGTCAGCCTGGCTCCATCCTGAGTGAAAGCTGGACCTGGGAGTGAGGCTCAGATCTCCAAAAACCCGAGCACCGACTCGCTCCACGCTGAGGGCAGCGAGGTGCCCGACTCTAGGCTCCGCTCCATCCCGTTTTTTCCCCTAGAAAAACTCACAGATCTGTGCAAAACTGCTCCTTCCTCGAGCTCTGCGGTGGAGAGCTGCACCACAAAGCAGATAACTCCCGAGTGCTCCCTTCCCGCTGCAGTCTCCGTGGCACTGGGATGCCCCTGCGGAGCAGAAAGCAAAAATCCTTCCGTTTTCAGAGCTTTTCCCCCAAGCTCTTCTCCAAATCCCTTTGCCAGAGGTGTTGGCCTGTGTAATCCATCCCTGAGCTGCCTTGCCAGGGGTGAAAGAAGGGGACAAAAAGCATTTTAAGAGCTCCACACGCTGCCTCCGCTCCCCTGTGACCCAGCAGCGGCACCTTCGCAGAGGCAGAGGCGAGCCAGGGCTTGTTAATTAATGTCCCTGCTTGATCCCAGCCCGTGGCAGGTCGGATAGGCTGCAAAATCAGGCCCAAAGTGCTGCCTGTCTAATGAACTCTTTCAAATGAGCACCAATTAAAGCATTAAGCTCTTCTCCGGAACGCTTTTTGGTGGCGCTTGTTAAATTGAAGGTTGCAAGGGAAGCAGAGCCATTAGCGGGGCTGGATGAGGGGGAAGGATGGGGTTGGAGAAGCAGGGAGAGGTGCCACGGTTTCACACTTCATTGAAATGCTCAGTGTTGGCTTTTAAGTCCTTTCAAAAAGGGAGGGGGGGAAAAAAAAAAGCTCAGTTTTTGCTTGATTTTTGAGTGGCGGGGGGTGGAAAATACACCTTGAAATAAAAATGTGGCAGATAGAAACCCCGCACCGGGGTAAAAATGTTGTTTTAATGCCTCAGAAACTCTGAGTTGTTGAACCTCACCAAAAAAGAGCCATCAAAAAAGAGCCATCAAAATGAGCCATCAAAATGAGCCATGAAAAAAAGAGTCCATCGCTGTGGGGACCAACTCAGCAGGCGCAGAACAACCGAGTGATGGAAGTTCCCCTGATGAGTCTTTCTGCTGCTTTATTGACCTTGCAGGAGGTTGCAGCGTTCACCTGCAGCAGAGGGGGAGGAAGGGCTGTTTGTCCTTCGTGCCCAGCTGAGGTGGCATCTCTGGATGAGCCATTTCCCTGGCAAGGCTCCGTCCCTGCCGCCCTTGCAGCAAACACAGAAACCTGTGCCAAAAACCCAAAAGCTCGTCCGATTCCCTCGGTTTAGGTGCTGGTTTGCTCTGCTTTTTTCTTGCTTTCAGTTGGGTTAATATTTCAGCGGGAATGCCGGAGGATGAGGAAGGAAAGAGGAGCTGCTTGATGATTTTGAACGTCGGTCGCAACCAGAATTCCGTGCTGTGGAAAAGAAAATGAAAAGCTCACGTAGAGAATGCTGAGATTTTCCAGGCACTGTGTAAATCCTGGTGCCTGGGGTGTGTGTGAGGGGCTTCTCCCTGTGTAAATAAATCCATGGCTGCCCTAAACAGCGCCCTGTTCCTGTGTTCACATCCGAGAATGGGGAATTTTCAGGAATATTTCGCACTCCCTTGGGAAGTCAGGCAGCTGAGGCGACACACGCTGCTGGCAGAAAATACTGGGGAAATCTGCTTGTGGTCAGAAGTGGAACAGTGAGAGTGTGAAGCTGTTCCAACGGGTGGCAGGTGGGCAGGAATTCCTAATTCCAAAGAGACTCTTCATTTGTGGATGTTTGGAAAGGCTCAGCGGGGGCAGGAGATGCTGTAATGCAGGTTTTGTTTCTCTTCCATCCATTTCTTCTGCGAGATTGATTGTTTTACTATTCTTTGTTGTTGTTGTTGTTGCTCTGCAGCTGCCTCGACCACGGTGCTTATTTGGAAAAAAAAAACAACCCAACAACTTACAAATCTGCATTTGCACAGAGCAAAATAGATAAGTAACAGACCCCAGCTTGCTTTTCCTTTGCTGCCACAGAATCTCAGAAATAATGGCCTGAATAAACGCTACCAGAGCAGAGTGCTTGGCTCAGGCCTTTGCTGCTGAAGGGGTTGATTGTTGCAATGGTTTGTTTGGGGGATTATGTCGTGTTCTGCCTCCTTTAGTCTCTCTTGGCTGGTTACTGGTTCGTTTGTAGCTGGTTTTGGAAGCTGTGTGAATTTAAACTTTGCTCTGGGTGCCCGTATTTTCTCGCTTCTGTTTCTGTGCTGCTGTACAAAACCATTCATCCATCAGAAAATGACTTTGCTGGGGTTTTCCCAGCAGTGGTGAGAAGCAAGAGCCTTCCTCAGGACAGGTATTTACTGTTTCCCTTGGCTTCTGAGGAGTCTGGAAATTCCTGTCCTGGGGTCTGATCTAGAGCCATCCTGAGCAAGGATTTATTCTGAAATAATGGTGCTGAAAACCCAGCGGGAGGGTTTGGACTCCTGGCTGCCACATGGAGAAGTTTCAGGGCCTTGGAGGGAAATTTTGGTTGAATAATTCTGAGGAATTATTCCCCCTCCCCAGCCAGGTTGGCCTGATGTGGTCCCCTCTTCCCGTCCTGTAAATCAGATTATTGAGCCCATGGACAAGTTCCTCTGCTCTGGACCCGCAGGAAGGAATGCAATTTTAGGGATATTTTCATTCTTTCTCCCTCAGCCCCCAGGATTATCCTTGGAGTGAGCTCAGCACTGAAGTGGAACAGTGCAGGTGTTGAAGCATTGGCAGTGCAGCACTTTGAGTTGATCTGCTGGGGTTTTTTCCAGTGCCTTCACACCCAGGGAGGGCCAGAATTCACCAACACCTTTAATCCTCCCCCTGAAGAAGGACTGCCAGGTTAAATTTCCCCAAGTTCCACTGCTATGCAATGGCCTCGTGTTTTATTCTGTATCAGCTAAAATGCAGAGCACTCCCCAAGAGGAGAATTTAATTCCCTTTAGGCCCCTTGCTGCTGCTCTTTCCCCAGCCACGGTGTTCTTTTGATGATTAATAATGGTCCTGATTGTCTTAAAGCCAGATGGGTTTCCACACCTGCTGTGCCAGCCCGAAAATAAAGCACCTTCCTCCTGAGCTTGTATTGCTCCCAGTTTGGTGGGAGCCGGAGCTGTAATTTTCCTGTTCGGAGGTTATTTGGTGCTGAAATGGCTTTGGAGCTGGTGGCACATGGCTTGGTGCTCAAAAGTAGAGATTGAAGGAGGAAATGAAAGCCCGGAATGAAGGAGAAAATGAAACCCCCTGCTTTGAATATGATTCTCTTGCACTCCTCATGAATACAACTCGTTCTCTCAGGGTCCTTTCCCTGCCAAGATTTCCCAGACCCAGCTCTCAAACCGGTGGTTTCATGCCTTTGTCTCTCTGAGCTGACAATTAAGCTGCAGTTCAATTTCCTGAAGGGTCTCCATCCCCGACCTTGCCGTGATTGCAATGTCAGAAGGGAGGCAGAATATGAAAACCAGCGCTGGCATTGCCGTGGCAGCTCAGCCAAGCAGCGGGACAGCTCTGCAAACTGGCACGGGGAAAACACTTCCCACTTGTTCAAGCACCACTCCTCCAGCATTTCATCCACTTCAGCTTTTCCAGGTGTCTGTGGCATTGATAGTGGCGTAGCTAATACAGCTTTTGGGAAAATACCCTGTGTCTGTGAACCACCTGCAAAAATCACCCGATTTTTCTGTTTATTTTAAGCTGCTTTCGCTTTTTTGGCATCTTTTCCCCCAAGTGTCCCCTGCTGATGCAGTGGCCTGATGCTGCTGGTGGCAGCCCTGTGGATCCTGGGTGTGTTTGCCCTGTCACAGGGTGGCACAGCTGGCTGGGAAGCGCCAGCTGCCACCCAAGGGTCACACAGGGGAAGGTTGGGTTCAAAGCCAAACTGGTTTCCACAACAAAAGCCACAGCAGCTGCTGGTGGTGCAAAGCATTTTGGCTCTGCTCTCGTGATGTGAAAGCTCTGCTGAATTATTTGTGGAGGTTTGAGTGATGGGAGGACTCTGAGACAGGGTTGGTGCCTGATTCACTTCATTAAGTGGGCAAGCTTTTCTCTCTTAAACGAGGATGGAACCCGAAGCCAAAGGGTGAGGAGGCAAATCTTTGCTGGCCCTGCAGAACTACACAAAAACACACTGCAAAATTCTCCAGCTGCTCCCAAAGAAGCCCCTCTGTGTGATCCAGCCCAGCTGAGCCTTGGATGGTACCTGTACAACCTCGTCCTTCCCTGTAGAATCTGAGTTTGGACGCCCCACTGTGCAGGAGGGACACACCCCCTGCACCCAGGGAGCAGCAGGGTCAGTCCCACACCTGATTTCGGGAGTGCTGGGTGGGAATTTCTGTGGAATGAGCTGAGGAGAGAACCCCTGGGCCTTCTCCCCAGGGCAGCTGCTCAGCTGGCGAGTGCAGCTGTCCCCTAAGAGGGCTGCTGTCCCAAATTTCATACGCAAACAATAATTAAAGCAATAAATGCTCTGAATGCAAATTCTGTTCAGCGCTGGCTTTGAAATTCTCTCTCTTCTCTGCTGCAATGGGGAAGGGAGAACAATGGAAGTGAAAACCGTGGTTTTCACTGGAAGTTCTTTGTGAATATCCTTGTGGCTTTAAAGGAAAACAGAGTACAAAAACATAAACACAAAACACTTTGATTCTGAAGCGGAATTGACATTCATTTTTCCAGATGTAAACAAAACGGGTAAATATCAGGAGAAAACAACTTTCAGTGCTTTTTCTCCCTACCAAATGCTTTCCCTTCGGTGACATTTCAGCAAGCAATCTTTTTTCTTCCTCGAATTTCCAGTAAGAGAATCTAACGTGTGATTGGTATTCTCAGAAATTGGTCCAAGAGTCTTTCCAGGCAAGCTGGATGATTTGAAGTGGGCTCAGCTATTAGAGACTGACATTTCTTCCTCTAAGAGCTCGGCTATGTGCAGGTTTGTAACACTTGTAAGTCTTCCAGGGCTCAGATTTCCAGAGAAGTTAAGGTCAAGGGATATGTGGTGAGGGAGAAGTCACATCTGCGAGTTTTGGGGTTATTCTGATTAAAAGTATCTTAATGTAGAGGACTTTAAGTGCTCAATTCTGCCATTCTTGCTCATGATGAAGAATAAGTAAAATTGGATTCCTGGCCCAGAACAGAGTTGCCAAGTGTTAAAGAAAATTTCCATGGGTAAGAACAGCTCCAAGTGACCCTGAAGCGTAGGAAATAAACTCATCCCTGCCTTTGTCCAGCAGGAATTACGACCAACAAATTGGAAGTCAGCTGTGTGATCTCCTAGGAGGGACACGGGATTCCTGTGAAGTCCTTCTCCAGTCAGACAAAACCCCCTCCAGCTTTTCCAGCTGTGGCAGCTCAGTGAGAGCGCAGCGATGGGCGCTGGCAGGAGCAAGGATCAGAGGCACGGCAGGCTCAGGGGGAAAGGGGGAACACAGGAGTGGCAGTGCTGTGAAGGGGAAGGAGCTGGATGAAGATAAATGAGGATAAATGGGGATGAATGAGGATAAATGAGGAGCAGAGGCAAAGAGAAAACAAGTGTGGAGGAAACTCAGAAAGTGGAATTGCAGAACAAGGTAACTGATCTGAGCTGGGGGTTGGACACTGTCCCAGCACTGAGAGGGACTAAATTAAACACAGATCATTCACTTTATAAAAACCCCCACGTTTCGTTCACCTGGTAAAAGAGACCAATGGTTCTGAAAGGTGCCCGGTTCTGTTTCTCTAAGGAAAAACAGAGTTTAAAACGGTGAGAAGGCAGGCCAGGGAGAAGCAGCTCCCTATTTGCACTGTCCAGTAAACCTGAGACGATGAGCAACGAAACCAAAAAGCCTTTTGCGGCCAAACCTTTTGTCTCGAGCAGTCAGGGAGCTGCCGAGCATCCCTCGGTGCGAGGAGCTGTCTGTTCCGTTCAGGAGGAGTGAAAGCAGTGCCTCAAACCCCCGGGGGCACGAGATAGGCGGTGACAGGAGGTGCCAAAGGGCTCGCTGGGCACGGCTGCTGTGCCACTGCTGATAAGGGGACGCCCTGGTTCAGCACGGGCCCCTCCAGCACAGCAAATCACCCAACAAGGGGAGAAGCTGCCGCAGAATTCGTCGCTACCTGCAAAACAATTTCATGCTAGGCTAAACAGGGATTAAAAAAAAAACAACAAAACTCCCTGGGCTGCTCCACGAGCCAAGCCTTGGGTTTAGAAAGGAGCACGGGAAGCGTTTATCTCCAGCTGTGAGCACAAACCTGGCCCGTGAGCAAGACCTGGTTTGGGGTGGCCTGACCCAAGGGAAGATCTGCGGGACAGTTGGCCACTGAGTATAAATTTATTAAGCATTTCCTGCAGTATTTTTGGGGGGGACACCTGCAGCTTGAGTGGGTGGGAAAGGAGGGATGATGGGAGAGCATCCAGAGAGGGTGGATGGGAGGATTTATCAGTCCTTTGCAGATAAAAGGATGTAATCCAGGGTCCTGATGTTTAAAACCGAGCTCACTCACCCTGCAGGGGGTTTTAACCCGTGCCTGCCTGGTTTGCTTTATAATTTGCACTGACCTGAAGGAGCACAGGGACAAGGACCTGAAATGCAGCACCCGTGTGAGTTAAATCTCCACGGGGAAGGGGCCACGTCGGGGCTGTTCCCGGGTGTGCTGGATGGCAATAACAAAACAAACAATCCTTCCAAACTCACTGAGAGGATGGGAATGGCTTTTCCTGAAGGAGTTAATGGGGGAATATGTGCTGGAATCTCAGGTTCTGTGAGATTGAACCCAGCTCGAACTGGGTGCTTGCAGAAAATGTGAAGTTCAGGCAGAGCAGGAGGCTCTTAAATTTGGGAATTCTAGGGATCTGGTCCCTGCTGTGCTTTAAATTGTTTTTGGCCTCAGGCAAGGAACTAAAAGGAGGGTCTGGAAAAGCTTTTAACGTTGCATCCTAAGGCACTGCCACTTCTGGAAGGTAACTGGGCATCCAGTGGAGCAGAAACCTCTCAATTCCAGCTCGTTTTTCTCTGTTTAAGCCAAATCCAGTCAAACCAGTGGGAAACTTGTCAAATTACACAGTGCAGTGCAGGTGCCCGAAGGGCTGGGGGTGTGCCTTGGTTAGCACAGGATAGAACCCCCCCAAAAAGTTCCTCCTTCTTGTATTTACATCAAATGTGCCTCAGTACCAGGTGTAAAACACCTTTGGTGCCCTGACCCCCAAGGACTTTCCTGCGGGAAATACCAGGAGAGGATTTGTGACCGAAGAGAACAGCTCTGAGGATCTGCTGAAACGCTGTGCCCCGCCCTCTGATGTTGGTTTTTCTTCTGTTAAAAAGAAGGAAGAAATGTTCCGTGAGAAGCACCAGGGTTTAGAAACTGAGATTTTTTTTTCCTTTTGTCATGTCTCACTCAGCAGAATTTCCCACTTTCTCCATTAGAAATGCTGCCAGTCAGAGATGTGTCCCCTGTTTAAATTTCTTCCCTTTTGTTTTTTTTTTTTTTAAGCCTGTAAAGTGGATCTTTGAGGGAAAAACTTAAATGAGCTTTCAGGCAAAGCTTAAATGAACTTTTTAGTGCTGCTTGCTGAGCGACAGTGACTCACCAGCACAGAGAAAACCCCATTAAATGGAGGATGGCCCTTGTTCCAAGGAACGGGTGATTTGAACAATAGCTTTAGAGATTTCTCTACAGCAAGGGAAGAAGTTTCATCTCTTCAGTTCCCTGGATGCAGCTCTGGTGCCTGCGCTAAAATCCCCCCTGGAAACAGGGGTGAGTTCCAGAAACTCAGCTGACAGAAGAGGTTGCAGTGGAAAAGGGATCTGAGAGATGCTGGGAAGAATGGAGCCAGCACGACTGGGCCAACCTTCAGGTCTTCAAGTGCTTTCTTCGTAACTGCTAAAGCTTCCTGACACCCTTGGAGCAGCTAAAAGTGAGATAAAGTGGCTGTTCAAGTGTTTAGGCTTGGAAATGAGAAATAATGATTTTTGGGCACGCTGTGGAGAATAAATCAGGAATGTGGGTTTAACACTTTCTTTTTTTTCCTGCTCTTGTCATTTCTAGTGGATGCAAGGCGCCTCTAATTCAAGCTGTAGTTGTGCAATGCTGGCTCTATAAAACTTCCAGGGGTAAATAAACACCCAAGCAGCTTTGTTCAGGGCTGCAAAATGAGTCCAGGCCACAAACCCCTGAAATTGGGATCTTATTGGCTAAAAGAAGCTAAAGACAGGGTTTCCTGACAGGAGTTCAGTTTTAACAAATGCCCTTTAGTTGCAGTTAGACATTGTGAGAATATTTAATATTTTTCAGCTTTCAGATGAATTCCTGATGGGGGTTCAGCTGGCCTGAAGTTTTTCCTCCTGGATGGACACGTTGGTTTCACCCCTCCTCTCCTCACTGCTTTAATCTGGATCTGAGTATTCCTCTGGAAACATCTCTTTTGTCAGGACCTCAGGACGAAGAGAGGGAGCGATCATTAAGTGCCTCTGATGGGGGATGTGAGGTCCCTCCACATAACACCCGCAGCTTTTGATAAATTACCAGCCTGATGTTTTGAAAGCCTTTTTCTTTCCTCTTGTCCAGCACTCCTTTCAACCATTTCATGTTCTGTTGCTGGCACTCACTTCAGGCTTTTTTCTCTTTCTAGACTCCGGCTCTTAAGCTGCCAGCTCGGCCTTGGAGACTCCTGCCACAGACCAATTTCCCTGCTAAAAATCTTCTGCAAGGTCTTGGCATGGCTTAAAAAGAGTTACTTCTGCTGCTGCTGGCTGACAGAATGGATCCTGGTTTTGAGAGGATGTACGAGGCTTTAAACTTCTCCGTCCCCTGCAAGGAGAGGATTTTTTGAAGGGGCAATCACCACACTCGTAGCAGTATTTAAACCCGTGGTGGTCATGCTGATGCCTTTGTTTTGTCACCTACTCCTGTGGTTTTATTAATGAAGAATAGAGGCAAATAAATGATGCCAGTGGCGGGGGGCACTCCGAAACTCAACTGCAATTTTATTGGAGTCAGCAGCTGCCTCTGCTGTTCTGCTGGGGCAGCACTTTGGTTTGCCAATAAAATGCAGAGCGGGGTCTCTCAAAAGCAGATCTGGTGCTGGTTGGAGCCTTCAACCTTGTGATATTTCTGCTCCATGTGCTAATTTATCAGTGTCTGGAAAGGGCTGGGTTACCTGGACTCCAGTTCTGGTTCTTGGGAGGATTTTTGCGTTGTTAAAGGCTGGACTCGATGCTCTGGGAGGTCTTTCCTAACCTGAAGGATTCTGTGATCAAATCAAAGGTGCAGCACCAAAGCTGCAGGTTCCTGTTGGTAGTTACAGACTTCAGACCCTGCTGGGGTTGTGGCCAACCCCCTTTTGGGAGGAGGGAGGAGAAACAACAACACCCCGGCTGTCAAATGCTGACCCAGGTGTTCCTGCTCCATCCCATTCTTGGATATTCCTGTGAAGTGGCCACATTTCCCTGGATTGTCTTCTCCTGTACCTGGCTTCCAGTCCTGTGCAGAAGAGATGAATTTACAGACATAACACATATCTATTTTCCAGGGAGATCCCATTTTTGCCTATTTATTTACTTTCCAGCAATGCACAAACCACGTTTGTGAAGCCACTTCCCCCTGAGCCTCCCAGCAGTGGGAGCTGAGGGCAGCACCAGCTGCTGGGGGTGATTTCAGATGTGCTTTTTGACAGCAAATCAGGGGATGTCACCCAGATTCAGGAGTTGGAAGACATTGAGAGCTAGAACTGCTGCTGGGCACAGCTGGATGTGAAGGGTTATGGCCAACAGAGCTCAAAAGGGACTGAGCTTTTCCTGCCCATCTCAGGAAGGACAATACAAGGAAATATGAGATTTCCAGCAGTGCCTCAGTGCAGTTTTCATTAATTGCAGTATAATTTTGTGATCTGTTCAACAAATGTTGCTTGAACCTTCTCAGGATGCAGGAGGAACCATCAGAAATACATCCCGCGTTGAAATGGGATTTATAAAATTTTGGAGGCGTCGCCTGCCCTGTGACAACATCCAGGGACAGCCCTGGGCCGTGTTTCAGCTTTAGCAGAGGAAAATCAAGAGTTCTGGGGGCCAGTCTGGTCCTGCCCGTCTCATAGAAGAAGAATTTTCTGCCCACCCTGCTCAGAGACAAGTGGGACAAATGCTCCGATGTCACGAACAGCACTTAAAAGTGTCCGACAAAGTTTGATCTGCAGCGGGGCAGGAGACAGAATCGATCAGTCAGCAGGTGTGAAGCAAACCCAGGGGATCGTGTCTGGCCGGGAGGGATTGACGAGTGCTTTTAGCAGCATTTGTCACTCGAGCTGTGAGCACCCGGGGCTCGCACCGCCCTTCCCAGCCCCGTCCCGGAGCGTCTTTGTGCGCACTGCCTCTGCCGCTCTGCAATTCGGGGCTGGGAGGGTTTGGGGCTACAGCAACTTTTTGTTACCTGTTGTGTGTTTAATAGAAATACATCTGGTACAGGTGACAGCGGTGCTGTCAAATCTCAGCCCTGTGGAAACCCAGGAATGTTTTGCTGCTGGTTTCTCTACAATTCCCCCATCGTTTTTTGCCTCCCCTCCTGCTGCCCTGCACTCCCCGGTTCCATCGGCTTTCCGTGTGCTGCTGGAGATGTCTGGGAAAGCATCTTCATCTAAATTTTCCTGAAGCTCTGATTTCTCTGATTTTCTGTGTGTTGCACCGTTTAATTTTTCCTCCACGCCGTTTATTGCCTTTGTAAATTCGGTGTTTAGCCGTGTAAGCTCAGTCAGGGTGCGGTTCGGCGTGAATAACAAAGCTGTGCTGTGATTTTACTCGGCTGCACTTTATTCCAGACGGGGAAAAGCTTCCAGTTACATCTTGGGTGTGTGTTGGCATCGGGGTCGTGCCACCCCCGAGGCAAGGGGTTGAAACCAAATGATCCTTCAGGTCCTCTCCAACCTGAATTATCCCCGATCTTGCTTTTTTTAATATTAAATCTTCTATTTTTTGTTCTCTTTTTCCCAGCTTGCTCTAGGACTGCCCAACAGGAAAGTCACCTCTGCATCACTGCAGCACCTCTCAGTAAATCTGGAGGGTTTTCTGTTGCTAAGTGGTGTCATTTTGGGATATTTGGTCCTTTTTTTTGGCTCTCCAGGTCATTGGGATGCACGTATGGGAAGCACTGGAGCTGCCCAAAATCCCACAGTGGATTGTGGATGTGCTTTATGGGTGGCATTAGAAGGGGCTTGCACGGTTATTTTTATATGAGGGGGTGTGTATTTACACAAATGCCTGCAGGAAGGAGGTAGCCCTGACTTTGCAGCTTTAAAAGGAGAATTTTAATGTATTAATCCACAGAATTCTGTCTGTGTAAGAAAAATGATGAAAAAAGGAGGAAAAGGGAGAGGGAAGCACAAGAGAGGAGGCTCCACCCTCACCCATCCCTGCCATTTTATCACACAAAGTTGTGGCTTGGAGTTGAAATGTCCTCCCTGCTGCTGTACAGGAAGTTTGTGATCCAAAAATCACAGATTTTTCCTTCTGTTTTGAAACCTCTGCGAGTTGTTGGTGCTGCTGAAATTTCTGTCTACACAAATAGGTAATGAAATAATTCCCAATCTGATTTCCACCTCCTGCTTTTCCCTCAGCTCTGAGCTGCCTCGGTGTCCTTCCCTCACTTCCCCTTTTCACCTCCACACTCGCTGTGGGTGAAATGAGATGTGCAATTTGGGGCATTTGCATATTTTTCATTTAGGAAAGGGATGTTTTATCAGGTTTGATGGCTGAGGAAAATTGCCTGTGTGGAAATGGAAACCAATTTCAGGATGAGCGATTGTAGCTCCCCGCGAGGTTCCAAGTCATTCCTGTCCCTCCCAGGGCGTTCACACCCAAATTTCCTGCCCTGGGGGATTCCTGTCCTCGTAGTGCTGCTGATTCCACATCTGGGAGGTGCCACTGAGCTGAACAGGAGTTTTTGGGGGTCAAATCAAGAAAAATGGTGAAGGACTCGGAATGTTTCAGGGGTGACTGGATTCTTTAGGATTGACCAAACATTTCAGGGACAGCCAGAGCTTTTCCAGACACAGCCAGGGCTGCAGGAGCAATATCAAGAGGAGAGATGAGCGTGTCAGTGCTGGAAGCTGAGCTATTTGTATCCCAGAGGGATAAATATGCTGATCCTTGGTCAGCCTCCAACACCTGCGTGGAGAAGAAGGCATTCCTATTTATTTTCCTTGCTGCAGCCACATTCCCATCCCCGTGGATGGATTTATAATTCAATCCGTGTCCATTTGTTTGCCAACAGAAGAGGATGAAATCACAGCAGGTTTTCTTTATGGCCAGGGAGAGCTCAGAGGGAAGTGGAGGGGTTTGGGGGTGTTTGGGATGAAGGATGCTGCTGATGCTGCTGTGTGAAAGCAAATCCCAAAACCAGGGGGTGAGTCCCAGGCTGCTGCTGCCTCGCAGTGCTTGGATTCTGTGCTGGAGCAGAAGCACTTGGGGCAGATTTTCCTTGTTGCTGGCTCCAGCACGCAGTGGAAGTGGGAAGGTCCAAACTGGGTGTGGATGCAGCGGATCAGGACCTGCTTTGAGAGGTTTTTTGTCGGGAATTGGGAATCCTCCGGGGGGCTGGCCCAGATAAAGGTGTGACATCCAGCGAGTCACAGCCCCTCAGAGCTCCAGGGGCTGATCAGAGGGAGGACAGGTCAGCATTTCACCCCTCAAACGAGACCACAATTAAACAGCTGACCCTTCCCCATGCTCCAGTACGTGCCACAGGAGGGGATTCCACCTGCGAATTCTCTCTGCAGAAATCTGACAGTTCCACAGTGCAACAGGAGGGAATTTGACCCGTGAGCCATCTCTGCATAAATCTGAGTATTCAGGAGTTAATTAGGGAACTGGAAACCAGACAAAGTGAATCAAACCCTTCCTCTTATCTTCTCTGCCTCCCACTGCATCTTCCATCTTTTCTGAACTTTCTCGAGTACAAGGGACAAGAAGGTCGAAAATGGGAAGAAAATGAGAAGCACTTGGCCTGGTGCCTGCCTCTACATGGTGTTGATTGGGTTTTAATTGGCAATTCTTGCCTGTAATATAAGATAATTGCAGAGATTTCCAGGAATAGTTGTAGAATAGGAAGAAAAGACACATCTGAGTTCTACTGGAGGAGTTTAATTAAAGACTTTTAAAAGTGCAACAGGCGGTGCATTGCTGGGTGGGATGAGGGGCACGAGGCCTCTCTGTGGACGCGATGTGATGGTCGGAGCTTCTCCTCTCTCCTGCCTGGAGATGTTCTCCATCACCTGTGAAGGGACTTGGACAATTCAAGGATAACGTAGAATTCATGTTTTGGTCCAAATTCTAAAGGTCTTTTCCCAGAAAGTGAAGTCAGGCAGCCCTGGAGGGAAATTCCTTCTGTGTGTGTGGCAGGGCTGCCCTTCCTGGGTTTTTGCTGTCGCTCAAGTTGTCCTCAGCTCCCTTCCAGAAGTGAGCAGATGAGGGGCAATGGCTTCAGACTGGAAGAGAGAAGGGTTAGATGGGATATTGGGAAGGAATTCCTCCCTGGGAGGGTGGGGAGGCCCTGGCACAGGGTGCCCAGAGAAGCTGTGGCTGCCCCTGGATCCCTGGCAGTGCCCAAGGCCAGGCTGGACGGGGCTTGGAGCACCCTGGGGTAGGGGGATGTGTCCCTGCCCATGGCAGGGGGTGGCACTGATCTTTGATTTCCCTTCCAACCCAAACCGTTGTGAGATTCTGTGGAACTTGGAAGAGTTTTTTCCCCCCGTAGTGCTGAGCATCATCAAAGCGTTCCCTTGGAAAAGGAAAACGAGTGGATAGCGAACGTGAGCAGGGAGAATCCTGCTTCAGTAAGAGTTCATCTGGGTCTTCCGCTTCCAGCAAAAACCTGAAACTGCAGAACAAACAGCCGGCAAACAGGGAATGGCTCACCTGGGTGTTGGAGGAAAAGAAGACATTTGTGACCCTGCGGGGCCCTTTCCTCGGGGTGATCTTGGGCAGCCACACAGATCAGCGAGATGCTGACAAGTGTACTCCCAATTTTCCTTGTGGATGCTTGAAAGGCATTCATTATCCCCCGTTTAAAGGAGTTTTCTCACATTTTCGCCTCAGCAGTGCTGCGGGGAGTTCCCCCGGGATTAACTCTTTGTCCATCTCCTGTTTCTGCAGCTCGGTTTCCATTTCACTTCGGGCTGGGCTGGAAAGTGATTACCTGGCAGGGGTTGGGTTACACCGAGCCTCAACAAAGGCAGCGCCAGATGCTCAAGGAACATTTCAATCATAAGCTCTGAGCTTTTCTTTTTTTAGGAACGGCTCACGAGCTCCCATGGCTCAGGCTCTGAGTTGGCTGATTTTGTTCTGGAGCCTGAGGACCTTCCCCAGAGGTGAGGGGGGTGACTTTTGTACAGAAAAACTTCAGTTTTGTTTTGTTTGGTTGTTTTTTGCGTGGGTTTTTTTGTGGTTTGTTTGTTTGGGGTTTTTTGTTTGGTTGGTTTGGTTTTGTTGTAGGGGTTTTTGTTTGGTTGTTTCTTTGGGTTTTTCTGGGGTTTTTTTTGGTTTTGTTTTGGGTTTGGTTTTTTTTTTTTTTGTTTCTCTTTTTGTTTTTAATTGTTGCTGATGCTGTTACCTCCTCAGAGCTACAGAGCGTTAGAGATGGCAGTTGTTTATCTCATTTTGGTCATAAAGCGTGGCTGCACAATCCTTTCAGGAATTCATTCAGGAGAGAAGACAGAGCAGCCGGGGGATGCATTCACCACGAGGCTTTAATTCTCTAAACAGACCAAAAACCCATGAAAATGTCCGTGTGCTCTGACAACAAGAATCCCAAAGAGTTTATTTGAGTGTGAAACTGAGGGAAGAAAAGCCTGGAATTCTCCTCCTCACCCTGCACACTCAGGTTTGGCTCCTTGTGAGGAACTCCCTCTGAAATCCTCACGGTTACCACAGCGGAGCCCGCTTTTAAAAACCAAAGAAATTCATCCGGGCAGAGGCACCACGGAATCTAAATCTGACAGGAAGAAGAGCAAAAAGGGAGATAATGGAGTGTTTATTCAGTTCTTTAAGTTCAGCTTTCAGGTGTTTTGCTCTCCGTGAAGAATTCACCCCCTTCCTCTCACAGAATGTGATGTCGGGAGGTTCCTTGAAGAGGGGTGGGTAAAAATTGAAATTATAAAATGATGGAATTGCAAAACACGCAGCCCCTCCTTCATCCCTTGGCTCTTTCCACCTGTGCTGTTTGCACTCTCCTGAAAACGGAGCTTTCCAACCTTCTGGCAAACAAAACACGACCTTTCCTCAAGCTGAGAAGGGCATGGAAAAGGCTCCCTGCTGCCTACAACAGGCGGGCGGTTTCGTTTGATAAAGCGTCTGAAATTGGGGGTTCCCCCAGGATTTTGTGCTCTGAATATTTCCTTAGAAACCTCAAGGGAGCAGATTTGAAACTTTTCTTCATTTTAGCCGTCAAAACTCCAGGATGAGTGAGATAACAGGGAAATGGTGATATGGCACCATGGTGTAATAATCAGTGGCTGTTTAGCTTGGAGTGGTGAATATTTGCTGATTGTACCTTAAATTTAATTGATTTTTTTTTCCTTTCAGGGGTCTCTTCCCTCTCCTCTGGCTGCAGCATGGACTGCCAGAGCCACTGCCTCATAGACTGCAGGCAGGGGCATTATTACACAGCTGGCAACTGCCTGGAGTGCCCAGCAGGGTTCTAGTAAGTCCCCTGAAATAAGAGAGTTAAACACCCGGGGCATTTGACATTCAGGATATTCCGAGGGTTATAATGCAGGGCTGGAGGTGAGGCACAGAAAAACCCCCCACAAAATGTCATTTTTTATATATCTGAATAATCAGCTGAGCAGGAAAACCTCTATATTTGGGTTAAAATCCGTGGTTCTGTGGCATTTTTTTTTTTTGAGCAGTGGGCAAAGGGGGATGCTCCTGTATTTACACAACACCCCCGCTGGCTGGTTGGGGATGGAATTCCAAAGGAAATAATGAATTTAATCGTACAACTTTTTGATCCAGCTGCCCTGGAGGCCAAGCAGCTCCAAGGAAATGCCCTCAGGGAACTGCCAATGAACTGACTGCTCAGGGAGAGCTCTCAGCCTGCCAGGTGAGCTGGGGAGAGCAAGCAGGTGAAGTTCTTTTTGCCTCTACTCCCACGGGTTTTGATCCATCTGATCTCGGGCTTCTGTTCAGATTTTTGCAGCCTGCTTTGAAGTTTTTCAGGAAATCCCTGCACTTTGGGGCTCAGAGGGAGCAGGGTGTCCCTCCAGGAAGCCAGGAAGGAGCTCTGCTTACCCCAGTGACAGGAAAAAGCTCCTGTGGGGAACTCAGGGGTGCACAGAGGATGAAAATGACCCAAGATCCTTTCTGGCACCGGAGCTGGGGATCTCTGGAGCTGCTGGTTTGCGTTATTTGTGTAAAAACTCTGTGTTTCTGTGGCTGTGCTGCTGTCCCTGCAGGTTTGCCCCCGTGGCTACCTCAGCCTGGAGAGTGGGGCCGGCTGCCGAGCGTGTCCCGAGGGATATTCCTGTGAGCCAGGCACGGGCATCCAGAGGAGCTGTGGGCCTGGTCAGCACTCGCCAGAGGGAGAGCTGGACTGCAGGGAGTGCCCAGAGAGACACGTGTGCCCCGATGGACGGAGCACACAGGTACGGGGTGAGAAACGCCCTCTCCAAGGGCACGTTTTCACCCCTCCGGACACGCAGGAGTGAGGTCTTGTCAGGAAATAGCATTCCCTGGTTTAATAGTAGGATGTGGATCTGGATTCATCAAAGAAAACTGATGAAAATTCGTCATCCAGAGCACTTTGGAGGTGTAGATCCAAGACACATAGAGTCACAGGGTATCCTGAGCGGGAATTGACCCATCGGGATCATCACATCCAGCTCCTGGCCCTGCCCAGACACCCCAACAACCCCACCCTGGGCATCCCTGGCAGCGCTGCCCACACACTCCTGGAGCTCTGGCAGCCTCGGGGCTGTGCCCATTCCATGGAGAGCCCGGGCAGTGCCCAGCACCCTCTGGGGGAAGAACCTTTCCCTGGCACGAATGTTCCTCTATTGAAAGGAATAAGTTCTTTTCATCTTAATTCTGGCACTGTTAGAGCTCAGCTTATCTGCCAGTCTGCCACCATGGAAACCCTCAGCTGAGCACTCAGACTCAGAGCTGAGGTACCATTTTTGCCTCTAGAAATTGTTGCTGGAGAATGGAGTTGAAGCAGTGCAGGGCAGAGAAAAAACAATGCAATAATGGGGTTTTCCTGAGTTTTACCTCCTCAGGCTTCTGTGGGACACTGCTTTAGGGTCGAAATTAGAGCTTTTTCCGCTGTGGATTTGTGTTTTTCCCCTCAGCACTGTTCGGCAGGTCAGCAGCCAAACCCCACTCGCACCCTCTGCGTCACCTGCGCTCCTGCTGCCCTCTCAGCCGAGGACACTGGGCCCTGCCAGCCCTGCCCAGCAGGTAAATGCATCTCACAGGCATCTTCTGTGCTCCTTAAAACACAGAACCCGAGGAGACCGGAGGGGCATTTTGCTCCGGCAACACTTCTCTGCCTCAGTGGAATAGAGGGACGCTCCCTGTTTTACAGTAAAACTGGAGGTTGAAATTCTTTCCTGAGACAAAGCAGCTGCTGCTCCAAAGAGCTCTTGAAGGGCAGAAACGAAAGTGAGAGAACCCCGGGGATCACAGCTGGTTTTGAGAGTTTATGGGAGAGGTGCAGCTGAGGCAGCCCCGGGATGGAAACCAGAGCGTGCAAATGTTGCTGAGCAACGAGGGAAGCTTTTTGGGCTCCCTTCTCACACAGCAAGCAGGGCTCTCACTCTCTGATTCTTAACTGATCATCTGCAAAACTGATTTATGTACAGAGCTCCCTCCTCTCCAGGACTTGATTCACTGGCTATCACAAGCACCGTTTACAGGGAGAGCTGTAGGCGTTAGGAACCAAAGAGGGGGAACGCTGATTTTCTCACCTAATTTCCCTTTCTGCTCGACACTTTCGAAGCAATCCCAACGAGCCCGTGTTTAGGAAATCGCAGTGCGTTGTTGAGGGTGTCCCTGAGATGCAGAATGAGGCAGCAGGGGGATAGACTGAGAAGGTTTTGCTGCGAAACCATCGCCTTTTGAAACTCTGACTCTTCGGTGAGAGGGCAGGAGAAGCCTTCCAGTGCTGAATGGCCACAGGCCATCGTTTCCCCGTAAAAAAGAGAGTTTTCTGCAGAATTAAAATCCCTTATACATGCCAGACAATGAGCACGAGCCCAGTGAGGATTTGGTAGTCCACAATTAGCTTCTCCTTTGTGCTTGTTTCCTGTGAGTTACCACAGTGGTGCTTCTGTGGCCCTCCAAGCCCTCCACGGAAATCCTGTCCTGTCCTTCAGTGCAGCCCCTGGCAGGGGAAGTTTGGGGCTGCAGGGAGCAGCAATATCACCCATCATTCCCTCTGCACACCCTCGGGTTTAATCCCCATTTCCCAGCCCAGCTGAAGGCTTGGAAAGAGGCCTGATGGAGAGTGGGGTGTAGCTGTCAGCTTGTGAGAGCCCCAGCACTTGGCAATCTGAGGCCCCTCCAGGATTTTCCCTCTCCTCCAAGCCCCGGATTGCCACAGGAGATGATTCCATCAGCAGCTCCAGGGGCCTCCTGCAGAGCAACCGAGCTCAGTAACTCAACTCTGACGGCTGCAATTAGAACCCCTCCCATTAAATAATGAATTCCTGCGCTCTGGGTGCCTCACCTGCTGCCCAGGGTGAGTGGAAGAGCTAAAGGGAGCAGGATCTCAGTAGTTCAGATCCAGTTACAAAACATGGGGGAGGGAATAGAAACGGGATTTCTGTTATTTCCAGTGCCTGGGGTTAGGTACAAACACTGAGTATCCCGTGCTGGAATTCAGTGTTGTTAAATCCAAGCCCCCCAGACCAATCCCAAAGCCCTGAGGTGATGAGGGGCTGGAATTCCATCACCAGCCCGAGATTCCCATGTCCTTTTCTCGTGCTTTGACTGATTTTAATGACACATAATCTGTGTATTTAGCACTGCCTGCGTGAGAGAAGTGCACAGCGATGGATTTCAGCGGAGCAGTGGCTCAGTTAATCCTGCTTTCTTTTTCTTTCTGCTCTTCAAATATCCATCTGGAGTTTAGGAAACCATTTGATTATCAAGTTCTGTAAAGCCTTGCTGGGGGAGAGCAGTTAATTCTAGGTGGATGTCAGCATTTCATTGCTCAGTGTACAGGCAGCAGGATTTTAAGTGAAAAATTAGGGAAAGAAACTGGGGAGAGGAATGTGGTCCTTGGAAAAATATTAGGAACACCTCAGCTTGATCTTTAATCTCCGTGATCTTGGAGAGAGCAGAACTGGAGTAGAAAGAGAGAACGATTAACTCTAACCACGCTAATAAAACAATTTTAGCTAGAAATCTCGTTGTATGTTTTGAATCTAAAAACACCATTTTGTGTCAAATGTTTGAATTTCCTCTGCCAGCTCAGCTTGACAAAAGGAAGAAACATTTTTAGGCAGGTAGAGCCTGAGCTGCCCAGAATGTCTGTTCTGAACAACATCATTTTGAGGTATTTTTTTAATTCTCTCCAGGTCACTTCTGCCCTGATGGCCTCCAAGTGCCTCCATGCCCAGCTGGGAGCTTCAAGCCCAAAGAGGGAGCTCCCAGAGCCAGCAGCAGCCCCTCGAGCTTGCCAGGTCTGTGTCCTAAACCATTTTAATTTGGGGCCTGCTGAGGTCACCCAGCAGGTCAGTTGGGAAGAAAAAGTCAGAAACTTTCTGGCTTTAAAGCTGATTCAACAGCAAATGTGCACGGAAGGCACTTTTTTACCACTCTTAGTGAACTTTTGCAGCACAGCCTCCTCACTCAGACTCCTTTCCAAGCTCTCTCATGAGTGGGAACAGAGGAGTAACGCAGTTAGAGATGAGCATCCCCTTTTCCTTTGGGAAAGGGGTTCTTTCTTTGTGTTTGAAGCACTCACAACAGTCCTCAGCCCCTTTCTTGCAGCCAGGTTGGAGATCAGGGAAAACCTTTATGTTGTAACAGCAAAAAAAAGCACCGGAATTTCTTCAGAAGCTGCAGAGGCCCTGCCCTTAAATTCAAAAATGCCAAGCAGCTGAAGGAGTTTGTAATGCTCTGAGAGCTGCGAGGCAGCAGCACAAGGCTTCCCCAGATTTCCAGCTGTGATGCTTCCTCCTAAATATTTTTGTTTTGCTTTGCTTTCCTAAGCCAGTAGAACTTTGTTTTGTACACACAGGACTGAGTCACCCTAATGAAGGGGAAACGCGTGGAAGGCGATGAGATTTGAGTTTAGTTACGGTGAAAACAAGTTTAAAAGGCAGAATAACAGAGGTTTGCTGGTTTTTTTTCTGGTATTAAGCCTTTGCTTAGGCACGGGAAGGGAGGCCTGGCTGGCTGTTACAATAACCACACATGGCTGAGGTTTGCTCTGCCCAGGTTGGAGCATTTCAGTGTCTCTCACAATGGCATAAAAACGCCTCCCTGCCCTTAACAATGCTCTACAAATAGGAAAACAGAGGGAGGTTGAGGGAATGAGCTCAATCCACCAAAGCAACCCTTGGCCCAAGCCCAGAGTGTTTTATCCAGGGTCACAAATCCCAGCCAGGAGCACAAACCTGGAGGTCAGGTGCTCAGTCTCCCTTTGCATCTCTTGGGTCCTTCCCCTCACGCGCTAAGAAAATAATTATCTCCTTCAGTTCAAGCCATATCTTTGTCTGTCTGATCACGTCTTCTCCAGCAAATGGCTCAGCTGCTAAAGTGTCTTGACTGTTGAATGATTTTTCTTTACTCAAAAGCCAAGTCCAGGGAATTGCTGCCTCCCTCCCACTCCTGGAATTAAAACCAGAAGTGCACTTCCGTGGTGCAGCAAGGAGCAAACCTCACATCTCATTGAGGCGGCCAAATTCAACAGACAGGGCCAGCCAGTGGCATCTGAAAAAAAGAAATGTATCATTGTAGGAGCTGCAAAGTAAATTAGAGTTTAAAAACTCTCTGGGTTTAATAATGTCAGTTTAATAATGTGCTGTGCCCGCGCTGCTTCGTATAATGATGTCGTCATCTCTCCCAAGAACCCTTGGCAAAGGCAGGATGATTCCTGGTGCAGCAGGATGCAGGGATAAACTCTGAGAAACCACGGGATGTTTTAAATACTCTGCCCTGATGGTCTTAGGCTGTGCCCACCCCCTGCACTGGGGTGTGTCCAGTGGGACAAACTGGTTTTCCAGTGAAACCAAATGATTTGTGTCACGTTTATTGCACAGCAACAGCTCCAGCCTGGCCCTGCAGAGCAGATGAAAGCCTAGGTCAGAGATAAGATGCTTACATTGGCCAGAGCAGCTGTGGCTGCCCCATCCTTGGGAGTGTCCAAGGCCAGGCTGGAGCAGCCCGGGACAGTGGAAGTGTCCCTGCCCACGGCAGGGGTGGGATGGGATGAGCTTTAAGGTCCTTTCCAGCCCAAACCACTCCGGGATTCTCTGCTGTAAATCTGTTCCCTCACTGATCCTGTATGAATTCACACTATAAAGTCTGCTCTGAACTCCATCATCTCCAGAAAGTCGGGCAAAAAATGGGTGTTTTCTGCCCCTATACCCACGTGGGCTGGATTCAGGTTGTGTAAAATCACTGTCCTGCTGGATTTGCTGGGGGTGCAGATCCACATCAGGAATCCTTTGTCAGCTTAAGGCTGAGTTCTGAGTGGGTCCCACAGCTCCACGGGTTTGCAGCCCCCTCAGGGGTGTTGGTTCAGTTGTGTTCAGGGAATTTTACAGTCTGGAGACACTCAAATTTCATCCTGCTGAGGCTTCCCAGCCTGGAGCTCCTCTGGGCTGTGCGGTGTAAATGTAAAGAGGAAATAATGAGATTTCTCTGAGGGGTGACAGTGAGCAAGAGGGTGGAAGGCAGAGGGGGAGACAACCCCTGAACTCACTTTGCACCCTGAGGGATCCCAGCCTGGACCTGAGCCTTCAGTCTGTGGAGAAGGAAGCCTGGATTTGAATGAATCCTGATTTTTTGGGGGGGCTTTGAGGCTCTACTGCAGCCTGCAGAGGCACACGGACACCGGGGAATGACTGAGTCTTGACAAACTCCGGTTTGGAGCAGTGCTCCGACCTGGAAGTTCTCCAAGGAACCTCCATCCTCAGCCAGCATTTCCCCTTCCCCTGGAATCGCTCTATTTGCTTTTGAAGGGCCTGGCTCAGGAGGAGAGCAGCCACTCCTGGGCTGAATTTGTGGTTTTTGGGAACGTTTTGTAGTGAAATGCACTTTCCAAACGCGGTAACAGCAGCGAGGGGATCGTTGTTTTGTGATGCATTGATCTCTCCGATGTTCCTCTGGCTTGCAAGGCGAGCATCTTCTGTTTAACACAGGGGATTTTAGGGGTGGCCACAGCTCAGGCTGGGTGCCACTCGAGCAGGTTTGCACTGAGCTTATCTCCATCCTGCAAACCCCCTCCGTGTCCCTGCACTCAGAACGCAAACACAGAAACAGCCCCGTGTTCCTGGAAGCCCCAGGCACGGTGATCATGAACTGTGCCTGCAGCGGGGGCTGTGCTGGGGCTGAGGGGTTTGCTGGTGTTTTAACGCACCTCAGCTCTCACCAGAGTGGCTCAGAGTGCAGAGCAGAGGGGTTTGGTGCTTCCAGGAGCTGCTCAGCCGCACTAAATTCAGCTGATCCAACACCACCACCTCCTGGCTTTGCAGCAACTTTATTCCCTCCATCAAATCCCCTCGCTGCAGGTGGAAGCAGAGGTGAAATACTTTCTAGGATGCTCCGGCCTCAGCAGGTCAAAATCCTGCTTAAATTATCCTTAAATATCTCTCTCTTTAGGAGCTGGCTTGTGTTTGAGGTGCCCTGCTGGGTATTTCTGCCCAGCTGGTGCCAGTTTCCCTGTGCCCTGCCAGCCAGGCACATACAACCCTCTGCCAGGACAGGATGAGGCTGCTGACTGCAGAGCCTGCCCAGCAGGGAGGGCTTGCACCCAGGCTGGCCTGGCCCAGCCTGACACAGAGTGCTCAGCAGGGTAAGCCTGGATTATTTCCTGCCTGCTCTGTGTCTGTGCATGAATTTCACCTCCACAGCTTTTGCTCTGTGCAGGTTTTTTCTGCTTTTCCCTGCCCGCCTTTCCCTCAGCTCACACGGCACGGAGGTGCTGCTGTCTCCTTGCACCAGGAATATTTTTGCAGCTTTCAGAGTTGTTTTCCCTCCCAAACCTCCTTCGGGCCCTGCTGATGGGGCTGCTCACAAAGGGAATCGTTTTGCCCTCCCGTTTTCCTCCCTTAACCCCTCCTGACGGGCAGTTTTGTGCTGCTGCTGCCTCCAGGGGTTGCTTTTCCTGCCAGCAGAGGAGTTATCAAATCCTCCAGGACAAAGCAGCCCCCGGGAACCCACAGCAGAACCCACCCTTAGGAATCTGGGAAAGATTCCTCCCGGTTCCCAGCTGATGGAATGGAGTGAAGGGAATTAGAGCCACCGGCAAGGACAGCTAGAAGAGCCCCTGAGAAGGGAATATTTGGCACAGATTTCAGAAGAGCACCATGAAATCCCCCCTCAGCTGCAGGTGGCTTCGTCCCCTGTGCCGAGGTTTCATTGCGGTTTCTGGTAAATCGGTGTGACACAGACTGTCCTGGTGGAAGGCTCCACAAAATAGGTAAAAACAGCCGAGAATGAAGCCAGCCCACACATCCCATGGCTGTGAACAACGTGACCTGGCTGAGTAACCCACTTTTGGTTCAAAATGCCTCACACCACCAGCCCATTCACAGAGTTTCGTTTTAATTCCGCGTTACCGCTGCTCAGCCACGTCGCTGTCATCCACATCAGCTGCCCCCCAGCTCCTTCACCCCAATTTTTTTTGTAGGGCACAGAGTTTGCCTCCCCCTGGCATCCAAAGCCCTGCCTCAGCTGCTCTGCTGTGTCCTCAGGTACGTGTGCCCCGCGGGGTCAGCCAGCCCTCGTGCCCCCAGCAATGCCTGCCCTCCGGGAACAGTTGGCAACCACTTCGACCTCTTTGACAAGTCCCAGTGCGAGCCCTGCCCCGCAGGATTCGTCTGTGCCCGAGGTACGTGGCTCTAGCACGAAGCTGAGCTGAATTCTTTGCTCGCCACCATCACAGAGCCCACCAGAAGTGGGTCAGTGAGGCGTCGCAGCGATGGGAAATGGGAAAATAGTTTCCCTTTGGCACTCTCTGTGCCCGCTGGACGAGGTAATTTTGCTCTGAAGTTTTCTCTTTGTGCCATGCCTGGTTGCTGTTTTAACTTCCTGACCTCGAGGCAGCCGTTTTTTACAGCTTTCCAAGTTTTTAGCTTGTTTGTGGCCTCTTCACCCTCATCTCTACGCCAGCTTTGGGCAGGGGCACCACGCGGGGCACTGGAGCTGGTGAATAATTGCTTCAGCAACCAGCTCTGGGGTAGAGCCTCTCGTCAGCAGAGGCAGTAATTATTGTTATCTCGTTTTAGCAGGGAAAAGGCACAAAATGAGGGGGAGGTTTAACTCAGGGTTATCCATAAAGAGCCGAAAACTCTGGGAATCGGGTGGTGCGAAGCCAACCTCTGCTGCTCTTAAATTTCTCCTGCTGTTTCCACAGGAACAGGGGGCAAGCAGAAGCCTCCCAGCCCGTGTCCAGTTGGTCACTACTGCCCGCCTGGCACCAGGCACCCAGCCCAGCTCCGGTGTGCCCCGGGCACCTGGAGCAACAGGACCAGCCTGGCCTCGGCACAGGAGTGCTCTCCATGCCCTGCAGGCTGGTTTTGTGTGGCAGGAGCCCGTGTCCCTACTGGGAGATGCAGCTCAGGGCACTACTGCCCTCAAGGTAGGCAGCTTTGCATGGCAGTGAAGGAGGTTTAATTAATTTTCAGCTGTGTGAGCTCTGATAAAGCCACACCCTGGATTTATCAGTGTATTTTTTGCACCGTGGATAGCAAACTGTCCCTTCTGTAGAGTCACTGCTTTGTAGTGATTGAACTGAGCATGTTTGTCCCATTATTCCTCCTTCATCCCCCTTAATTTGCAAAGAATTAAAGTGCCCAATCAAGCCCCTGGTACGAGCAACAATCCTAAATTTGAATCTTCCTGCAAAGATCCTGCAACTGCTGCTAAATGCTGAATTTTTCTTCTTTTTTTTTGGTCGCTATCAGAGCTGTGAGCAGTGATTTTTTAATATGAATTTACGAGTAAATCATGTAAACACTTAATAGCCACAAAAAACCCCCTTCCTGCCCGCTGTGCTTGAAGCTGTTTTAAGATTTGGGGTGGTTCTCTGCTCTCTTTTCCTTGGAAAGGCACCTGGAGGAGCACACAGTTCCCCTGCCCTGCAGGAACCCACAGCACCCGGCTGGGCAGCGCCAGGGTGGAGGATTGCTCTGCCTGCCCTGCCGGAGCCTTCTGCCCCCCTGGCACCTCCAAACCAGTGCTGTGCCCGGTGTAAGTGTGGGACAATGCTGTGGGGCTGGGCAGGTACCAGGGGAAATGCCTCTTTATGGCATTTCAGGGCTCTCCTGGTTTTAATTATTATTTTTCTGCACTTGGAGTGTTAGAGGTGCCTTTCACCTCTGGTGTTACCGGGTGGTCCAGGCAAGCCCTGTCGGAACTGGGTGGGTTTTGCTGCACAGACAGCACATTTCCTCTGTTCAAACCACCAGGAATTCAGGCTAGAGGAGCACTGTATTGCCTTTTTTCTCTTGGCTGCTGTCTGGGAGTCCCCCCTGTGTTGTGTTTCCTCCTCAGAGGATCCTTCCGCTCGGCCCCCGGCGCGGAGGCGGCTGCAGACTGCACCCCCTGTCCTGGGGGGCATCACTGCCCCGAGATGGGCACTGTCACCCCCCGAGCTTGTGGGGCTGGCAACTTCTCAGTACGTAGCAATCCTCTGAGCCTGTCCTCCCTTCAGCACGAGCCTGGATTTTGGCCGCAGGGGAGGCTGAGTGCCCCGAGGGAGGCACTGGGGTGAGCCCACCTCCTTCCTGAGAATTTGGGGTGGTTTTGTGCAGAGCTTTAAACACCACTGGCCACCTGTGCTGGCCCTGTGGGGAGTTAAACTGCTATTCCAGAGGTTGGGAATGTTCCTGCACGCTCAGATCCGGAGCTGCTATAGACACGACGCCAAAAGCATCTCCCAGGGGTGCAATCCTGCTCCCGCTGCTGCTCCCACCCCAAAACCCATCCCTGTTCATCTGTCCTGTGTCTGCTGGGTACAAACCTCAGGTTCCCGTGGCACATTTGACCCTGGCAGGGAGCAGGCACCTCCGTGTCCTTCCTGCTCCAAAGGAAGTGTTGGGTGGCACTGGGATTAATCTCTCCGGTGGCTTGGGCAGGGACAGCAGCAAAGTGCACTCACAGAAGGGGACAGCGATGGCACAAACAGGTGCTAAAGTTTGATTCATATTTATCTGCCCCAAACCTGTCATTAGTAGTTGATAATTGATAATTGCCACGTTTCCCTGTTGATGACAAAGGACCCCAGCACCGCTGTCCTGACCAGTTGTCATCCCTGCACAAGTTTGGGAGCTACCACTGGCACCACTCACTGAGAGTGGAGAGGACATAAAGTACAAATCAAGATTTATATGTGGCAAATAAATGCAGATTATTCCTCGTTTGCACTTGGAGTTGGGTGTAACAAGGAAAGATGAGGGAATTTGTCTGTATTTCCCCTGCTCCTGCTGGCAGAAGGTGTTGGATTCCCTGTTCTGGGTTTGTGTGGATAATCCAGGGGCACAACAGGGCTGATGTGCAGAGCACAGGCTTCCCTTCTGCAGGGTGGGGGCTCTGAGTTGCACCCTGAGTGCTGTCAGAGCTCGGGGGCAGTTTGGGAATGGGAATCTTTGTGCTGCCCAGGGCATTCCTGAACCTAACGGGGATCCTTTCCCATTGCAGGAGCCGGGCTCAGCCTCCTGCTCGCCCTGCAGAGCGGGGCACTACTGTGCCAGCGAGAGCACCAGCCTGGAGGTGATGCTGCTGGCCATGGTGTGCCCAGCAGGGCTCCTGTGCCCGGCAGGACAGGCAGATGTCCCGGATGCCACTGCCAACGCCTGCCCACGGGGACACTTCTGTCCCCAGGGAGATGCCGTGAGTGACTCTGCCCTGGGGACTCACCGTTCTCTCTGGCTGGGATCATTGCTATGGAAAAACCTTGCCTAAAAACTTTTTGCTCTTCATTTCTGTACTCTTTGTGTGCTCACAGATCTCAGCAGTATTTGCCCTACGTAAAACTGTTCATATAAAAATATATAATAATAAAAATAATATAATAATAATAACAGCAAAACATCTTCTGAGATGCTGTACACAGCTAGCCTGAATTCTTTTCACAGCTTTAGCTGCTGTACCTTGGCCTTGTGGGCTGCAGGACTCATTTTAGGGTGTCAAAGACCCCTTTTTCCGTTTCACTTCCAGGCTCAGCCTTGCCCCAACGGCACCTATGGTGAGCAGAGGGGGCTGAGCAGTGCTGCTGGGTGCTCACCCTGCCCTGCAGGGAAGTTCTGCTACACGGACGGGATGGATCCTGCAGGAATTCCTCACCCTGTAAGTGCTTCCCAGCTTCTCCTAAATTTCTACCCCCAAAATTTTTACCTCAGGCTGCACCTGCTAATGGAGCCAGCTCTGTGCTTGGTGCATGTTTTTTGTCTTTATTTTGCCTTCTGCCTGCCAGTGCAGGCTAGGAAAGAGAGTTCAAAGGTGAGGAATTGCTGCTGCTCCTTTTCTAATGAGTTTTGGGATTTTTCATTGCAACTGTTTTGTCTCAGGGAAGAACGAACTCGTCAAATATTAATAGCTGTAAAAAAAAAAACCAAACCAAAACAGCCTCTATTAAGAGTAAAAAAATGCAGATGGATTCTCTTCCACGTGGATGAATCCATGATTTTATTGAAGAGCAAGGTGATAACTCTGTCCCAGTCACAGCTTTTCTCCAAGTGTGGAAGAAGAGCATCTCCCCCCAAAACTCTACAGGCAAAACTTGTAGGGTTTGTCTCAATGCCAAGATTTTACCCCAAAGCCACCTTGCCTACAATAATGATCCCACATGGGCAGAATTTTACTGGTAAGGCTGCAAATTCCCTTCCTTCCTTCCCCTCTTTCCTACCCCGTTTCCTTGCAGAGAAGAAACACCAGGTTATTCAAACTGCAGGGGAAGCTGAACAGATTCCCCTCCTCGGGACAGAAAACACAAGCCTGGCTGTGTGCTTTGTTTGCAGACAGGGGATTGCCCAGCTGGCTACCTGTGCCCTCCAGGGACTGGATCTCCCTTCTCCTTCCCCTGCATGCCAGGCAGCTTCTGGGATAACTCCAGCACGGAGGGAGAAGGTGTTTGCAAGGCCAGCCCAGCCGGGCACTTCTGTGATGCCCCTGCCCTGACAGAGCCCAAGCCCTGCCCAGCAGTGAGTGCTTTGCCTTGGTTTAGTGCAAGAAGCTGCTCTGTGGGATTATTTAATAGAAAAGCCTTAAATGTATTCAGCTGGCTTTGTTTTGCAGGGTTTTTACTGCCCTGAAGGCAGCTCCAAGCCCGAGCCCTGCCCAGAGGGGACATTCGGTGACAGGCAGGGGCTGTCCGGCCCCTCGGGGTGCAGCCCCTGTGCTCGGGGTTCCTACTGTGCTGCCCCAGGACAGACTGGCCCAAGTGGGCCCTGTGAGGCTGGATTTTACTGCCAGGGCAGGGCTCTGACTCCTGTAAGTCCCACTGATGAGTTTTCCTCCTCCTTTTCCATTTATGCTCCTGTGTGTTGTTTTATTTCCCCCACCGCGGTGCCTTTTTTAACCCAGCCACAATTTTGTGCTGCTCACACTCAAGTTTATGGCACGGGGACCCTGGAGGGGAGTGTGGCCATGTCCTATTTCTCCCCTCTCAACACTGACACGCTCTTAACTAAAAGGTCACCAGGCAGAAAGTCCAGTGGGTGTGAATCAGTGTAAAATTTCATCCCTATTTATTCTCTTTGAATTTCCTTAAGTCACTGTTGTCTGTTCTCTGCACAAGAGCAGGTCTGTATTTTTTCTCTTTATTATCTACATCAGTTTAATGCCCTAAATATTTTAACCTCATTTTCTCCTCTATTTTTAATGATCTTTTTTTTCCATGTGCAGTGGCCCACGGACGGTGTGACAGGAGCTGTGTGTCCTGCGGGGTCCTACTGCCCGCCCGGCTCTGCTTTCTCCATCCCTTGCCCTGCAGGGACTTTCAGCAACATCAGTGGGCTGAGGAGCCTCCAGGAGTGCTCGGATTGCCCACCGGGGTGAGTGTCACCCAGGTCTGGAAGCAAACAGGAACCAGGTCTCTAAAATTCCAGGGACTTTTTTGTATTGGGGCTGTGCTGTCCGGTGAAATTAAAAAGGCATTATTGCTACCCAGGGTTTTTTTTTCCCCAACTTAGCTTATATTGTGCTGGGACAAACAACCAAGCTCCCTCAGGACCTTGTGAACCCGGTTACTTCTGCACAGGAGGGGCCAGAAGTGCTCTCCAGCACGTGGTGATGGAGGGACATTATTCCTTAGCAGGAGCTTTCAAACCAGAGCTGTGTCCCCTTGGCACCTTCCAGCCTGTGAGTACCTCGGGGTTCCAACCTGGGGGGTCGGCAGAGCCCTTGGAAACGGTAAAAATGTGTGAGTAGAAGTTCCTGAAGTGTTTGTGAGTGGTCAGCTTGGAAAAAGGGAGTTTGGGAAACCAAAAGTAATTTGGGTAATCGCCACCTGCTTTGCTTTTGCCCTGCAATGGAAGAAGAACCAGAAACCTTTGGGTGAGGACATCAGATCCGTCAGTCCAGGGCTGTTGCCTACAGCTCATCTGGCAGTTTTTATTAAGTTTTCTTGCACAGTAAAAATGTGGAAGGGCTGCTGAGTCTTTGGCCTGGCGGGGCTGAATTAGCTCGTGCACGTCCCTCACTTCTGTATTTGATCAGGGCCGCAAGGTGCTGTTCACAACTCCAAATTTGTTGCTTTTGGACTGCAGGCCGTTCCCTTCAGTGTTTATTTTGCAGCAGGGAGTCCCTGGGAGTTGGCAGAGGGTGAAAAGTTTATTTATTCTCGTGGTGGGCAGCACTGCCCCACCCCTGCCAGGCTCTGCGCTCTCTTCCAGGGCCGTGCTCAGTCTCGCTGCAGGGAGTGCCCCGAGGGTACATTCTGCCGTGAGCCAGGCCTGGCTGCCCCCCACGACTGTCCCAAAGGGCATTTCTGCCCGGCTGGCAGCTCCTCACCTCTCCCCTGCCCGGCGGTAAGAGTCGAATACTGCTTTGTTTTCCACGCAGCTTCACATCCTTGGCAGGGGCATCCAGGGGCTCTCTCTGTGCAGGGCACGTACATGGATGTGGAGAGGGCAGGTTCCTGCAAGCCCTGCCCTGCAGGGATGTTCTGCAGCAGGGCTGGGCTGCCTGAGCCAGAGGGACGTTGCCAGCCAGGGCATTACTGCGGTCAGGGCTCCAGCACCTCCTCACCCGTGAGTTCTCAACATCTCACATTGCTCAGGACCTTCTGGCTCTACCAAAGCTTTCATAAACCGTAATAAATTCAATTCCAATTCCCTTGCTTCAGGTGGGGCTGCCATTTGGAGACCTTTGCCCGCGAGGACATTATTGCCCAGCTGGCACCGGGCACCCCAAGGAGATGCCGTGTCCTGCTGGCACCTGGAACGGCCAGAGAGGAGCCCAGGATGCCACTTGGTGCCTGCCTTGTGCCCCTGGGTTCTTCTGCAACGTGTCTGGCCAGGATGCTCCCGGGGGACTTTGTGCACAAGGTGGGACAGAGGCAGAACTTGTGCAGCTGCTCAGAAATTGGTTTTGACCCGGGGGAAGAACTGCGGTGTTTTCTGGTTTAAGGCTATTACTGCACGGGAAGGACCAAGACTGCAAAGCCAGAGGATGGTGTCACTGGAGATCTCTGTCCTCGGGGACATTTCTGCCCTGCAGGCTCAGCAGCACCTTCCCCCTGCCCCAGTGGGGAGTACAGCAACGCCACAGGTCAGGAGCTGCAGAAATGCAACAGGTCAGGGGCTGCAGAAATGCAACAGGTCAGGACACGCTGAAATGAAACAGGTCAGGAACTACAGAAATGCAGCAGGTCAGGAGCTGCAGAAATGCAACGGGTCAGGGGCTGCAGAAATGCAACAGGTCAGGAATACAGCAACACCACAGGTCAGGAACTAGAGAAATGCAGCAGATCAGGAGCTGCAGAAATGCAGCAGGTCAGGAGCTGCAGAAATGCCACAGGTCAGGGGCTGCAGAAATGCAGCAGGTCAGGGGCTGCAGCACTGCAACTCCACTGTGACTGAGGGGAGACTGAAACACTGATCGCAGTTTTTGTCTCTGTCCAAGAAGGACTTGAGAGCTGCCGGCACTGGGGATATTCAGTGTTCTGGGGAAGTGGGGTAGAGAAAAGGTCGAGCAGGGCTGTTTTGTTGTTTTCTCCCCTGCTGTCGCCCGAGGAATGGATTTCCCCCCGCAGCAGCTGTGGGTGGGTGCCGGTGCCGCTCCGTGCTCGGAGGGCTGGCAGCAGCTTCCAGCTTTCCCTCTGTTCTGCCTGCCACCTAACGGGGAGACGTGGAGGTGGCTCAGGCTGGTGCAGTGGAGTTTGCTTTGCTCCAAGTGCTCCCAGGAGAAACCCCTATTTGAGGCCGGTTACTGCAGAGGAGCTAAAAAATAAACTTTATTTCTATTTCTGCCTCTCTAAGTGCACAGCCAGGCAGAGGGAAGTCGTGCACGTGGTATTTTCCTTCCGTTTCATTCCGTGCTTCCTTTCAACTCCCATTTTTCCCTCGCAGGTCAAGACAAATGCTCTCCTTGTCCTGCTGGGTTTCACTGTTCGAAAGGGCTCCGGCGCCGCTGCCCTCCCGGCTTCTACTGCCCTCAGAAAACCGGGATCAGCTTTTATCCTTGTCCTCCTGGGACTTACAACCCCTCCTACGGCCTGAGCCGTGCTGAGAGGTGCCAGCAGTGCCCTGCAGGTGAGGGAATGCTCTGACTGTCCCTGTCGGGACCTGGCTCACGGGGTGATGGTCTCTCTGCAGCTCTCTCTTCCCAATCCTCGGATGCGTTTTCGCCCCTAGGAAACGCAAACCTAAAAATCCACAGACAAAAATGGATCCTGGTCCCACTGCTGGTGTCCCCACAGGTTTTCAGAGGCTCTGCAGAAGGGTTTGGTTCACACTCAGGGTTTCCCAGAGGAGCATGAGCTGAATTAGGATGGGGTTTTGTCCCAGTTGTGCTGATGCTGAGGGATTTGATTTCTCCAAGTCTTCCCTTTGCCTTCCAGTGCAGGCAGCCCAGCAGCTCTCCTGGCTTTTTCTCCCAGTTTACTGATTCCCTTTTCCCTCTGTGGTCTTCCAGGGATGTTCTGTGGCGAATGGGGATTGTCCTCTCCCAGTGGTCCCTGCTGGCCAGGATTCTTCTGCACAGCAGGTACAGAATTTAGGATTCAGAGGGCAGAAAGGGTGAAAAGGTGGGGAGCTGTGGCCCTTGTGGTCCTTGCTGTTATTTATTCCATTCCACCATGGATTTCTGGCTTTATCACCATGAGCTACAATCAGCTCCTCTTCCTTCACCCACGGAAATGGCTCTTTAGCCATGGGGAGCAAACCGGCCTCTGAGAAACAACCCAAACCACTCAGGATACTTTTGCTTTATCTTCCTCGTGCAGGAGCAAGTGTCCCAAACCCCAGTGGAGCCACAAACACGAGCAGTGGTGGCCCCTGCCCGCCTGGACACTTCTGCCCAGCTGGCACCAGTATCCCCCAGCGATGCCCTGTGGGCACTTACTCAGACAGGTAAAGCTCTGTGGATCTGCTGATGCTAAATTTGATTTTCTTTTCTTTTTTTTTGTTTGTCCCTTAGTCCTCTAAGCAATGAAGTGCAGCTCAGTGAGGCTCATCAGAGATGTCCTTGCAGTGATCAGGAAAGTTTTGTGGTTGCTTCCACTTCACCAGAGCTGAAGCATCAGTGACCCCCCAGCTGAAACCCTGCTTCTGTCCCTCTCAGGCTCCACAACTGGCAGGATTCCAGCTGCACTGAGTGTCCACCTGGCCACTTCTGTGGCTCTCCTGGCCTCACAGCCCCGTCAGGACCCTGCTCACCTGGGTACTTCTGCCAGCCTGGGGCTTCCTCACCGTCCCCGCCCGGTGAGCGGCACTGGGTGAACCGGGGTTTTGGCAACAGAATGCTTTCAAAAATGCCACCTTTCCTCGCAGTATTCCTGCTCCTGCCTCCTGTCAGCCACCCAAATCCCTGTGTGAATTCTGTTTGAGGGGTTTGTGCCACTCGTGCCAGTGCTGCCAAAGGAAACGCTTGCACTGAGCAGCGGGGCAGTCGCGGGTGCCTGCCTTGGGCACAGCCATTGTCATTTATCGTGTCTCGGGAATAATCATTTCCAGGGGAGAGTTCCAACCCCCTGCCTCTCTCCTGTCTGTGTCCCAGGCGTGTGGGAGAAAGGAGGCCCTTGCCCTGTGAGCCACTTCTGCCCAGAAGGGAGCAGCTCTCCCCTGCCCTGCTGGGCAGGGACTTACAACAACCTGTCCCGACAAGCTGCCTGCTTCCCCTGTGCTGCGGGCTACTTCTGCCCAGAAAACACCACCAGCTACAGCTCAAACCCCTGCCCAGCTGGATTTTACTGTCCCAAAGGTGAGACAGACCCAGAGAACCAGGCAATCCTTTGGCCAGGCTGAAACATCCTCCTTAAAGGCCAGAAATTCTCTCTGTGAACAAAACGTTTCAGTGTCGGCCTGGTTCTGCACAGAAAAATACCCCAATCAATATTTTAAACTGGAGATGTGGCTGTTGCTTAACAGCCTGACAAATTAAACAGCACCCAAACACAATTTTGGCCATGAAGGGCTGTGGGGATCAGCAATGAGATAACCTGGCAAAGAGGACGTGAAGTGATGCAGCAGGATTCGGAGCCAGGATCGTGTTTAGGGTCCGTGAAAGGTTCCTGCTCTCTTTATTCCACAGGCACCAAGTTTGCCACTGAGTTTCCCTGTCCCAGGGGCTACTACAACCCTGACCCCATGACCCAGAGCTTGGACAGCTGCCTGCCCTGCCCACCTGGGCACTACTGCGGGAAGGAGGGGCTGACAGCTGCCTCGGGCAGGTGTGACCCAGGTGAGTGTGACCCACACTCAGCCCTCGGGGACGGGCTGTTTGGCAGGGTGACGCTTTCACCACTGCAGCTTTTACCACGGCCCTTCCAGCCTGTTTGCTGGATTCTCTCGCTGAACTGTCGGTGTTTAGTAGGATTGAGCACACCTCTGCTGGTCAGCTCTGAGCCACGAGCAGTCTCTGCCTTCTGAGCTTGCTCAGGCAGCTCAGCTGAGCCCTGTGGCCGTAAACAAAAGTACTGAATTTAGTGTTGCAAGATCTCTTCCCATCTTTGTTAACATTATTTTATTATTTTACTGGTATTATTTTATAACATTAAATTGCATGTGCTGTTGCACGTGAAATTATGGCCTGGGGGTGCTGAACTTTGGTGGGATGAACCTGTCCCACACCCTCTGCTGTGCCCACGTTACACCCAAGGCCATCCCAGCTGGTTTGTTTGTGATGTTTTGGGGGCTCTGTCGTTGCCAGGGCTGCTCAGTCCCGTTTCCTGTTCCCAGGCTGGTTTTGCATCTCAGCAGCCTGGACCTCCCAGCCCTTCGACCTGGACAACTACACCAGCGCCAACTGCCTGTGCCCAGCCACTGCCACCGGGGGGAAGTGCACAGCTGGCTTTTACTGCCCCCAGGGAAGCCCAGAGCCTCTTCCTTGCCCCCCGGGGCTCTTCTGCAATGCCTCAGGTCGGTGTCTGTGGGGAGCAGGGGTTTTGAGAGGACGTTCCTGGCATTGCCATGGAGATGCAGCAGCGCTTGCAAGACGCCCGTGGTGCCTTCCAGAGGGAGGCTGTGAGCAGTTGTTTTTCCTGCTTTTCCCCCTTTGTCTCAGTGCTCTGAGTGTCGTCATCCTCTCTGTCTTGCAGGGCTGCCTGCCCCCAGCGGGGAATGTGCTGCTGGGTTTTACTGTGCAGGGGAAGCTGCCGGCCCTACACCCACGGATGGCGTCACTGGGAACGTCTGCCCTGTGGGCTCGTACTGCAGTGGGTACCCAGCACTGAGGATTTCATGGCACAGAACGCCTGAAACATGGCTAGGGTGTGGCAGCCAGCTGGCTGGGGGCTGCCCACGGTGCCAAAGCCCCAGATTCTTCCCCCAATTCTTCCCCTTCCTTTGAAAGTGGGAGGTGACATCTTTGTCTCAGTATCTGAACTTCAGTTGTCTTCACCCGTGGGTAAAATGAAGCCAATAATTGTCCCCTCCCATGCAGCACTGTTGGATCTCTGAGTGGAAAATAAGGCTTCTCTGCTGCTGTTTTGTGCTCATCCAACCCCTGAGTGCAGCCATGTCACTCATCCTTTCCTTTCTCATTTCTGTCTTGCTTCTCTCGCAGCTGCAGCATCAGCAGCGCCCCAGCCCTGCCCAGCGGGCACCTTCTCCAGCCTGCCAGGGAGGAGAGCACTTTCTGAGTGCCAGTCTTGCCCCTCTGGCTTCTACTGTGAGGAACCTGGCCTCAGTGCCCCAACTGGGGAGTGCTGGGAAGGTGAGTGGGGAATGAAGTGCCCTGCAGGCTGTCACGGTCCCTGGGGATGGGCTCCAAGGACTGTGAGTGACACATTCAAAATAAATGTCCTTCTGTGAGTCGTTGTAGAGAGTGGAGGAGCCATTTCCCTGCTGGGAGATCTGACAGGAGCCAGAGGTGCTGCACATCCAGAAAGCAGGAGCTATGTTTCACAGGATCCAAGTGCTGTTCTGTGCTTCCCTCAGACGAGAGATGCCAGCCTGTTGTCTTTTGAGCCTTCCTATGATCAAAGATCTGCTGCCCACCCGGTTTCTTCTCTGTACTGGAGGAGAACATTTTCTGTCTCACTCTGAAAAGGCCACTCGAGGTTAAAGCAGCTCAGATGTGAAAGCAGAATTAGCAACATCTGTGTTTTCTGAGCAATTCGAACACTGACAGGGAAAATCTCTGATGTTCAGTGGGAAAACTTTACTTGAAGGGTTTCGGTAGCTGAAGGGAACACAGAGATCAATGTTGGGTCATTAAGTGTTCTCCTGTGTCACCTGTGGGTTTTCTCCTGGTTTTTGGGGTGTTAAATTTCCTGTTAAGAGTGCAGGGTGTTTGTGCAGCAGCAGCGGGTCAGATCAACAGTTATTTAGGGCCAGCAGCGGGTTTATTTTGTGAGGGGCCAGCGAGGTGCTTTGTGTGCCTGGAGAAGCTGTTCTTCCCTAATGAGCAGCTTCTCTGTCTCTAATTCAGCTCTTCCCTCTGTCCCTGCAGGATTTTACTGTGACAGCCAGCAAGGGCCTCTCACTGATGTCACCCTCTACCCCTGCCCACGAGGCTTTTACTGCCCGGCAGGGACCAGCAGCAGCTCTCAGCACAGCTGCCCTGCGGGGACCTTTGGGCCGAGGCAAAAACTGAAATCTGTCCAGGAATGTCAGAGATGCCCAGCAGGAAAATACTGTGAATTCCCTGGCCTTGCTGCCCCAACAGGTGCATTGCTGCTCCCCTGAGCATCCTCCTTCCTGCTGAGATCATCGCTGGCTGAGAATTAGTGCGGGGGTTGGGGTTGGGCTCCAGGGTTCTCACCTCAGCTCGGCTGAAATGTCCCGTTTCACTTGTCAAAAACTGCTTGAGAAAGAAAAAGATTCATTTTTCTAAGCGAGGAGTGAGAGGACTGAAGAAACCAGAATTCCATGTGTGGTACCTCTTTAAAACAATCCAGTGTGGAGTTTCCTGGTGTCAAACCTGTCTGGTATTTTATTTGGAATTAATTTGGGTTTTTAGCCTGGTTCCCAGAGCTAATCCTTCCATGTAATTGATGTGCACGTGATGAGGTTTAGCAGAGAAACAGAGGGTGAAATACCCAGCAATGACATCCTTCTGGTTTTTTCCAAGATTGTTTTCTTCCACATCTGATGATTTTTCATCCTGAAAGGCCCTAATTCACCACAGCACTTTGATAGAACTCTTAATATTTCAGTCTCCACTTAAGGATGGGCTGATTATGATTCTGAAGGGAAATGTGTGCTGGAATGCTCATTGGGATGTGGGCTATTTATTGGCATGTGGGATATTTATTGGAATGTGAGATATTTATTGGAATGTGGGCTATTTATCGGAATGTGGGCTATTTGTTGGAATGTGGGCTATTTGTTGGAATGTGGGATATTTCTTGAAATGTGGGATATTTATTGGAATGTGGGATATTTATTGGCATGGGGGCAATTTCTTGGCATGTGGAGGCAGTGCTCAGGCAGTTAAGGGCTCCCCTGTCTCTGTCACCAGCGCTGCCCTCCTGGCAGGTACAGCAGCCTCTCTGCTGACCATTCCATCAGGGATTCCCGGATGGCAAATGGCTGTAGGTGAAATCTCTATTTGCGTGGGGTTTGTTTCCCAATTATTCTGTTTTTCTAGGAGATTGTGCCGAGGGGTTTTGGTGTAAAAGCGGTGCCCGAGTGAGAAACCCCCGGGATGGAGAGTCAGGGCTGCCCTGCCCCGCTGGTCACTACTGTCCCCAAGGTAGGGGAGCTTCGGAGCAGCATTTTCCCTCATTCCCAGAAATCCCAGGAGCCATTTCCTCACCTTGCTGTCACCGCTCTCGCCAGGTGCCCCAGTGCCACTGCAGTGCCCTCCTGGCACGTGGTCAGGCCGGGAGGGCAGGAGGAATGTGCAGGAGTGCCAGCCCTGTCCTGGGGGACACTTCTGCAATGGCTCTGGGCAGAGGGCACCCTCGGGGCAATGCAGTCCTGGGTGAGTGGCAGGACGACCCCATTTCCATTCCCTGCTGGGAGCAGGGATGGTCTCCAGGGGTTTTTTACCTGTTTGAAACGCAGGGGGGTGTCCTGCCTGCAGGTTCTACTGTGCCAGCGGCGCCCAGACCCCGACTCCCACCGATGGCCTCTCCGGAGCTCCGTGTCCAGTCGGTCACTTCTGTCCCCGCGGCTCCAGGAGCCCAGTCCCGTGCCCCCCGGGCTCCCACGTGCCCCATTCCCATGGGGAGCAGTGCCAGGCTTGCCTAGAGGGTCGGTACTGTGTCTCTGGTGAGGAGCCAGCGCCATGTCCCCGGGGTGAGCTGAAGTCACACAGAACTGCCCGGTTTGTCTTGGGCTCTCCAAACTCTGCTGATCCCGAGCTGCTCTTCCTTTTCCAGGGTATTTCTGTCCCCAGGGCACAGCTCTTCCCATTGCTTGCCCAGCAGGATCCTATAACCCTTCGGAGAGCCAAACCAGCTGCCTGCCGTGTCCTGAAGGGTGAGACACAGTGAGCCTGGGGACTGCTGGAAATAATTGTTTATCCAGGCATCCTGGAGCAGTGTGTGGGGGGAAAATGAGTTCTTTTACCACTGGAAAGCACCTGAGGAAGTGCTGTGAGGCAGCAGAGCAGCTGCTGAGCTGTTTCACACCACCACACAGTGATTATGGGACCAGGAAAAGCCTCCACCCCACACACGGCCCCACTGGAAGGGAATTTAGGCTGAAACCATTGGCACCATAAACTTGTTCCATGTCTGGAGTACAAGCTGGTTCCCTTGGCAACAGGCTGGCACTGGCCTGCTGAAAGGGAAGAGGATCTTGAAAATCACCTGATGCTGAGCCTGGCTTTTCCTTGGGGGATTTATCTCCAATTACTGCCTGGATTTGAACTTGATTAACTTTTACAAGTTGATGAATCACAGCCTGGATGTGTTGTGATTCACGTTAAGAAAATTATGTCTCTGTGGCTTTTGCAATTATGCCATCAATTTGGCATTTGAGGAATCAGCTCAGAGTGCAGTGAAATGCACAATTAGGTCTCTTTTCTGGTCAATCCAGCACAGGAGCCAAAATCCTCTTTTTAAACTTTTTTGATTCTCTCTTTGACCCAGGTTCTTCTGCCCCAAGAATTCCTCTTCCTTTCTGGAGAATGAATGTCCCCCTGGCCACTACTGCCCTGCAGGCACTGCCTCTGCAGCTCAGTTCCCGTGTCCCAAGGGCACTTACAACCCCCAGGCTGGCAGCAGCCTGAGGTCCCACTGCAGCCCCTGTGAGCCAGGTGAGGCAGAGGAGCCTCTCCCAGCGTGGTGACTGTGGGTACCCAGTGTCCTTGAGGTTCAGAGGGTGTTTTGCTCTCTGAAATGTCTTCCTGGGGAGTTCTGCCTGTGCTGATGGCATTTTTTGTTCTCTCAGGGCACTTCTGTGCGCTCCCTGGGCAGTCCCAGGTGACAGGACCCTGCCTGGCCGGGTTCTACTGCACTGGAGGAGCTCCCAGTCCAACCCCCAGGGATGCTCTGGTGGGGAACACGTGCCCCCAGGGAGCCTACTGCCCTCTGGGCTCTGCCTCCCCACTGCCCTGCCCTCCTGGCCAGTACAGCAGCTCAGCTGGGAACACTGGGATCCAGGACTGCCTCCTGTGTGACGCAGGTAAAGCACTGAAAAATCCTGATTCGTGAGCTTTCAGCCATTTCTGGGGCTCCTGTGGCTCTGCAGCAGGGAATGCCCGGCTGCTTTCCTGCAGAGAGGTGTTAGGCAGAGGACAGAGAGGCAAATCTGCCACTTTTCCACCTCAGAGGACGCTCACAGTGAAGTGTAGATGGAGAGGTTCCCTTTCCCCCCTCTCTCTGGCTGCTCTCACATTCAGAGGGGACCCAAGTGCTGTTTGTTCTCTGCAGCCCTTCTCAGCAGAACAGCTGCAGGTGAATCAGACAGGATGGATATTTCCTCATCCCAACTTTGCTGTTGTCCATCTGGAGTGACCCACATCGTTACTGTCCTTCCGTGGTGCCTCTTAATTTAATTTCAGGATATTTCTGCAATGGGACTGGGCTTGTGTCTCCCACTGGATTGTGTGAGGCTGGGTTCTACTGCAGTGGAGGGAGCCTTTCTCCCAGACCTCCCAGGGTAAGCCGTGCTGTGGTGGGAATTGTGGAAAATACATTAAATATCTGTGGAACCGAGGGCCATGAGGCCACCTGAGTTCTCCTGCCCTGGATTAAACCCTCCCTTTCGACATTACTTCCTTCGTCAGGTGCATCTGGCTGATTGATAGTGAAAGGGGAACAGAGATAACAAAATACATCTGGCTTTCCTGGAGCTTTACATTTAAAATCTAAGCAATAGCTCTGTCTTTGCCATGTTGACGCTGCAAAGCAGCGTGGAATGCCACATCAGATTAAAATTCCAGAGGTTAACAGTTCATGAGTTTGATTAGAAGGCTGCATCTGCCAGCCCTCCTCTGGGGCCAAATTCAGCAGGAAAGCAGGAATTTTTAAAGATGATGGCAGGACTCAGCACTGGCTTTGTGCAGCCTTCAGAGCTGAGGGCTGGGAGCAGCATTTCATGGTCAGTGTCTGCTTCTCTTCACCTTTGCAATGTGCCCTGGATCTTGTTGCACATGAGGAGTTCTCAGGCTGTAACTGTGGTGCTTTCCTTCCAAGCCCACGGGCAGGGGAGGTCCGTGCCCGCCCGGCCATTACTGCGAGGTGGGCAGCAGCAGAGCCCAGCCGTGCCCTGCAGGGACCTACAGCCCGTCCTGGAGTGGGACACGGTGCCTGGAGTGCCCAGAGGGCTTCTACTGCACCTCTGCCTCCTCCAACTACACAGATTGTCCTCAAGGTGGGTCTGGCTGCCCCACCCAGGGGTGTCTTGCTGCCCCTCAGCTCATTCCATACCCCTGATGTGATGTATCTGCCAGAGCAGTGATAAATTGCAGGACAGATCCATCATCGTGGCTTGAGATCAGTCCTTCCCACAAAGAGGTGTAGGGACTGCCTCGTGTGCAGGCTGGGAATCCTTCCCAGGCTGTTCCCAGCCTGTCCCAGCCATTACGAAACCCCCTTTTCTTTCTAGGTCACTACTGCCCCAGGAACACAGAATTTGCCACGCAGCATCCTTGTCCCCCTGGAACCTACAGCGAAGCCCTGAATCTCCGGGATGCTTCCAAGTGCCAGCTGTGTCCTCCTGGAAGGGTCTGTTCCAGGCCAGGCCTGGCCAGGCCAGGTGGACTCTGCTCGCCTGGGTGGTTTTGTCCACCTGGATCCACATGGAGCAAGCCAGCGTTTCCTGGAAACTACTCTGGTAGGGAGGGGAGCAGTCAAGTGTGGTGGTGGTGGTTATTGAGGGGGATATTAGGGGGATATTTGGGGATATTTGGGGATATTTGGGGATATATGGGTCGCCAGCCAGGTTCAGGATGGATTTCTTTCCCTTTTCTCCCCTTAATTCAGTGCTCTAGCTCCGTTCTTCCTGAGCTATTGCAGCAAGACAGTGTTTGCAATTCTCGTGTTTCAACTCTTTCTGTGTTTTTCCCATTCACAGGAAAGGCAGCTCCAGCTCCAGGATCTGTTGGGTTGTGCCAAGCAGGAACTTTTTGTCCTGCTGGGTCATCCCTTCCTCTTCCCTGCCCTCCAGGTAGGAGCTGAGTTTTTCTTCCAGCACAAATTTTTTGGGTTAGATTTTTGGTACCCGTGTCCTCTTTCCCCTTGTGCCGAGATCCACAGGCACCCCCAGCCTGGTGCTGGGACTGCTCCTGCTGGCTCCAAAAGCTGCTGCTGCTTCTGCCCCGTGCTCCAGGTTGGTTCTGTGCCAGCCCAGAGCTGGCAGCTCCGTCGGGACCCTGCGAGGCTGGCTTCTACTGCACGGGAGGCTCCACAATCCCAAACCCCAGGGATGGAGCAGGGGGAAACCTCTGCCCCCAAGGCCACTTCTGTCCTGCAGGCAGTTATTCCCCATCTCCCTGTGCCCCAGGTAGGTTTGGTGGCAGCTGCTCCCTGCTGGCATTTCCCTTCCCAGAGCCCAGCTGAGGCTGTGCTGTTGCTCCCCAGCCCTTGTCAGGCTGTGCTGAAGTTCTCCTCTATTCCCCAAGGAAAAGCTGCTCTCAGCAGGGAAATTCAGCCACTAAGCCAGTGCTGCTGTGGTGGAACACCAGCCCTAAATCAGGCAGGAATTGCTGAAGTGCCCCTGGAGCTGCTGGTGGGGAGGGAAGCTCCTGCTGAGCCCTCCTGAAGGACAGGTCACACAGCCAGCACATGTGACAGCCTCTGCACCCCCATGCTTGGGGGAAGATCGTTAACAGCATCACTAATGAGGCAAAGGGTTAATTAAACAACAGGCTGTGGGATGTTTGTTTCTTTCCTGGGTTAAATCTGTAGTTGTATTGGCAAGGGATCGCACTGCTCAGCGATAAATAAACAGGAATTCACCTCAGCAGCAGTCAGGACCCTCTTACAGGAGGCTCTCACCCCAGGGAGTGCCGGGATTTTGGGAATTCCTTCCTAAACCAGCATCCTTCTGCATCTTCTGGGACAAGTGCAGCCAGCTCCTGTGGGAGCTGCTGCTTTGGGATCCTGATAATTCCCCCACAGGCACTTCCAGCAGGGGATGTGAGCATGCAATAATGGCATTTTGGTGGGTTTTTATTGCCAGGCTCCTTCTTGCCTCATCCTGGTGGCCACTCAGCCCAGGACTGCCAGCCCTGCTCCCCGGGCTGGTTCTGCTCCCAGCACGGCCACAGCTCCCCCGAGGGTTTGTGTCAGGAAGGATGGTTTTGCCCTGCAGGCTCTGTGTCAGACCAGCACTCAGGTAGGAATTCTCCGGGATCGTTCTTAACCTACAGCAGTTTCAGCAGCAAGATCAGTTTAAATTCAGACTTTAGTCACAGTTCAGAAATGACTGTTGAGGTTAAAAACGTTTTCCAAAAGTTATTCCAAGTAACGCAGGGTAAAATATTGGGAAATAGTGAGAAGTAGGAAAAATAGGGGATCTTATCAAGGCAAGAAAAACCCTGAAAAGAGAAAAATATTTTCACCACAGCAGTGATGTTAGAGGGACATTTCTTTTTTTGCTCTCAGATTATTTGTGTCCTGTGGGTCACTACTGCCCCCCTGGCAGCCCCGGGCCCGTGCCCTGTCCCCCTGGAGAATACCAGGAGCAGGCTGGGAAAGGCCGGTGTGAAACGTGCCCGGCAGGAATGTGAGTGACGTGGATTTGCTCCTTCCTCTTGCTGCTTTCTTAGGAATGATCAGGTGTTTCCCTGTGCCTCAGGCTGCTCCGTGTCTGACGTACAAGACACCCTTTGATATCCGAGTCTGGTTCTCCTGTCTCTGCTTTCACCTTTCCCTTCATCGTGTGATTTTCTGTGCCACAAAAGTTCTTGTACCACGGGGAATCCATCCTGTGGATGGGATGTGGGTGTGGATGGGGTGTGGATGTGGATGGATGTTCTGTCTCCTGGGATGGGCAGGGTGATCCTGCCACGTCACACCTGAGCTCTCCCTTGGTTTTTCCAAGGAATTTCCTTCCCTTTCATTGTGTGGTCACTGCTGAGCACAAAGACTTTAATCCCTGGCAGAACAGAGGGGGAGAGCGCAAGCTCTGGGATTTTTTGGCAGGTTCTGTGCCCCACAAGAGCACCCAGGTGATGGCCAAGAGAACATCCACGGCGTGGCCAGACCCCTGGAATGCCCAGCAGGACATTACTGCCCGCCAGGAACAAGGGCTGCCAACCAGCACCCGTGCCCAGAGGGCACCTACAGCCACCAGCCCGGCCTGGCAAACCCCAGGGACTGCAGGCCTTGTCCTGGGGGCACGTTCTGTGCCAGGGCAGGTGGGAATTGTGTGTGGATTAAACAAAATCCTCATCTGCTTCAGGTCTGGGAGCGAATGAAGGGTTCTGTGCGGTTCATCCAAATGTTCCGGAGCATTTGCAGCCATTTCTGGGAGCCCTTGAGTAGATTTTAAAGGTTTTCTGCAAACCATCTTTTGCAAGTTAAATTAAAGGCAGATCAAGGTGGTTTTGTTCTAGCAAAGGTTATGAAAGGAAAAATCAGGCAGCTTGGGGCTGAGGACTCATTTGGGTTTGTCTCTTAGGGGAAAGACCTAGAAAGATCATTCTCCTCTGAAAGGGTGATTTAGGAAACTCTTTGGGCTTTTATCTCTCTGCTCATCACTTGTGTGAGTAAACATTGAGAGCACAGGTCGAGCTTTTAACTAACAGAGCTCCTGACTGGCCGGGAGGCTCTGGGCTCATCGTGGTGCCCAGGCTTGTGTGGATGGTTTAGTCCCAGAGCTGATTTATGGGATGCCTCTGGCTCATCTGACTTGATGCTCGTTGCCTTTAGGACTCTCAGCCCCGAGTGGTCCCTGCTGGCCTGGGCATTTCTGCACTTCCCAGGCCCGTGTGCCCGACCCTGTCGGTGATGGGACAGGGGGTCTGTGCCCAGCAGGGCATTTCTGCCCTCCGGGGAGCCCTGAGCCACAGCCCTGCCCCAGCGGCACCTTCCTGCCCCAGTCTGGGATGGGTTCCCGTAACTCCTGCCTGCCCTGTCCTGCGGGGAAGTTCTGCCAAGGAGAGGGCCTGGCTGCTGTTTCTGGTGTGTATTGCACGCACCCAACATCCTTTTTCCCTCCCAGTTTGGGTAGTTTTTATGTTTTCTGGCTCCAAACCTAACGCTGAAGCTTTTCTCTCTTACAGGACCGTGTCAGGCTGGGTATTTCTGTGATCCTGGCTCCACACAGCCAGACCACAGGCAATGCCCTGCAGGCTCCTACTGCCCCGAAGGCTCTGAATTCCCAATCCCCTGCAGCCCTGGGAGCTTCAGCCCCGTCAGTGGGAGGGGGCAGGCAGCAGATTGTCAGCTGTGCCCCGCCGGGCACTCCTGCAGCGGTGAGGATGTGCTGGGGGTACAGAGTGAGGGAACAAAATCACCCACCCCAGCTTCATTTCTGACAGCCTTGGGCACAGCGAGAACAAACTGGGTGCCCCACATCGTTTTTAGCACTAAGAGGCATTTTAATTCCCAAACTGCTGTTGGGTTCTCGGAGGCAGCCTCAGGTCACTCAGAACTCCCTGTTTGCTGTTTAACCTTCACTGCACCTCCAGTGCACGTCTGACATGGCTCTGGCCTCGCAGGGAAACAAATATTCCTGGCAGGGAGCTCTTGGTCTGGCCAGCAGCCAGAGCTGCTCCTCCTCAGGGCTTCTCACCATCTGCCTGCACAAGGTGTTTGCTTGCTGCCCCCAGCACGGAGATTTTTGGGGTCACTCTGACAGTAACAAATTCACCCATCACCTTGCAGGGCCAGGGAGGCTTTTCCTTTCTCAGATGAGCAGCTGAAGCAGCAGGGAAGGAATTACTTGGCTGGGCTAACATGAGTTTTAGCAGAGCTGGAGCCACAACTGAGAGCCTGAGAATCCCAGCTGAGCTTTTTCACGGGAGACCTTGGTTTGTCCCAGGCATTTAAATCAGGCCTGACTCACCTGTGTGAGGAGATGTTCTCTGTCTGTGTTCTCTGTCTGAGGCTGGGCTTCAGGGCATTGGTACTTTCTGATGCTTGGTAGAGGCGTATGATGGAGGAGATCTTTATTTCAGGTTTCCACTGTCTCTGATCTGGGCAAAATCCTTTCTGAAGGACCGTGCTCTGCAGGCTTCAGCTGCTCATCACCTGCCAGAGCCCACTGCTGCCCACGGGATCCTCCTGCCCCACGGGATCCTCCTGCCCCACGGGATCCTCCTGCCCCACAGGATCTGCTTTCCCTGTGCCCTGGGTCTGCCTGGTTCTGCTGGCAGAGCGTGACAGCGCCTGTCTGCTGTCACAATTCCTCCTGTCCCTGTACCCCAGGTCCTGGAGCACAAACTCCTGAGCTGTGCCCTGCTGGGCACTTCTGTCTGCCAGGGACCAACTTCAGCACGGAGCACCCGTGTCCCAAGGGCACCTTTGGCCCCAGGGCTGGTGCCACCAGTGAGTCTGACTGCGAGCCCTGCCCAGCAGGTGAGAAGGGACTGGGCACGGGGGGCACAAACGTGCAGCTGAGTTCTCCTTTCACATTACTGCCCCCTCCACTGCTGCTCCGTGCAGCTCCTCGCCCTGACATGGATCTCTGTTCGTTTCAGGGATGTATTGCTCAGCTCCAGGTCTGTCTCAGCCGTCTGGGTTTTGTTACCCAGGTTATCACTGTGCCAAGGGAGCCACCAGCCCGGCCCCCTTCAAGCACAGGGTGAGTGCCAGGCAGCAGCAGCAGCAGCACAGTGATCTGGGGACCTGGGGACCACGACTGGCCTGTCACAGTCTCCTGGCTTCTGGTGGGATGTTTTCCAAGCATTTCTGGAGGGACATGCTGCTCCTGGTGTCTGCTGGAATAGCTGGCTGCCCATGCATGAATTCCAGCCAGACCTTCATTTCTACGTTGCACTGGAGCGTGGGGTGTAAGCTCTCCTCTAAAAGCTGCCATCAGGGGCAGCATAACCACCCTGCAGAAGCCAGGACCCTTTTTATGCCAATGGTCTTTGTTTAGTTTCAGAAAGAGCAAATTTGCAGGACTCAGCCCCTGCGTGCCCTGCCCAGAGCCTCCCTCTGTGCACCCTGGGCCAAATCTCCTCCTGGTAACCCTTTCCCCCTGTATTTCCCTCATCCAGGTGGAATCCTCCAGCCCTGCCCTGCCTGGCAATGACATCTGCCCCGTGGGCCACTTCTGCCCCCGTGGCACCGGGCACCCCGTGCCGTGTCCCCCCGGATCCTTGTCCGGCGCCGTGGGCCTGGGGGCAGAGGAGCAGTGCCAGCCCTGCCCAGCTGGGAGGGTCTGCAGCAGCCCAGGGCTGGCTGAGCTGGCCCAGACGTCGCCGTGTGACCCAGGGTGAGTGACACTGTCACTGCTCAGTGACAAAACACAGCCTTGCTGGGCGTTATAAGCAAGGGGCATCCAAATTTCCAGGTCCTGGCCTCGTTCTCAGCCCTTTGGTTGGGATGTGGATGCTTCAGAGCTACCCCTGTTCCCCTCACGTTTGCCTGACATTCTTATACATCTTTTTTCTCTGCTTTCAGTGAAAAAAAATTATTATTATTATAAAAAAATTGCTGTTGCACATCCCTTATTTAGCCCCATAACGACACGTGCTGGGGATTGAACATTTTTTTCCCTTCTGAGTCCTCTTCGCCCACAAGGTGGTGCCAGAACCAGGGACAAGGCACCGTTCCCAGCCTGTGTAAAGTGCCCTGAGCTGTGTCTGTCCAGCTCAGGAGCCTCAGGGCAAGAGGCTACAGAAATCTGATTTATTTTGTAAGTGTAAGAGAGCCTTGGAAGTGATTTCAGTGCAGCGTAATGAGATTTCATGGGGAAAGATTTCTGCTAGCAGCTCTTGAGTTGAGAAAATCACAATGAAATTTGTTTAGAAGCTGGAGCTAAGCTGGGGATACAATGAGGGCTACATTGAGAACGACTGAAAATAATTATTCTTGGGAATTGACGGGATTTGACCTGTCCTAGTTGAATTTCAAGCTTTCCCAAAATTTCCTTTAACCTGAAGTTATTACAGCCTGGCTGTAACAGTAATGATCAAGATTTTCCCATCTGGATGGTAATGAAATGTAAATTATAAATTATAAACGACCCTCAGCTTCCAAAATCTGTGAAGTTCTTGTCTCTCAACAGGGAGCAGTTTGTTGCTTTTCATCACCTTTATCACACAGCATCCATCACTCCTCAGAACCTGGAGGCAAGACCAAGAACTGGTCTTGCTTCCAGGCAAAAAAAAAAAGCTGCTTTTCTGGTGTTTCATTCAGTGCTGCTCCTTTCACAGTCAGTCGTTTGCCTCCAGGAGTGGGAATTTTTTCTCCTCCAGAAACTCCATCGCTTGAATCCTTGTCTGAGAGGGGATCACAGCTCTCATTTCTTTGTTACTCAGCTCTTAGAACCATCATGGTTTCTGAATCTCTTCGTCTTTGCTCGTTGCGAGGGGCTGGGAGGGAAGTGGTGGAGGGAAGAGAGGACTGGGAATAAAAAGAGGCTCAGCAAAGGCAGCAGGGACTGAACACCTGGGCCCTGTGTTTTGAAGCAAAAATATTTCAGTTTTCAAAGGCTCTTCCCCCCAGAATGAGAACAGTTTCCAGGCAGCCTGGTGTAAAAAAGGCCTTTTCCCAGGATTTTCAGGGCATGAAGAGGGGGGAAGTTGCCAGCACAGCTGAACCAAGCTGCGTTTTCCAGCGATGGCTCCTCACGTGCCTCCCCCATCCTCAGCCGTGAGCAGGGCTGGGAGCTCCTTGTTCCAGCCCTGGATTCTCTGTCCCTCCAGCTACGTCTGCCTGGAGGGAAACTCTGCTCCCTGCCCTTCGGATGGGATCCATGGCTACAGATGCCCCCGTGGCTCCTACTGCCCCGCGGGCTCGGGGCTGGAGCTGCCGTGCGAGCCTGGCACCTTCAGCCCCGTGCCCGGGGCCAGCGCCTGCCTGCCCTGCCCGGCTGGCACGGCCTGTGGCGGTGCTGGCACCGTGCAGCCCCTCAGCTGCCCCAGAGGTGAGCACGGGGGTGGGAGAGGCAGTGGGGGGTTCCTCTCCACGCTCAGGGAATGGGGGATTTGCTGCTGCTTGGAGCAGCCCAGCATCCCCCCTTCCCCCCGGCTCTGAGCAGCATCCCCCGGCCCTCTCCGTGCACAGGGCACTACTGTCCAGGCCGCACTGCTGCCCCCCGGCCGTGCCCCGAGGGGACACTGAACCCCTTGGAGGGGGCACTGGCGCCCACGGCCTGCAGGCAGTGCCCCGTGGGCAGCTACTGCAGGGGAGAGGCCAACTGGGAGCCTGATGGTGAGTTGGGGTAAGACCAGACCTGCCCCACGGCAGGGGCTGGAGAGTGGGGCTGGAGGATGTGGGGAAATGGGAAACATCTCCATGGACGGGGTACGGGCTGTTTCAGGACACCCTTCCCCCGTGTCTGGGCTTATCAGCCTCTTCTTTTTCTCTGTTTCGTTCTTCTCACTGAGCATTTATTATGGATGTTATTTCTCTTTCTGCGTTGCTTTTCCTTCTCTCCCTTTTTCCTGCTTTCCCTTTAACACTTTTATCACTGCCCTTTCTGTCCTCCTAATTCCTTCTCCTCCCATTTACGCACGGAGTAATTGTCCCCCGGGCCAAAACTCCAGGGCTGGATACCTGGAAGGAAGAGGGACAGAACTCTTCCCAAAGGAAACAAAACGTAGGGAAGCAGTTAGAGAGGAGATAAGGTGAGCAAACGCCAGGTGAGGTCAGAGCAAGTAAAGAAAGGGATGGAGGCCAAAGGTTAATGAGAAGAAGGAAGGGCAAAGCAAAGGTGACCAGCCCAGGCTATCAGCAGTGATAATCCAGGACAAGGATGGGCTTTGGCTCCTCTGCTGAGTTATCTGCTGTTTGTGAGGGTTTGAGGAGGTGCTGTGGGCGGTGGCTGTGCCTCCCTCTGTGTCGCTCAGGTCTGTGCTCGGCCGGGTACTTCTGTGAAGGGGGAGCCACCGATGCCACCCCTCGTGGGACTCCCGGCTTCCCTCGCAGCGGGCCCTGCCCTCTGGGGCACTACTGTCCGGAGGGAACTCCTTTCCCAGTTGCCTGCCCAGCTGGGACCCTCAACAACGCCACTGGTGAGTGTGACTTCACCCATGGGTTTGTCCCGTGGTGACTTCAGTGGTGACCAACTGCCCCTGAGGACAGTGGCCACCTGTTACCAGTGATGGTGGCCACGTGTTACCAGTTCAAACAAGAGCTGCTGATGCTGGGACTGAGAGTGGTGTTCCCCCATCTCCTGTGTCCCCCGGTGTTTGTGTCCCCTCAGGAGGTGGCTCCCAGGCCAGCTGTGTGCCCTGCTACCCCGGGGCTTTCTGTGCCAGCGCTGGGCTCAGCTCTCCCACAGGACCTTGTTCTGAGGGGTTTTACTGCCCAGCAAACTTCAGCTCCGTCAGCCCCACGGCGTTCCTGTGCCCCAAGGTACTGCTGAGGGGTGGCACAGGGAGTTCTCTGCTCTGGGCGGTGGCAAAGGGTCGCCCACAGCTGATGGAAACTTTGGTTCCATCCCCACAGAGGTTTGGGTGATTCTGGGATTTGTACAGCCCCTCAGTTTGGCACCATCTCTGTGAAATTCTCTCCCTTCTCTGCCCTTGCCAGGGTCACTTCTGCAGGTCAGGGACAGCCCTCCCGAGGCCATGCCCTGCCGGGCAGTACCAGCCAGCCACGGGCTCTGCCTCCTGCATCCCGTGCCAGAGAGGATTCTACTGCCAGGAGCCGGTGGCAGGGGACCCCAGGCGCTGCCCACCTCACTCCTACTGTCCCACAGGTACTCGGGCACTTGCCAAGGGCTCAGGTGTGGTGTGCCTGCCTGTGACCCCAGAGATGGGCAGCCCTGTGTGTCTCCCTCAGGCCAGGAGGTGGCAATGAGCCAGTGTGTCACAGTGGCCACCTGAGAGTCACTTGTCACAGCTCGAGAGCCTTTTCAGATCACAGCATTCATACTGAGCTTTATCACTGTCCCTGTGGTCTCCCTTTTAGGGACACGAGTTCCTCTCACCTGTCCTGAAGGCACCTTCACTCCTGAAAACGTGACTGGCCTCTGGGATGAGAGGGAATGCCTGCCTTGCCCGCCTGGCCACTACTGCAGGTTTGGGTTCAGTTCAGCCTGGCATCGTTTCCCTTTCTCTGGAGCAGTCTGGCATCCTTGTTTTGTGCTGGTGAAGTTCTTCCCAGCTTCTCTCCTGCACTTCCCTCACTCAGGGAAAAGAAATAGAAGCTTAGACACAGGGCTGGGTACAGGGGCATTAGATCTGTGCAACTTGGGGAGGCAAAAACAGTCTGGCATCGTTGTTGTGGCACAAAGAGGCACCTGAAGGAGGTGGTGGGGGGCATTTATGAAATCATGGGAGCAGTGCAGAAAGTCCAGCCCAGTGGGGAGTCACCCACAATTTCATCTACAGCAATTTGCCATGTTTATGGAATTTGAACTGGCTCACTTCAGTCATCTACATGTTTTATAAGTGGAAAACTGTGTCTACTTCCTCTCTCATCTCAGAAATGATTATTATTGCAAACTTTGCCATATTCACTGCGTCGATACTTGCTCTGCTTTTGCACCAAAGCAGCAGCAGCAGCTCAGAGCACCCAAATTGTTGCTTTCCTCTCCATTCCAGGCACGGAAGGCTGGAAGGGAAATGTGCTGCTGGATATTTCTGCCTGGCTGGGAGCTCTCAGGCTGCTCCCCAAGGCCTCCCCTTCTCCTGGCGCTTCCTGGCCGGGTGCCGCTGGGGCCAGGTGTGTGCAGGGCTGTGTCCTGCAGGTAGGTGAGGATCTCAGTCATGCTTACAGGGCAGAATATTGCCTTGCTGCTAGCTGAGTGGATTATATCTTGTATTGTACAATACATTGCCACCCCTTCTTTAAAATCACCATCGCTCTTTGGTTTCCTCGTTTTTGCATCTTCTGAGCCAAAAGGCCACCTGGAATTTACAGCTGCCAGCCCTGAAGAGTTTGAAGGCTCCTGGCTTGGCCTCCCAAGAGCTGTGTGAAAGTTCATTCCACAGCACCAGCAGACTCTGGCTCGGTCGGTTTTGCCACTGGAGGATTTGCATGTTTCACTTTGATCTCCTTCCCGCCCCTTTCTGCAGGTTTCTACTGCCTGGAGGGGTCGGAGGTGCCCGCACCGTGTCCTGCCAACACTCTCAGAGCTCTTCCAGGGGCTGGGAAGAGGGAGGATTGCCTGCCCTGCCCCCCGGGCCATTGGTGCAAAGCAGGTTGGGGGCTAAACACTGAGGGGAGGGGATGGGAGCTGCTTTTCAGCAGAGTTTTGTGTATCTCTGATCTCCCAATCCCAGCCCAGTTTTCCCCCATTCCAGCCCTGTTTTTCCCCATTTTTCCCAGTTTTTCACCCCTCCCAGCCCCTTTTTATCCCGTTTTTCTTGAACCCATCGCATTTCTCTCCATTCCAGCCCATTTCCCAAAGTTTCCCTTATTCTGACCTGTTTTTTCCCACATTTTCCCCCTCCCAGCCCCTTTTCCTCCCATTTTTCCCAATCCCAGCCCAATTTTCCCCATTCCAGCTCTGCTTTCCCCCATTTTTCCCACACTCCCTCCATCCCAGCCCCTTTTTCTCCCATTTTTCCCAATCCCATCCCATTTTCCACCATTCCAGCCCCATTTCCCCCCACCCCAGAGGATGGCTTGGATGTCAGACGTGGAACTGTGGGACAGCCCTGGCAGCGAGGAGCTGTGCAGAGAAAAAGAGGCACTGAACCGTTAATCCAGTGATATCCCTGTGTGCCATGGCAGGAGAGGGGCTGGGATGGTGGAGGGTGCAGGAGGACACAGAGCAAAGCTGTTCCAGTGGCACTGGAGACGCCCTTTGGAGCCTCTCTTTCTGTTTGTTAGGGGACTCGGAGGCCCATCCCTGCCCTTTGGGACACTACTGCTTTGGGAGCAATGGCAGTGACCACAGCAGTGTCCTGGCCCCTCAGGAGTGCCCTCCACAGACCTTCCGTGGGCACCCGGGAGCCCGGAGCCTGGCAGAGTGCCAGCCCTGCCCGCCGGGCTATCACTGCCCCTTATCAGGTGAGGGCCCGGGGGAAAGCCAGCCCTTTCCTGCCTCTGGGTGACAAAATTCCCCTCCCTTTCCCACCTCTGGGTGACAAAATTCCCCAAGATGAGATAGGGAAAGGGAGAGAGAATTCCTGCTCACAGCGACCTAAGAGCCTTTCTCCAGATTTCCCCCTGATAATTTCCCCCTGATAATAAATTCCCGTCCCTTTCCCAGCTCTGGGTGACAAAATTCCCTCCCTTTCCCACCTCTGGGTGACAAAATTCCCTCCCTTTCCTGCCTCTGGGTGACAAAATTCCCTCCCTTTCCTGCCTCTGGGTGACAAAATTCCCTCCCTTTCCTGCCTCTGGGTGACAAAATTCCCCAAGATGAGATTCCCCAAAGGGAGAGAGAATTCCTGCTCACAGCGACCTAAGAGCCTTTCTCCAAAATTCCCCCTGATAATCCAGCCTCCTTTTCCTCACTCCCTTCTCTTCCCCACAGGCCTGACCAGGTTTGAAGATTATCCCTGCCCCCCTGGATACTGGTGCCCTGGCAAAGGGGACACTTTCCTCTGTCCAGCTGGCACTTCCAGGATCCAGCCTGGTGCAAAATCCTTGCAAGAGTGTGATCCCTGCTCACCTGGATACTACTGCCCAGACCCAGCCCAGACAGGGCTCCCCAACACCCAGGGGATCCCTTGCAAACCTGGCTATGAGTGCCCAGCAGGTGACATGACCTTTGTTTTCCTTGTTTCCAGCCATCTCTGAGCCTGGATGATGGATCAGCAGGCATTTAGCTGTGCCATCCTCCCAGGACACGATCCCTCTGAGCCCTCCCTGTTTTTCTTTAGCTGAGCTTGCCAAGGCGGTCTGAGCTTAGAAAAGGAGGAGATATTTTCGTGCAGGGCTGGGTATTGAGGTGCCAGCATTTCATGCTGAGTAATGAATTGGTTCCCAACAGTTCTGTGCCCTCTTGGGAGCAGTAGGAAAAGCAGAGTGTTTATGGAAAAGCCTCCTCCTCTCTGCCTCCCAAGCACAGATTTTCCTGCTCTGGGAATGCCACATAAACGCTGTTCCCCCGTTTCTCCCCCAGGGTCAGTAAATCCCAAGCCCTGCAGGCCTGGCTTTTACTGCGGTGCCCTGACAGGAGAGCCTCCCCTGTGTCCTGCTGGGTACCACTGTCCCGAGGGATCCTGGACCTACAACAGCCCCGAGCAGCTGTGAGTACCTGGGGGTTGGAACTGCCATCCTCCACTTCCTAAAAACGCTGAATATTGGGAACTGTGCCTGGCATCCAACCCAAACCACGGCCTCTGTGCATTGTGCAAAAGCAAAGGAATCCTTGTGGCTGCAGCCACAGATTTGGTGACTGCTGAGACTGAACGGGGAGGATTTATGGTTTCTGCTTAGCTTGGAATCAGATGAGGACCACTTTTGATTTTGCTCTGTGTTTTCACTGATCATTGAATCCAGAAATCATTTTCAGAGATTTCCTTCCCCGTTTTGCCTCCCAGGTGTGTGTTCCCATACTACTGCCCCCCGGGCAGTGCCCACCCAGTGCCCTGCGAAGGAGGGCACATGGCCCTGAGCCTGCCTGGCCTGAGGGGCTCAGCTGAGAAATCCTGCAGGGTTTGTGCTGCAGGGACCTTCCGCAGTGACCCCCTGATCTCTGCTCCCTGCCAGCCCTGCCCTGCTGGCTTCACCTGCCCACCAGGTAAATTCAGCTGCAGCGGGGGAGCGGGGCAAGAAGTAGCAGCTTAAATTGGAAGCAGAGGGTTCAGAGCTCTGTGTGGGCAAAGCTCTCAATCCTCTGCAGTTATAAAAGCCTGGTGTGGGCTGTCACGTGGCTTTGCCACTGGATTTAGCCGGTGGAAGAGCTGGGAGAAAGAAAAACTGAGATTTATATTTAAATATGAATTAGACTGGAAAACGCTGCTCCGTGCACGTGTGTATTTATACAGACTCGTGTCTATACATAGAGGGACGTGTGTAGATGTGCCACTGGGACCAGCAAGTGCTCTCTGCCTCTCTCTCAGCACCGCTGGGGTCCCTAATGCCACCCCTTTCCTCCAGGCAGTGACAGCTACCACCAGCAGCCCTGTCCCCATGGCCATTACTGCCCTGCCCTGTCCCCTGCCCCGCTGCCCTGTCCCCCGGGCACCCACGGGAGCAGCCACTTTGCCAAGCACCCAGGGGACTGCCAGGCCTGTCCTGCTGGCACCTTCAACCACCTCCCTGCCCAGGCTGCCTGCTTCCCCTGTGGCAGCTCTTCTTCCTCTCAGCCGGGTGAGTTTTTGTGTGTGAGTGGATTTTCCCCTCTGTTCAGGAGTTCCCTGATGTCCCACAAGCCCTGGGATCCTCCTGGGGCTGGGGATGCTGCCCGTGCCCAGCTGCTCTTCCTCTGCCCCAGCCAGGAGAAGGATTCCATTTTCAAAGCTTTTTTCCCCCCCTTACACTGTTATCCAAGGGGATTTATCTTCTTAAAGGAAGGAAGAGCTGAGCAGCTCTACTCTAATTCTTGCTGTGTCATGGCTTTGAAAGCGGTGGAGTTTCACCAGGATTATTTTAGCCATGATTTGGGGGGATTGTGTTAAATCTAGGCGTGCTTTTGAGCCAAAATTGGGCACTGAGAGCACCATAAAGTGGGATAAGGCTGGAAACTGGGAAAGTAGAGTGCCTATTCCTTGCCTACTGTTTGTGCAGCACTGCCCCAGCGTTTCAGATCAGGTGGATTTGAGGCTGTTGAGGCACGAGAAAGGGGCTTGGCAGCCTTGCCTGGCTGGGTCCTTGCCCCATGCAGGGGTTTAATCTACAACTTAGTGGAGGGCTTGTCAAAACCCTGCTGCCAAGGAGCAGCTGGGCCCTTCTGCACCTCTGGCTAAACGGGGGCTGCAGGAGATGCTCTAACGCTGCGTTGGTGCAGCAGAGGCAGGCTGGCCCCAGCTGGCTGTCCTGTGGCTCAGCTCTGCCCTGCAAGAGGGGCACGGGCTCCAGCAGTGTCACTGAGACGAGCAGTGGGGTTGGATAAAAGAGTGCTGAGCACGGGAGCTGCTCCTTTGCAGCCAGCACGGATGTTCCAGGCTGTACTCCCCACCCTAAATCCAACCTTTCTCCCAGGTGCCACCAGCTGTACCTGCCGTGGGCTGAACAGGGCGTTCCAGCAGTCAGATGCCTCCTGCATCTGCCAGGCAGGTTATGTTTATTATGATGAGAGAGGCAAGAAAGACCCTGACAGCAACAGCGATCAGGATTGTCGGCCTCAGGTAAAATCAGGCTCCAAGCCAGAACTGTTGTGTGATGTGCAGGAGAAGAGGAGTTTTCAGGCCTTAGGCTACAAGCCAAACAAATATTTTAGGTGTTTTATTGGCCCTTTCTTCTAGGATGTTTTCTTTACCAGGATCTTGTGAGGTAAAATTTCAGTTCGTTAGGGATGGAGGTAAAGGATCTTTCCACGCCAGGGCAGTGGGAGCAGCACAGTGTCTCACATGGGTGACAGATGCAGGAATTTAAGCCTCATTATTAATGTGAAGTCCTTCATCATGTCAGGAGAATTAATCTGCAAACACCAGAGGTTTATGTCCAAAAAGGAGACAGAGAAGTCCCTTTACTTTATTCGAATAAAGGGAGAGGTCCTGGGGCATTCCCCTGGAGTCTCTCATATTTTTGGAGGTCTCAGCCTCCTTTTTATCCTAATTTTCCCTAGTTTCCCGACCGCATTTCCCTCTCTCTTTCCCCACTGGCTGAGGTACTCGAGAGTTACAGACTTCCCGGAATGCCTAATATCTAAAAATTCCCTTCTGATGTATAACCCCTCCCTTGTCTGCAGACCTTTGGTGTGCTTGAAGATACAAATCTCTTAATTCATCAATCAATGGAATCTTTCCCATTGTCTTTCTTATCTCATAGCGCTAGCCTTGTCTACCCACAGCTTGTTTGTAAAGACGAGTTCTGCATTCCTCTCAATCAGAACTGCCACGGGCAGGGAGACACTAAAACCAATTCTTGTTCGTATCTTGCATGAGGTCGCTTTTTTTTTTCCTCTTTGTGAATGCATTCTGTAGTGCAAAATCCCCTCCTGGCACGGGCTGCACAGCAATCTAGAGTGCCAAAATTCTACTCCGGTTCCTTCAACCGTTTTCTTACAGCTGAACTTCTTCCTTCGAACCTCGTGAGGGAGCGGGAGGTGAGACTCTTCTTTCTTCGACGCTCTCCTCGTCGGGTTGCCTTTATGTCGAAAGCCTGAAGCGCAGCAGTGGGGAAGGAGGAGAATTTTAGGGGTGCTGCGGCTGGGGTGAAGCTCTGGAGCTTGTCTGGGTGGGTTTCTCTGCAGGTGGACGAGCTGTGTGCCCCCGGCGAGGTGCGGCTGGCCTCCACGCGCCGCTGCGTCGCCCCCGAGCGCCACGACTGCGCTCCCGCCTGCGGGCCGGCGGGAGGGGAGCTGCACGCACAGCTGGGCATGTGAGTCCCACCCAGCGCTGCCCCTCCTCGAAAACACTTCTCCATAATCCCTGAGCTACCGATCCCGTGAGGTCGTGACAGGGGTTGGGCCGTGGGAGGTGGTTTTTGGGAAGTTTTCCGTCGGTGGAGCTCCTTTCTGTGGCGTTCAGTCCTCAGTCATTGGCCTTGTTTATCTTCCTGGAGAGTGTTTCCTGTATTTTCAGTGTTGCCTGGTGGTTTTGTGTCTTGGTTGGTGACTCCAGAATCACCCGGTGACAAGGGGAGTGTGGACAGAGCTCACATTTTCTGAGGTGTGCAGCTTTTCCACCTGTCTCAGGCTGAGCCCCTCCAAAGTGGAAAATCCCTCTATTAGACTCAGGCCAGAAATGAGAAAATCAATCCTTGCTCCTCCCCACACGTCTTTAATCGTCATAGAATGGTTTGGATTGGGGGAGACCTTAAAAATAATTTAATTCCAACTGGAAATCAATCCTTGTCCTCCCTTCAACATCTTTAATGGTTTGGGTCAGAAAGAACCTTAAAAACCGTTTAATTCCAACTGGAATTCAGTCCTTGTCCCACCCTCCCCCCCCGCCCCCATCTTTAGTGGTTTGGGTTGGAAGGAACCTTAAAGACCATCTAGTTCCAGCACCCTGCCATGGGCAGGGAGACACTGAAACCAGTTCTTGTCACACAATATCACTTTTTTCTCATTGTGAATCAATTTTTGTGTTGCAAAAATCTCCCGCTGGGGAGACGGGCTGCACAGAAATCTGTCGTGTCAAAATCAAACTCTGATTCTTTCAACCATTTTCCCGGAGCTGAGCTTTGGGGAGGGTGTGTAATGCTCTGCTACAGGCCTGAAGGTGATGTCTGTCAGACACCAACCAAGCACTGTTAGTGAGGTGTCACATTTTGGCCTAGAAGAGCAGACACGGTGCTGAAGAGATGGGCAGGGAGTTCGCTCCATCCTGTTTTCCATGGATCCAGAGTAGGATCATCCACCCTGGGGGCCGTGAGAGACTGGGGCTGGCCCGTTGTGGCTGTTTGCTCGGGGATCAGGACTGATGGAGGATTTGTGCCCCGTTCAGATGTCACTGCAAGCAGTACGTCTCTGCCGAGGAGCTCTGTGACCAGCTGTGCCTGCTGAGAGCCCCCCGCATCTCCCTGGCCTTTGGCACCCACAGAGAGCTGCTGCTGAGGGTGAACGAGGGGGAAGTGAGGGTAGGTGTGGAAGGAGGAAGGGATTGCTTTCTGAATGGGGCTGGGAGAGCCCAGAAATCACAGGGACTCCGGGGTGGGTGAGGTTAAGGGTTGATGGATTACAGAGAAACAATTCCTGAATGAGAGGGCAAAAACCTCCTAGAGCAGCCTTTGACAGCTGCACTGAAGGTTGGCCACAAACCAGCGTTGGTTGAGTCGGTGATCAGAGCTCCCTCTGCTTTCTGCAGGAGGTGTCAAACGTTCTGGGCCCAGATGAGCACGTGCAGAACAGCCGGAGGGTGCATTTGGTCCTGTTCAGCCCCCGGGGAGTGCTGGGTTTCATTGTCTCCAGCACTGAACTTCTGGATGCATTTCTCGTGGGTAAGGCTTGAGAGTGAACCCAAATTCCAGCCACGCCAAGCCATCCATTTCCTTCCATGTTGGCACAGCAAGTTGGCACGGAGGGGATTCTTTACTAGATGCTCCAAACTATATAGAAAGCAGGGAAATACCTTGTTGTGTCTGGGAGTAAACACTGGGGGATTCACTGACTGCGTGGTTGGGTCCCTGGGAAGGGGTCAGGTAAAGATTGCAGGATTTTGGATTCCCAAGCAACTAGAAGGAAACTGCACGTGGAGGCAGATCTGTTGGGAGGTGCATGGATGTGGCTTTGGGAGCTGTAATTGCCCAGAGATACAAAATAAATAACTCTTCCTTGCCAAGGGCTGGGTGTTGTCCCCCGCTGCTCACTTTGCAGGGTTCATTCTCGTTTCTTCTCTTGCCTGGGGCAGGAGATTTTTCCTCAGATCAGCTTCTGCAGAGAGGGCGCAGAGCCCAGAGGAGTTCCCTCAAGGACAGCCAGGCCTTGCCCCTCATCCCTAACCCCGTGGTGTGTCTGGAAGCAGGGGACACGATCCTTTTCCAGCTTAGCATCGATTCCCAGGGTGAGTGTGGCTGGGGCCGAGCACATTTGTGTGTCCAGACCCGTGCAGAGCAGTGGCTCCACGTTGGGCACCCTGCATGGATCCATCCCTTCACCTCCTGGATCCCAGAGCTGCAGTCTGGGCTCTGCCAGGGCCTTACCTTGCAATTTTTAACTGGATTTCTGTAGATTGAGGTGAACTTGGTCCTGTGTTAGGCAGCACAAATCTTTGTGGGGCAGCAATTGAACCCAATTAAATGAGCTGACGCTGCATGGCCCTGTAAAAGCAGCTCCACAGTTCAGTGCCAGCCCAGTGCCAGCTTTCCCAGCTGAGGTGGCTCAGAGCTGCTGACCCCGTGCTGCCCCGTCCCCAGAGCGTGCCTCCAGCCATTACCCCGTTTACCAGAAGCAGCATCTCTATAACAACAACCCAGGCTGGGATTTTGGACCTTTCCGAAGGCTGCACCACCTCATCCAGGAGACTCAGCTCAACATCTCCCGGTAATACCTGCTGTGGATAACAGCGTTGTGGGCAGGACCTGAGAGGGAGTTTAAAGACCATCTAGTTCGTCCTTGGTGGTGAAAACACCAAATTTTGCTGTGTTCAAGTCCCTGTCTTTAACCACCCTCACAGATGGAGGCTGAGGGAAGCTTGGATCCTCACTGCCTTCCTCACTTCCCTCTTCCAGGTTTGCCCATGTTTTCCTGGAGCCTGGGACTTACGTTTTCAGGGACAGCTCCGTTCAGGAGCACTTCCTGATCGTGACAGTGAACGAAGCCAACGTGAGCTGCGACCCCAGGGACGTGTCCTTCCAGCCCTCCTCCCTGTTCCAGCTGGCCAGACACGGCGTTTTGAAGCAGCAGGATCTGAACTTGGCTCCCAACTGGGCAGCTATCACAGGTACGGCCAGAGCTCTGGGGTACCTCGATTCTTACCCGTGACCTTTCTCGTCCTTCTCTAAGTGTGTTTAAACAAGCATTTTCTTTGGAAATGCCACCAAAGCACTGCTTTGTCAGCTTTAATCCCTTGCTCCTGTGGAGCCTTGCAAGGTCCACTGCCCTGTAGCCAAGAACCTGCCTGTGCAGGAGCTGAGGTGGTGAGAGAGGGAAGGAGCAGCCGTGCTTCTCCCCACACCCTGTTTGAAGAGTTCAGGTAACTGAGGGCTTTGTTTTCCTTGGCTGGAAAGCAGAAAGTGACAGTGTATTTCCATGATAAACAGAGCTGAAATTAAATACAGCATTTCAAAGTTGACCAAGGGCTAAACACAAGGTCAGGGAAGGTCTCTGCTCCAAGCCAGGCGTGGGTGTGAGCGCTGTGCACGCACCAGTCCTTCAGTGGGAGGCCAGGAAACAACAGCAATGAAAGTGTGGCTTGCAAGCACGACCCTGGCTCGGCCACCTTCAGAGCTGGAAACACTTTGCTCCTCATCCACCTGCACCAGGGGGAGAAGCAGAAGTGACGTGAATGGGAAAGGTGCTGAAAGGTTTTTTGTGTTTCTCACTTCTTGCCCTCCCGGCTCCCCCAGCGATCCTCTTTGTCCTGGGCTTCCTCGTGCTGGTGCTGACCACCCTGGCCATCGTGCTCCAGCCTGCTGGCCCCAAAATTAGCCCCCTGAAGAGCTGGAAGCCACGATGGAGGAGCCTGGGAGAGCCACACATCCCACCTGAGTACATCCTCCTCAAGGACAGGTAAAGACCAGCCCCTGCGTGGTCCTACACAAAACCTACCCAAGGAATCCATCCTCTGCTTGAGCTGGGCTGGGTCTGATCTCACTGAGGAGGATGAGATGCTCTTCACCCTCTTTGCCATCCCCTCTAGCCTCAAGTTCTATCAGATGCTTGGTCCTCGTGGATCTGGAGAAGATGCTGGCTCTGGAGAGAAAGGAGAAGTTCTCAATGCAGGTGAAGTGCTGGGTCAGCCCCAGGTGTTCTCCCACTGGATTTTTTCCCACTTCCTCCCCATTTTCTTCTCTTGGGTTAAATCTCAGGCACGATATTTTGACACCAGAATTTCCTGCACGCGCAGGAGGCCACACAGGCCCTTTGCTGTGCACATCTCCACAGGCACATGCACTTCCATGCCGGGTTTATTCCAGGGGATTTAACCCCCTGTCATTGGGATGGGTTGAAGTTTCCTCCCTGAGGAGTTAAGAGAGTCAATTGCCAGCCTTGAACAAGCCCTTTAAAACAGCAGCGAGTTCAGATGGCGGGTGAAGAAAACAACGATTTCCGAATGTTTTCCTTGGCTTGCTCCGTGGGTTGCTCTGTTCCCTGAAGGCACGTGGCTCCCGGGCCTCGTCAAATTTCTGGGAATGAGCTCGGCTTGGGAATTTCGGGATGTTCCCAGGGAGCGGCAGAGCCCGAGCCCAGCAGATGGCAGCAGGTAGTGGTGCTGGGAACAGCTCCGGGCACAGCTCCGGGCACAGCTCCGGGAGCATCCCGGCGCTTTTCTGGGCAATTTAGGAGCTGATAGTAACGCTCTGTCATCCTCCCCCTCGCTAGGGAACGAGACCTGCTCGCACATCTCCTGCCTCATCCGTTTTCCTGCCTCACAAAACACAAAATTCCTACGGACGGGCAGCGTCTTGTGTGGCAAAAAAACCCCAGACAACCTCGTGTCCAGTGTTTGAGTGTGGGCCTTCCCCTGTGTTTCAGAACACAGCTTTGCACCCCGGCTCCTGGAGGATTTCAGTGTCCGTACCCTCTATGACAAGCTGGAGGATCAGAATTTGCACCTGGCCTCTCAGCTGGCAAAGCACAGGATGGACGTGCTGGTGTTCCACAACGGGATCAGCCAGCGGGTCCAGAGCCTCGTGGTCAGTGGGAAGGGGCATTTCAGGGGAGGGAGGCTTGGAACCGTGAAAATTGTCAGATAAATGGTTGCCCTGAAGCTGAAGTTCATTGAGGGATGGGTATTACTCCTTTCAGTACTTCATTTTGGCATAAAATGACTTTTTAATACGGTTTTGTATGAGGGGCTGAATGTGGAGCAGGTGGATTCTGCAGTTTGCAGGGTATAACGCTGCTGCTTTCTGTGAACAGGACACGGTGCAAGCTCTGGACTGGGCAGCCCTGAAAACCTTTTCCAGGCGAGGCATTTGTGGGCAGGAACCTGCGGAGCAGAACCAGGCAGCAGTGGGTGCTGAGCTGTGGGATGGACACGGGGATTTGAGAGGTGAGAGCAGCAGGGTGCAGAGCCAGGGGCGAGTGCACCGCGAGGGCAGCAGCAGTGAAGAGGCTAAAAAAAGGCCTGACTCATACACACGGGAGAGCCCAGAAAATTGTGTCTCTCAGGGCTGTTCTGCAAGAGCTGACAGCCTGTCTGCACCTGAGCTCAGCGAGAGGAGAGGTCTGGCAGCTCAGGGAGGGGTGAGCACGGAGTTATTCGGAAATGTTGGACGAAATGAGTGATCCCGAGAAATTTCCGAAGAAAGGCCCCTGCTCTTGGTGCTGTTCTGGATTTAATCATGGTTTTCCTAGTGGTTCTGGGGAATCCCATGGGAATTTGTTGTTGGGTTCATTAGGTGCCCCGTGGCAGGAGGTGACAGAGTTAATGAGGGCTCTGGAAGGGCTGCTCAGGAACGCTCCTGACAGGAACAGAGATGTGAAACCAGAGATGGAGCTCAAGATCCAAGCACCAGGTGCAGTGGGAGCTGCACCCTCCCTGCACAGCCTGACCAGTGAAAATGAATCAGAAGGGCAGGTGAGCTGCAGGTGTCTGCCTTGGGGCCTTCTCTCACCTTTCTGGGAGTTTTTGCATTTCTTTAACTTTTGAGCCCTTTTTATCCCACAGGACCCTGAGCTGCCTCAGCTTTGGGAGCTCTTCAGCAGGAAAGATGCTTTTTCCAGCCTCCCTGGGCATGAAGAGCATGGTAAGGGCAGTGCCACAGCTGGGAGGTGCTTCCAGAGGTGGCAGCAGGAGGCTGATTCTGTGCTAAGAGGGTAAAAGAGGTGTCTGTGTTTGCTAACAGAGCAAATGCAGAATTACTTTTCCCTATTTCTGCTGTTTTTTACTTCCACATAATTTTACTTTGCTGAGGTGCCAGCTCAGGGCAGCCACTTCTGCCTCCTCTACCCCTCTGTCGAGGAGTTCCCACCCCTTTCCATCCTTCTCTGTAGGAGAGAAATCATGGAATTTCCGTCCCTACAGACCCTGCACACCTTTATATCAAGTGACACCTGTAGGGGAGAGTCTGGGTGTCATTATAATAATTAAATGCTGATATGGGGAGGCTGGGAAGATTCTACACCATCATTCTGTGATCCTCACAGCATCCCCTCTGCCCAGGACAATATTTCCTTCCTGCAGCCGTGAAGAGCCTCTTCCTTCAGGCTTAAAAGTGCCCCTGTTTGTCCCAGGTTTGGCTCTCCAGTTGGTTTATCTGACAGAGCTGGAGGTGGAGGGCCTGGTGGCAGCTTCCCCCCTTGCCAAGACCCTGTGTGAGATCAAGGAAGCTTTGGTGAATCTGCAGCAGCCCTCAGCCCTTGGCAATTCAGGTAACCCATCTGTTTCTCCTCATGCGTGCCGGCTGAGAGCAGTGAATAAACCAGGAGTTAAAATAAGCAGGATTTCTTCTGAACTGAGCGTTTTCCTCCAGCAGCTGCTGAACTTTTTTAGGCTGTGACGCTCGGAGCTGGAAATTAATAACGGTGTGGGTTTGGTGTCATTAGGGGAGGATCATTTGCAGTATTTTGAAATTCAGATGTAGTGGGTTTGCAAAGGCCTGGATCTGCCTGGATCCCGCAGCAGTGCTCAGGGCTGCCTGTGGGGCCTGTCCTGGGTCATTCCCGTTGGGTTTGGCTGCAGTGGTGACTCTTGGTGCCCACTGAATTTACACCCTGCTTTTCTTCTGGATTTCTCCACCAGGCAGCGAACACCAAACCAGCCTGGGGAGCTCAGCCTTGTTCTGACCGCTGGATTCCTGGGATGAAGCTCTGCTGCTGGAATGAAGAGGAGCTGCCTTGCTCAGAGCATTGGAGGGACAGGAGTGTCTCATGTTGTGCACTGTAGAACAGCCACCAACTCACTTCCCTGAGAGCTGAACTTACTCTGGGCAATGGATAAAGTCGGACTGGGGAGGGAGGGGGTGTCTAGGACAGAGCAGCTTTACCTGAAGTATCAGAACAGACATTTATTTAATTAAGGATGTGTTTGATCAAATATGTGACGAGTAATCCATATTCTTTTTGCTTAACTTTGAAATATTTTCACATTTGCCGTGGATTATCAATAATTTGCAGGCTGAAGAAGGAGGCTGAAGTCCTTGGTGTTGCTAATTTCATGTTTTAGTTGTTAAGTCAATAAAGCAATAAGCAGCAGACCACAGGTGGCATTAGAACCTCAATTTACCAACATGTTCTGTACAGCCTTTCTGATCTCTGATGTGAAGGATATCTGTGAGGTTTTGTACAGCCTTTCTGATCTCTGATGTGAAGGATATCTGTGAGGTTTTGTACAGCCTTTCTGATCTCTGATGTGAAGGATATCTGTGAGGTTTTGTACAGCCTTTCTGATCTCTGATGTGAAGGATATCTGTGAGTTTTTCAAGCACTTTAGAGCCATCCTTTTAAGCCTTGCCCAGCAGCCCTACATGGCCTGTGCAAGTTTTAAATACACTCAGTAATTTCTGCTGGCAGAGACCTCAAAGGTCACTACAAATGTGATTTTTCTGAGCAAAGACACCCTGGAACTATTCCTGCAGGGACAGCTGCTGCTGCCCAGTGCCCTGGGAGCCTGATTTTTCATTTTTAAATATCCCTCCAACCATTCTGCTTCTCTCGGCCTGTCGGTGTGAGAGCAGGGCTGTGAGGAGGGCACGGTTTCCGTGGAACAGGAGCAGAATCCCCTGCACAACATTCCTGATCTCCAGGGCAAGGGCAGCAACACAAGACTGGAGCCAGCACAGTCCCTTGGCAACCCCCCCAGGGAGTCTCCAGCCAGCAGCAAAGCCAATTCTCCTCTCTTTGTGGTATTTACTGACTTGTTTTCGTGTGCAGAGCTGGCTGAGCCCACTCCTTCCTGGTTCCTAGGCACAAAGCTGTGTTTGCTCCTTGCATAACCCCAGAGCGTGTTCAGAGAGCAAGATTGGGGTGCCCAGGAGCCAGGACAGGAGCTCTCAGCTTTGCTTCCACTTTGCTGGATCCAGAGGAACTGCAGGATTTTGCCACTCCTGGTGGTGTTGGTGGTTCCACGTTTTCCGAGCTTGCTCCCTAAAACAAAAGGTTTGTTCAACTCCCTTTGCAGTTCCACCCTGGGAGGATTTCAGGGCTTCCCGGCAGCTCAAAGGGATTTTCTGGAAGTGGGAACGGGCAGGCAAACACTGCAGAACCCCTGCAGGTCACTGTGGTTGCAGGTTGGGGAATGTGGCAGTGAAAAAAACCCATCATTGCTTTGTTTTTCAGGTTTCCAGCAGATATGTTCATAACAGTCCTCCACGGAGGTAAGAGCCTCTCTGATATCCACAGGGAAACCTGGTCCCCAGCGGGTGACAAAGTTATCTCTGTGATTTGCGACCCCAGATCCTATTTGTAAAAGGCAGGGTGGAAGGCAGCTGTAAATAAAACATGTCAAACTTTTATTGTGGCAGTATTTCAGTGAGTAAATCCGTTTGTCTTAAACCAAACCAAAGACAGGCGTGTGGAATTTCACTGTAAGTTTTAGTTTCTCCCCACGGTGGTTTCCTTAACTTCAGCTCTAAGTAAAAAATTCAGAGTTTCAAAATATTTTGGGTGGGTTTTTTTTTTTCCCCCCACAAACCCAAAGGATATCAATGCGAAGACCAGAGTTTCCCAGAGTTTCTGTTAACAGTTCCTTGGAAAGAGCTAAGAAGGAGAGGAGTGGTGCAACCATTGGCTTTATTGCACTTGTGAAGTATTTGCTGCTGACAGCTCTCCCAAAAGCCCAGCACAGCCTGGAGCAGCAGCAAAATTCCCTCAGATCAGGAGGGCTCCCTGGGGCTGCTGATAAGAGAGATCGAGTGCTGGGTCAATTGATTTGGCGTCTGGAGAAGGGTCACGGGTTTTCCTTCGGTTTCTTTGCCAGAGAACCAAAAGGCCCTGTTCAACACCCACTGCAAGGTTCGGCCCCTCCTGGAGAGCATCAAGCGCTGCTGTGGCTGTGAGGAGGGAGGTAGGGCTGGGTTCCCTGGGGAGGGAGCTCTGGGGTGTGAAACGAGCTGCTGCTGGTTCTGTCCTCGCTCTGAAGGTGTCGTCCAACCTCCCAGAGTGTCACCTCCACCAGGGAGTGCTGCTGGTGGCGCTTGTGGCACTTAGAGGCTGCTCTGTGTGTTCCAGGTAAAGGGTTTTAAAGGCTGTGAGGAGAAAATAAAAACAATAAAAACACCTCATGGAGGTGTCCATCTGAGGAAAATCTCCAGTGAGGATATTCTGAGGGGTGGTGCCTTGAGTTTTATCTTTTATAATTTAAAATCTTGTAGAACTCTGAAGTTTCTGGTAGTCTGTGAGCTGCTGCTCTCTCAGGGCAGACAGACACAACAAAGCCTCTCCAGGCCTGCCCTCCAAGGACACCCNTATTCTGAGGGGTGGTGCCTTGAGTTTTATCTTTTATAATTTAAAATCTTGTAGAACTCCGAAGTTTCTGGTAGTCTGTGAGCTGCTGCTCTCTCAGGCCACACAGACACAACAAAGCCTCTCCAGGCCTGCCCTCCAAGGACACCCGGCCTGTCCCAAGCCCAAAATGTAACCCAACATCTTGGGAAGGGGGGGTGAGCTTGGGGAGAATTACATCATTAACTGGAGCTTTAATTGGAGAATTAAACTTGATATGCAAAGGGACCAAACCTATAAAAGTGTGAAGAACTTGTGACCTGGGGTCCATCTTGGCAGCAGCCTCTGGCTCCCCAGGGTGTGCCTTTGAAGGCCCTTCAAATAAATACCCACCTTTATTCCCTTACTCCTGTCTAGTCTCTGGTTTTTAGGTGGCCTCATAAGGCATCAGGGGAACAAGGAAAATGCTGCCAGAATTTGGGCGTTTTTCAGATGTGGCTCAGTCACTCTGTACGGCTGAGACACATCTCACTTTGTCACTTCGGAGCTCCCTGAGCTGCCTTTGTGGGTTTTGCAGATGAAATCGAGCTGGCAGATGAGCGTGGCCAGGTGAAGAATTTGCTGCAGCACCAGGAGCACTACGGGTGGCAGCTCCTGCAGGAGAGGGAGCTCTGTGTCCTCCTCAAAGTCACACGTAGGTCAACGTGCCGATCCCTGCGCCGAAAACACTTTCATTGCCTTTGTAAATAAAGAAATGCCCACACACAGGGGGAAGGTGGGAAGTTGCTAAAGAGGATTTGTGTCCTGGATTCCCAGCCTGAGCCCCCTGAGCATCCTTAGCTCCATCAGGACCTGATGCTGTTGAACTTTCCTGAGAAAGAGCCAAGCACCAGAACCTGGGCTCTGAAATCAAGGCTGGGTTTGAAAATGCTCTGGTGGAAGTCAAGATTGCCTCTACCCAGGGCAGAAATCTCCTGATAGTTCCACTTCCACCTCCATGAAAAGTTGTTTTGAAAGTTTCTGGCTTTAACACTGTGTTTTTATCCCTCACAGGACAAGAAGGTTCCCAAGAAGCTGTTTTTACACCACTGCTGAAAAACCAGAGCATCGTCACCCCAAAGTTCCTGGGTATGAGCCTGAAATAAATGTTTCCAAAACTTTGTTCTCGAACATGAGAAGTTGTTAGGTGTGCTCCTGTGGGAGGAATAAAAGGCTGAAGTAAAGATATTTTTAATTTATAGCCAAAAGGAGAAATCTTTATTTCCAGAATTAAAAAACTGAGTAAAGAAGAAAATGCTTCTTAATCCCTTCCCATCGTGTGGGAAGTCCCGGAGCTGTGGACGACGTGGTGCGAACCATGGAAACACAAGAATTACGCTGGATTTTCCCTTTCAGCTCCTTTTTCTCTTCTCCCTGCAGCTAAACTGGGCGAGTCGGAGGATGCCAAAGAGTCCCTGACCAGAGGGAAAACCAGAAAATACGGCAAAAAAACCAACTTGGATTTGGAAGCTCCATGCACAGCAGGTGAGCTCCTGGCCTGAGCCAAAGCAGCGCTTGCATTTTCTTCCCCAGCACCTCCCTGGGAGTGTTTTGTGCTTCTCCCACAGGTAAAAAGAGTCAACCACCACGAGGCAACAAAAATAAAGCTCTGGGATCCACTTCCAAAGGAACTGGGAAACGCTGATAACGCCAGATGAAAGGAGTGCTTGGAACTGAGCTTGGAGACTTGTTGGGTTATTCCACGGTGATACCCTGAATTTATTGGGCTGTTGGCAGAACCCTGAGAAAGCCAACGCCTCAGTTGTGAGATGATGATCTCACTGACTCAGCGCAGCAGGAAACCACTGTGGAGGCAGGAATATCCCTGATAAATTCACCTTGATCCTCACAGATACGGAGCTCATCTGGTGAATCACAAACGCTGGCAGCTGCAGCCCCGAGCTGGCTTATCTTGAACACAGTAGTTCTATTTCTGGGACTGCTGAAGTGTTCAATTAGCAAGTTCATAGTGCTTTTATCTTTTACCTCACTAGCTTCTCTCATTCACTTTATAACCCCTGAGATAGCTCCTATCTTCATGGGATGGACCCTGGTCCAGCTCTCATGGACCTGTTGATTCATCAGTCCTGCTGATTTGCTGTGCTGGGCACTTGGATATCCACCACCATTAGAAACGCGTGTAAAAATGCACATCATCTTGCAAAACCTATAGATAAACCTTCCTTCCTCAAGGCTCTTGCTGAGAAAATAAAACAGGCTGTAAAACCTAATGAGCAAGGGCATAGATTTTCTCCCTACACCACCCAGGGGTTCATGGATCTCAGAAATATTCACAAGCGGTTTTAAAGTCACAGCACTGGGTTTTATGCAGCTCTTTTGTTGCTGTGAATATTTTGAATTAAACAAGAACATCTCCAAAATGTATTTTTTAATTGTGGTACCCAAATAAGCAAAGGGCTGTTGGGATTTCCCAGTAAGATCCTCACACTGGTGGTCAGAGTGAGGATTCCCTGTGTTTGTTTATGTGAAAATTACGTGAAAATCGTGGAAGTTTTTAGCTGTTTGTGTCCTGGGAAAGTGGTGTCCACATTTTGTACAAGGAGAAGAAATGAAGCAGGACAAAATCTTTATTCAAGTAAATCAGGTTTCCAATCCAGTCATTCTAAAGGCTGGAAGAAACACAAACTGAGGAAGGAGAAACTTGGTTTTCCTTGTGCTGGCTGGGAGCACTAGACCCTGAAAAAGTGAGGTCTGGAAATTCCACTTTCATCCACCACAAGCAACAGGCCTCGATCCCCAATCTCCCCCTCACCCATCTGTCAGCCAGCACAAGTTCTGACAAACCAAAGCCCAAAAATACCACGGAATCTGCACTGCTCCCCGGGAGAAATCTGCTGCAGCCCCTCACTGCTCCACCTCCAGAGCCACAGAGCGAACAACTCTTCCTCCCATCCTCCCCAACCCACAGCTGTGGGAGCCAGACTGGCAGAGAACCTGCCAATAAAACCCATTTCTTGGCAAGGCAAACACAGATAAGGCAGAGAAGGTTTTCCATGTGCCCAGCTCTTCCTGAATTCCCCTGGAGAGCCCAAAGAGTTGGGGCTGACCTTTGCGAGCGGCGCCAGGGAGGTGCGAGCTGATAACGGGGCTGTGGTCAACAAGGAAGTCAGCGTGTGGTGTGTGGGGCAAAGGCTTCCTGGAGCTCAGGTCAGGCCCTTTTGGGTGACTGAAGTTGTTTTCCAAAAGCCTGGAGCACCAAACTCTCCAGGATCCAGGTGTGAGGTGAAGGGCAGGAAGGGTGAATGGCCACAGCCCTCCGTGACCGGGGCTCACAGAGGGGATTGTGCCCAGCGAAGGTGCCAGGGGAGGGATCACAGGGAAAAGAGGCAGAAGTCGGAAATTGGAGCTAAAAAAAGCCAGGGCTCGCTCTTATCAAGCGCTGCTGGGAAGTTGGGTTTGCTCCACGTGCATTAAATGTTGATATATTTTGCTATAAACGAGGTCAGGACCTGTGGGGGTTTTTTTGGACTTGTCAGAGGAGCCAGAGTCAATTTTTTCACCTGTAGCCAAAGGAGGGTTGCAGGCTCAGTAAACAGTCCTCGACCTCTTTCCTGGGGAAATAATTTTAAATTTAAGATGTAAATGTTACTGGATCCAGAGTAAGTCCATCAGCAAGTGTGTCCCATCAGTGATTTACCTCTCTGAGGAGTTTTCCTGCAGCGTATTTACCTGTGTTTTGTAGGTCAGCAGTAGCTGAGAACCAGGAACACTTTGAAGTGTTTTAAATCCTTTGCTTACCTTGGCTTCTCCACCTGTCCTCAGCAAACTGCAGCTTCAAACCCCTCAGCTAAGCTCAGAAATAAAGTATTTGTGCAGGGAATCACCTCTCTTGGGTTTTATTCTTTCGTGGCCTTTTATTTTTTTTTTACTCCCTCATACATTCGCCTTCTGCACTGGGAGGAAATTTGAGGCTGGCTTGTGGAGATCCTACACTCAAGGAGAAATTCACCTTGTGGAGGGCTTTAATCTCAGCAGCGAGCTGGAGCCAGCAGCTCCTTCCCCTCTGAGTTATTCTCCAACCTCTCTGGGTGGTGCTGGGGGAAAGGAAAGAAAACTGTCAAGAAATCCCAGTTGCAGCTGAGAACTGGGAGATCTGTCTTGGAAACGCTCTGTGTGCTCAGGAGGGAATGAACTCTCCTCCAAAGCAGCTCGGAGCTGACAGAAACACGGGGTCATTCAAACCTAACCTGGCAGAGCTGGTTTGGACTCTTGGGAATTTAGGGCAAAATTCCTTTCAGCTACAGAGAAGAGACTGGTTCTGGCCAGGGCTGTGCTGCTCCCAGCTTGGCCAGGATTTAGAGCACAGAGAGCTCTCCATCCTTCCCAGAATGGCTGAGCTGGACACCTGAAATGCAATGATAATTTAACATCATTGCGCTTCCGACCTCACCCGGGGACCTGCACGTGGGAAGAGGGAAGCTGCTCCAAGGTGCTGCTCTCTCTGCTTCTGCCGCTAAAGCTGCCCATGTTTGTGCTTTGGGAGCATCTGGAACTGGTGGGAAATTGGAGCTGAGGGTTTCTGGATGGTTGGCAGAGGTCTGGCCTCTCCCCACACCCGGTTTTTAGGTGAATGGAGGCAGGTGACAGCATTACATCACTGTGGCTCCAAAGCTGGCAGGGATTTTGCGCTGGAAAGCACATGGAGCTCCTGAGATGAAAGTTCTCTAAGTCATCAGTGACCCTGCCAGCACATGCAGTGATTCTCTCTTTGTGTAGCAGCGTTGTGACCCTCAGAACTCGTAAAAAAGCTGTTTTATCCCTTTCAGGTCACAGGCACCTCCTTTATGTTCCAGGCAGACACAGATCAATCTTTCAGCTATAAAATCCCTGTCTGGCCTTCAGTTATCACCTGTTACAACCCCAGAGGAAATGACATCTAAAGTGTGCTTTGCCCTTAAGTCGCTCATTCAGGACGACTTTAGCTGTGGGGGAAAAACAAAGCATGGCAGGAGGGAAAGGGTGGTTTTACTGGATGGGTTTGGTTTGCTGGGGACAGTGAAGATGCTGGAGATGATCAAATTAGACCCAAGGGAAGCTCCTAAATGGCTGAAATTGAGCAACTGGCAGCTTTAGACTGGAACAATCTGAAAGGCTGCCCCCGTGCTGCCCTTTTTGTGATGTTTTAGTGTTTTTTCGTTAAAGCAGTGAGCTGCCTCTCGTGCTCCTTGTGACCAGCGCAGTTTGCAAAAGCTTTTGCTGTCTCCAGGTTGTTTTCTGCAAGGTTTTGACGTGATCTCCATGTCCTGGTACCCTGCACCTCTTGGCCCAGCCTGGCCCTGCTTCGGCTCCTGCCCTGGTCAGTCTTGTGCTCCCATTTCTTACCTCAAACACCGAAATTCTCACTAACCAGCCCCTTCTGTAAGGAAAGGAGAAGGCTGCAGGGAACCAGTGCTGCAGGCATCTTTAAAAATAGCAGCCTGTGTGTTTTTCTCCCCCTTTCTGTCACATAACCAGTGCTTCTGCCCGGCTGCTCGCTCCTGCCAGCCCTCCCTGCAGGCAGAGCAGGGAGCAGAACCCAGCTCAGCATCCTCTGCAAAGCTCTGCTGGGAGCGGTCTCAGCTTTAACTCTCCCCCTTCCTCGCCTCTCTGGCACCACTTTTCCCCCCCAGGAGAAGCAAAGGCATCTTCTTGAGGCTGTTGGGCTTTCTGCTTCGGGGGAATTCCCTGCTGTGGGTCCAAGTCACTGCCTTACTCAGCATGTTCTGGTTTTTATCTGTGCAGGGTTTTCCACCGAGCTGTTCCACCCAGCCCATGTGCTCGCACCCCTCTGCATTCCTCCCTCTGTGCCCCCTTCTCCCCACCCCTACAGCTGCCAGGACTCTGCTAAATCCATTTGATGCTTTATTTGGGGTTCACCGATTCACAAGCATCCCTGTTGCTGTTTAAGTGCTCGTTCTGATTTACAAACCTCTCAGAAAATCCCTCAGATTTTGAATTTAAACCTGGATGGGTTTCGCTGCTCCATCAGAAATCCCGCTCTGGGAGAGGGGAGCAGCCCCACAGGGCTTCAGGCCTGGCCAGGGTAGGAATTTCTGCTTTAGAAACAAGGCTTGCACAGAACAATGTGGTTTTTCCTGTAGTTTCTCGGTTGCACAGCCCCAAAAGTTGTCCTTTTTTTCCAGTTTTACGAGAGTTCTGGCTGGAGAAGCACGGAGAATATGCAGGGCTGGGATGGCTGAAGAAATGAGAGCTCGGAAAAATGAATAATGCAACCACTTCCAATGCTTTTATTGTCAAGATAGTTTAAGATTAGGAGGTTTCTTGCCTGCTGCCAGCAGGTGACTGATAAAATACTTTTAATTTTATCCCCTTAAGCCTGGAATGGGATTGAGTTGTTGATCTAACAGTGGCGTTCCACTCTAATGTATAAAAGGGCCACTCATAGGGGTTTTTTGGTGACATTTGGAGGGACAGGAGCTCAGCAATAAGCTGAGCTGTGTGTGGAGCTGCAGGCCCTGCTGTTTCTATCAGAGCTATTATGAAATCTGTTTTTCTTGGTGCTGTAAAAGGCCCAGTTCAGCTGCACAGACCCCAGGTGTGGTGCCAGCACCAGGGTTTGGGGCCTTGCAGGGCAGGGATTTCACAGCTGTCCAGGCCACTTCCTTTGGCAGGGAAATCTGTTACCATTTTTAGCATTTTTTTAATCTTTTCTGCCTATTTTGCACCTCACTTCACGCTCCTTGTCCTGAGGAATATTTATTCCATTCCCCCTGGCAACAGGAAAAGCTTCTCCTTTAGGGCTGGCGAGTCTGGCTGGTGCAAGAATTCTGATTTTGGGCTTGCAGGCAGCTCCAGGGGTTGTGTTCTAGCAGGGATTTAAACAGAATTAGAGGCTGAATTTGCTCAGGGCCCATCTCTGCAGCCTCTGCTGCTCTTTGGGGATGGCTTTGGTGTCCTGCCCCCTCCTCCTGGGAAGGTTTTGGTATCTGGTATAAAATTTTCGGTTAACCTGGAGGGTTTTAGGAGGATAAATAGTGAAATATATCTGTTCCAAAGGGTGTTTATTTAGGGAAACAAGGCACAGGGGCTTGTCAGAGTGAGGGGGTGGAAGGCACAGGTACCTCCTGGCTGGGATGGGCAGGACAGGCCACCCAAACTGGGCACAGCTTCTTAAACCTTCAGCAGCTGGGCTCCTAAACCCCCTCCCATAGATCCCTGGCTGGTTTTCAAGATCATTCTGGTTTTTTAGAAAAAAAGATTTAGATTTTTGCTTGGAGTTTTCATGAAACACAGAAGGAATCAGCCTTCCAAATCTTTGCAAAAAGAGTCATCACCTGCTGCAATTCATTTTCCAATTAGAGGGGTGTTAGTTAAACATAAATAGTGGTGTTTTAGAGTAGGTTGTTAAATAAAAGGCACAGTTCTAGACTGGGGGATTTTTTTGCTGGTTTTCTGTATGAGTCTTCTAGAAAAAAATCATGTTTGTCCTTAAATGCAATATATTGTATTGGTCTCCTGGGTATTCTCCTTGAAATTCCTAGGAAAACATCCCAAGGGTTTTTAGCAGCACCAAACCAGCTGAGGTCGATTCTAGCTGAGCTCTATTTCCTAAATAGCATTTTAGAAATGTGAGCATTTAAATGCTGCCAAATGAGCTTTGAAGATCTCATCTCCCAGGTTACGGAAGAAAGATGTGCTGCTGTGAGGAGCGTGGGCAACCCAGGGAGCCTGCTGGGGGCAAATATCTGCAATTTCTGTGTTTGTTTGGGTTTGTCTCATGGCCTTGTATTTTGCACCTTCAAACTGAAATTCTTTATCACGCTGAAAGAAGAGTTTTAAGTTGTGAAGGCAGCTCAGCCATGGGCTGAGCAAGGAGCTGAGTGGCATGAGCAATGCAAACTTGCTGCTGCTGCTGCCTGGAATTCGATGGGTTGGGTGATTATGGGGTGTGCAGAGCTGCCAGAAAATACCTGCTCCTGGGGAGGCCCTTGCTGCTGGTGGGTCTGGACCAGTTTTTCAGCCATTGCAAAAGAATGTTTTGGGGAAAGTTCATGAACTGACCTTGTTGGAGTTGGTGTAACAGGGCACGGCTTGGGAGGAGGGGGTTTCCCTCGGAGAAAGGCTCTGGAATCAGGAGGGAGGGATGCAGCCAGGCTGGGGGGAGCTGCCAGGGGGTGAGGCTGGAACAGCTCAGTGGGGTCTGTGCAAAGCAGGGTGTAATGCTACAGAAACTCCTGACAATGTGTGATGGCCCAAGAGTGGCACAATAATCCCATTTTTTCCACAGAATGTTGTCTCTCTCCTCGTGCCCGAGTGCTGGTGTGAGTTTGCTGCACCACAGACCCTCAGAGCACCTCCACCCTCAGGAGTGGCCATCCCAGAAACCCCTTGAAGTGCAGGAATGAATCTGGGCTGTGAGCTGGCTGTGATTCCCCAGCATCCCTGGGACCTGTTCTATTTCCAGTGGGTGTTGAGCCCGTAGTGAGAACGGCTGTCTGCAAATGTTTGTGTGAGGATGTGAATTTCTGTGTTTTCCTTCCTCTTCTGGCAGAGATAAACACGGTCAGGAGTGCCCTGGTGTGTGCCAAAGAGATTTCTTGCACTAGAGGAGATGAATCAGAAAGGAGAAGAGTTTTCTCTGTATAATTTGGCTCCAGCTTTTGTTTGAAGAGGTGAGCTCCTCCCTGTGAGTTCATGAAGCCGTTCTCACTTTATAGAGCACAAACCCTCGCTGTATCCCCGCAGCCCTCGCTGAAGTCTCAACATCACAAATTCCCTCAATTCTTCATCTCTTGGATCAGATTCTGCGGTTAAACATGGAATCCAGGGAATTCCTGGTTTTCAGTCACTTTCAGTGAGGGCTGCAGGGCTGATCTCCAGGGAGAGGAGTGCGCTCTGCGGGTGCCGCAGACACCACACGCGGCTCTGCTGCCAAAATCAGTTTGGGGTTTGATGCCAGGGGGAAATCCAGCCCTGCCACACTCTGAGGGCAGGCAGGAGGGATTTTGTGTTACCATGCTGAAGCCTGACTCGCTCCAGGATAAACGGCTCAGCAGCTCTGACTCTTTCAAAATCTCTGTGGTAGGAGGGAGGACCTAAACTCCCCCTAACTCCAGCATGAAGTCTTGTTGTGGGTCAGGACACAGACCCCATGAGAGAGCAGCCAGCACAATTCACCACCCTACTCAGACTGTTGCAGCTGCATTGCTTAAAGTTTTGCCCTTAAATTCCCCCTTTCCCCCTTGCTGCAGAGCAGCCCTTTGCCCTAAGCCTGCTCTCCCCTTTCTCCCGCCTTGCTCTTCACCAGCCCGCAGGACCTGTCAGGGACACGGAGGTGAAAGGGGAAAGTGTTGGGATTTTTTGGAGCTGGGAGAGGGGAGATGGTGGGAGCTGGTTCAGACTGGAGGAAGCCGTGCCACGGGGCTGTTGTGCAGCGAAAGGAGGGGAAGGAAAGCTCTGAAGCTCAGGGCAATCAGCAGGGACATCAGACCTGCCCAGGCTGGCTGAGGCTGGAGCAAGAAAGAGCTCTGTGCTCAGGAGATATTTCTCAGTTTATGAGGTAGGGAGTTAACTCTTGGCTTGCTTGCAGCACAATTGTAGCAAGGAAAAAAACACCCTGCTTGAAGGGTTCAAAATCTGCTCCTCTCCATTGCACATCTTAACAGTAAATTATTGCTTTTACCTGGCTGAGAGCAATGTCTGCTCCTGCTGAGGCTGCAGAACTGAGGAATTTACAAGAGCTGAGTGGAGAAATTGCATTTTCTTTTCAGTTTATTAGTAAGCACAGAGGCATTTCTCATGATTCTTCGTTCATAAATGTTTTCCCACCCTTCAAGTAATAATAATTATTATAATGGTGTGCATCTAGCAGTAAGAAACTCATCTAAGGTTGAAGGTTCTGTGTGAGGCTGAATGGAAAAAAAGCAGACACAAACCTGACCTGGAAAACAAACTCTCTTTCTTCCCAGCTATCACATAAGGAGCTTGCCAGCTCAGTTTTTGAGATTTTGGATTATGGTGTGTGTATCCTGCCTAGATTTGGAATTTAACTAAACCTCCCTAAGATTTCTGATCTGGGAGCCACCAGGACGTGAAGGTGCCAAGCTGAGCATCTTTAACCTGCTCACAAAGGGCAGGCAAAGCAGATTAAAGGGAATAAATGATGCAGCACTAAGTGTGAGGATTGATTTGTGATGCTGCCCCTTAAAAGCCCTTCCTGAGCCTGGGGGGAAGGTGCCTTTGTGCGTGTTTGAGTTTGCAGCTGCATTGTGTCCCCTTGTCTGCACTTCCCCGTGGGATTCACCTGAACATTGCGGTGCTCCCTGAGTTTATGGGGTTAAATTTGGGTTCAGTTCCACGTTCTCTCGCATCAGGTCCCTCAGGCTCCTGCCTTAATCAGGTGTCAGCACAGGGCAGGGAGGCCCTGCGCAAACTTGCTGCTTGTGCTGTCGTGGAGTGACCTGTCCCGTCCTGGGCAGTATTTCCCAGCCCTGCTGGTTCCAACCAACCCCATGGGCGAATGCAGGGCTCGTTCTTCCCGTGCCTCTGGCCTGGTTTCCTTTTGCAACTCTGGAACGTTCCTGTTCGTCCATTCTCCTTTTGTAACTCTGGGAAGTCTCTGAGGTTCAGAAACAGCCAACCCGTCCTTAGGCATTCACGGGCTCTGCCCTTGCTGCGAGTGATGTAAATATTCTGCTTTCTTTGCAAACCTCTGATCTGAGCTTTCTGCTCAGGCGTGGATACGGTAAAACAGATGGCAAAGAACATTTTGTCATCTCGGGGAGATGTTGGTGTGATTGAATCACAGGCAGCCGAGCTCCAGAGCTCTCGGGGTGCACACAGAGCTCTTGGGGTGCACACAGAGCCCTTAGGGTGAATACAGAGCTCTTGGGGTGCACATAAAGCTCTCAGGNAATACAGAGCTCTTGGGGTGCACTTAGAGCCCTCAGGGTGCACACAGAGCTCTTAGGGTGAATACAGAGCTCTTGGGGTGCACATAAAGCTCTCAGGGAGCATTCAGAGCTCTTGGGGTGCACACAGAGCTCTTAGGGTGAATACAGAGCTCTTGGGGTGCACACAGAGC
>VZRR01006988.1:0-25598 GCA_013398015.1 Oreocharis arfaki | reverse complement strand
CTCAGGGTGCACACAGAGCCCTTAGGGTGAATACAGAGCTCTTGGGGTGCACTTAGAGCCCTCAGGGTGCACACAGAGCCCTCAGGGTGAGCACAAACCTCTCTCAGCTCTCTGAGGAGAGCTCTGACAAAGGAACATTAGAAACACAAAGGAGCACTTGTTGTCAATCCTCATTAAAAACAAAACTGACCCCGCAGGTACAGACAATTTCCGAAGCTTTTGCTGGGTTTGTGGTGTTTGCTCCAGACCATCAGCTGCCTTTTTTATTACGTATTTTATTTTTATTTATTTTTGCTGTTACTGGCCTTCTAAGCGGCTTTTCGCCCCCAGGATGGTTACAGACGTGGGAAATGTGATGCTGCAGTTGCTCCCCATCACCCTTGCACCGAGGGGACAGGCAGACACTCATTTGGCAGTTCCCAGTTGCCATGGCAGGAGGCAGAATTCTTTCGCTCTCCTCTCAGGAGCATATGCCGGTGTTAAAATGGGTGAATCACATCCAGCTTTTAAGTTTTCCTCTCAAAAATTTCCTTTTTCCTCCCTCTCCTGCTGCTGAGCTTTTTCCAGCTTGTGTTGCTTTGTTTCTTCCTGTTCCTTTATTTGACTCTTCTTGGCCCAGAGCTGCCAAAGCTCCTCCTGATGCTGCATTTCCCAGAGCCTGAAGGGTTGGTGGTATTTAAACGAATATTCCTAGAAATACAACGATGAAGCCAGATTATTTCCAGTGTTACAGCTGCAATCCCATCCCTTGGCCTGGGAAATTCCTCTCCCGTGGCTCTGTGGTTTCGTCCTGCTGTGGATGGAACCTCCCGAGGATCTGTGGATGGCATCTCCTGAGGATGGTTATTTTTATTTAACTCTTGGCAGCAAAATCTGTTGGCCGTGGCTGCAGCCAGCGGTGCTGAGGTTTTATCCAGGTAACAAAAAAAGGAAGAAAACCGAGAGACAAAACTCCCCCCGTCCTTCCCCAGGGACGCGTTTATGAGGTGAGAACTGCCCGGAGATAGAGCGCAACACGAGAAAGTTCTTTTTGTAAGAATTCTTCGTCGATTTGGTCTTCGGCCAGGGAAAGGAACAGGTTCTTACTCCTAGAGATGGCTTTGCAAGAGCATCCACTGTGCTTTTAATCTCGGATATTCCATAAAACCGCTCCAGGGTTATTCCATAAAACCTCTCCAGGCATCTTTCCCACGAGTTGCCTCAAGAAAACTTGTTTTGTTTTCGAAGCAAACCAAAAGCAGCTGTGCTCTCTCCTGGCTCCGTGCAGCAAAACGCTCCCTCACGCTGAATTTCCTCTTTTCCTTTTGTCAGGAGAATTAATCCGCAAACACCAGAGGTTTATGTCCAAAACGGAGACAGAGGAGTCCCTTTACTTTATTCGAATAAAGGGAGACGCCCTGGGGCATTCCCCTGTAGTCTTTCTCAAATTTTGGGAGGTCGCAGCCTCCTTTTTATCCTATTTTCCCGACCGCATTTCCCTCTCTCTTTCCCCATTGGCTGAGGTACTCGAGAGGCACAGACTTCCTGGAGTGCCTAATATCTAAAAATTCCCTTTTAATGTATAACTCCCCCTTGTCTGCAGACCTTTGGTGTGTTTGAAGATACAAATCTCTTTTAATTCATCAATCAATGGAATCCTTCCCATTGTCTTTCTTATCTCATAGCGCTAGCCTTGTCTACCCACAGCTTGTTTGTAAAGACAAGTTCTGCGTTCCTCTCACTTTCCTCGTCCTGCCTCTGTTTGAAACAGGGATTTCGGCCAGCCCGCAGGTGCTGGAAAGCAGGTCGCGTTGCAGCTCCCCTCCTATCTTTGCTATCTTTCAGACGGGAGATAAAACAAATCAGTGCCGGCTCCTGGCGAGTGCCAAGGTGTGATATGAGTCAGTCTGGCACCTCAGCCCTGCTGCTGGAGCGCCCCGGGATTGCAGCACCGGCGATAAAGCAGCGCGCTCACCTGGAATTCGGAGCCGCCCATCGTTTGCAGGCTCGTTTTCTGCCGCTCTTCCTCCTTCCTCGGTGGTTCCTCCTCTCCGTGTCTCTCTGGGAAAAAAAAAACACTGCTCCCCAGGGTAATTGAGCCTCGGAGTAATTAATGCCCAGCCAGGCACTGAGGTGAGGGGTTTTAAAGAAAGAAGGTCACAAAATGCCAAGTGCCTCCTAGCAGGGAAGGGCGTGGACTTTTGGGAACAGCTTTAGGTCGGAAAACATTCCTCTGTTTCCCCTCCCTCAGCTCTTCCCTTGGTTTCTCTTTCCTTTGCTAACCCCTCTTGATGTTTGCTGCCACAGGAGCTCTCCTCCTGCCCCTGTTTCTTTTGTAAAACTTGTCTGAACTTGTATTTAAAAGTGAAATAGCAGCATCAAGTATTTTTTTTTTTTGCTTCGAAATCGGGAAATCTTTTGCCCAAACAAGCTGCGGGATCTACTGGTTCTTGCTGAAGTGCCCGTGTTAAAGACCTGCTTGCAAATTAAGTTTACCTGTACCTAACTAATCCTAAAACTAATGGCTCTAATAAATCTCTTTTGCCTCGGGGATTGTCAGTTTTGGGTGAGTGACTGAATTTGGGATCTCAAAGTGTTCGAATCCGCTGGCTCTGCCTTGATTTTTCAAGGCACCTTTATCAGAATGGGTCAAGTGTTTGCTCTGTTAATGGGGGGCAAAAAAAGCAGGGGTGCACTTCTTCCCTCTGTGACCCTGTTCCACTCAGTTTCTCTTCGTAAGAAAATAAGACAGAGAGCAGTTTTCTGGGAAAAAAAAACCCTTTTATTATCAAATTATTCCTATACAGCACAATTACCCTTGGCAAGGTAAAACAGATCGAGGTCTGCACTCACTTGGAATTCAGTTCTACCAGCACAAAAATCAGCAAACAACAGCTTCAGTGCAAATTGATGCCTTGGATTGCGTGGAATTCCTGTCTTTGCTTTGTTTTCCTCTCAGAGTGCTCTCCAACTCCGTTTTTAAATGAGGGAAAATCGTAGTTATTACAAAAATAGGTAGTATTTCAATTTCTAGGCTTTACAGTACAGTGGGAGGTAATTTCTCAGCCTCTAAAGTCCTTATTTCTTCGTTCAATTCATGAAATCTCTTCACCCCAGCACGGGATGGATCCATGCTTGATATTGCACAGACAGGACTTGAAAGCAGCAGAGGCTGGGTCAGGCGGGGAAGGAGCTCTCCTGTGCTCAGGACTGTTCAGTAATACATGTTCTTGTCCCACCAACCTGCAGGAGAAGGGAGGGAATAAAAAAAAAAATAAAGAAAAATTGGTTATTTTTCCTCAAAAAGGAAAAGTGATCACTGGGGGGAAATGGTTCATTCTTCAGCAGTCGCATGAAATTAAAACATGAAAATCTGAATTCATTAAAACGTGAAATCAGAATTTAATTAGAGCAATGCACTCACTTCCTGGGTATCTCCTGATGAGCAGCTTCCGGATTTCATCGTACACCCAGATCAGGATGGCAAAGGGTACAGCCACGAACCAGTACTGGAACCTGGGGGTGGGGGCAGAGGGGCTCATTTAGAAGCATCTCAAACCAACTCAGCTGCAGGTCTGGGGTCTCTGTCTGTGCTATCCAATGTCACTGAAACGAATCTGCCCCCTTGGGCCTCTTTTCTTTTGCTTCATTAATCACTCAAATTGATGATGTGCATGTAAAGCCTCCCAGTCTTAAGTGGTTACTGGATTAATTTATTCCAAGTCCTGTTCAGAAGGAAATGTTGCCTGGTGGTACCACAGCAATAAATCACCTGACTGTGATCTATTTAAAATAAAGGTTCAATGCTGTCTGTTCTCCCCAAAACATTGGAGACGCTGGAAGAAATACTTAAATGATTGTTTGGCACAAGCAGGTTTCTGGATCCTCAGTAGGAAATCTAGTAGGATAATGTGGAAATTATGGTGATAATGTCCTTTTTGGCCAAGAAATAGTGATGAATATGAGGAATGTTTTAAAATATTTATCCTGGAGCGGTGCTGCACGGGCTCCCTGCTCTTGTCATGTGCCCAGAGCAAAGAGGAAGCTCAGGGGCACCAGAACTCACCTGAGTGGAGTGAAGTTCAGGGCTGTAACGTGCCCAAGGCCGTAGGTGAGAATCAAAGCAATTCCTATCTGGGAGAATATCCCCACCCAGATGACTTTGTTCCTGCAGGAAAAGCAGAGAGGAGGAGTTAAACCCCTCTGTGCACTCCCTGCAATGCCCTGCTCCAGCTGAGCTGGGCTGGGCAGCTCTGGCTTCTATTCCAGGTGCTCCCGCCTTTCCTGGCCGCATTCCCAGCCCAAATCCAGCTGCGGGAGACACCCAGCACGAGTTACTCAAGGCTTGTGCTGCACGGGGAATGTGCTCAGGGTGACTCAGGCGTTAAGGCAAGGAGGAAGCACACAAAGGTGTAGGCCCTGCCCCTGCAGATAAAGGATGGAAAACAAATTGCTTTGCTATCAGAAAGCCCGGGAGCCAGTGCCAGCTTTCCCGGTGGCCTCTGTCCCAGCTGATATTTGGAATTCTCCTGGGGCTGGAGGGTGCAGGGTGGTTTGCAGAGGGCGGCCAGCACTGTCTTGGGGAGTTTGGCCAGCTGGTATCTCCCTTCTCAGAGCCCCAAGTTATCTCAGAGAAGTCCAAACATGCTATCTCTTGATAAGGAGCTCAGAAAGTAATCTGGAAGAGAAACTCCCATTTTTTTTTATAGTAAACATTTCAATGAATGGAGAGCTGGTTTTAAGCTGATGCATTTTTAGAATAACCAGCACAATGTCTGTAAAGAAAATCCCTGTCCTGAAGTAGAAAAGGGGCTGAGGGGAGGCATAATAAAATATTTGCCTGAGATTTGTGATTGCTTAAGGCCAGACTTAATCTTTGTGCAAAGACTGAAAGCGAGAGGGCCAAATCACTGAGCTCACCTGCTTCTGAACAGAGCAGGAGGCTAACTTGATCTCTAACTTAGATTAGAGAGGGAAAAATGCTTCCCTCCGAGGGAAATTCTTCCCAGGTAAGGCCCTGGCACACCTGGATCCCTGGAGGTGTCCCAGGCCAGGTTGGACAGGGCTTGGAGCAGCCTGGGACAGTGGAAGGAGTCCCTGCCCATGACAGGGGGTGGGGTGAGATGAGCTTTGAGTTCTCTTCCAACCCAAACCATGCTGGGATTGTGCTTCTGCCAAACCCACCTGAAGAGGCCCTGCCGGAAAATGGAATTTCTCCGTGTTTTCCTGATGATCAGGTCAGCCACCTGCTGAATGGTGATGCTGACAAAGAAGGCCGTGTAGCCCGTCCACTGCAGGTACGTGCGCTGGTATTTGGTCTGCAGAGCCAAGGAAACACCAAAACGTTCTTAGATCAGAGCCTCACATCCCCCACAGGCGACTGCAAACCTCGCTGGGAGGCTTCATTTCAGTTCCCAAGGTGAGAATGCAGAGTTACTCCAGATTTAGACACAGAAAGGTGGGATTTGGGCCGGGTTTAGCCCGTGAGTTGCCGTGACTGAGTCACGAGGCTGCAGCACGAGCTGGGCGCGGGGGGTGTTGGTGTGGATTTATCTATGCTCCCGTGCCTTGTGATGCTGCAGGATGAGGGAGGGGGAGTGAGCAGTAAGAGGGGGAGGCTGCAAAGGACTTGGCAGAGGTGCTGTTCGCTAGCAGGGCTGGGAGAGGGTGGTGATGGCTGATTCTGAGGGGTTCAGACAAGGTCCAGAGAGGAAGGTGCATCTGCAGAGGCTGGCAGTGAGAAGGCGGCAAACTGTCGAAGAATGAATGAAAGAACAGAGGCTGAATGAAAGAGCTGTGCAGCAGGAAGCCTCAAAGAGTCTCTCCTGAGGGAACATCGGATGAAAACTAATCCTGTTTGCAGTTAAACCTCATTTGCGTTCCCTCTGCCTTTATTTTGGGGGAGAGTCGGGAATTTTTGAGCAGCAGGTGGGCGAGAGACGAGGCAGGGAATTTTCAGGGCTGCTTTACCCATTGCTGTCCGTAGGAATCCTCGAAGTCGTTGATGGCATTGCTCTCCCAGTCCACTCTCACTCCCAGCAGCGTGGAAGGGAGGAACCCTTGCTCGGCGTAGACGGTGAAATAGGTGACAAAGGCCCCCACCGACTGCATGATTCCTGCAGAAACAAAGGGGCAGGAATGAGGAAAAAACCGAAATTAAGGAGCACTGGATGCACGAAACACGCAAAAGGCAGTTTGAGAGTTCTCCATGCTGTAAATTTCTTGCCCTCTGCAGACAAAACCTCATTTTATTGCTGGGTGATGAGCAGCTGGAGGGGGCTGGTGAGGTTGCAGAGGAAGGGGTTGAGTTTCACCTCCAAAAATTTCGGTTTTAAGAATGAATCAACTCAGCTCTGTCCCAAGAGAGTGTTTGGGGGGCTCCAGCATACCGATCTGCAGGTAGGAGTACACAGCCAGCTGCTCGTTCACCAGCCGGTCCCTCCTCTTGTCCCGCGGTCTCCTGTTCATGATGTCGCTCTCGGCTTTCTCGTAGGCCAGTGCCACCGAGGGGATCTGCAATGGAATCAAACCTTCAGGGGCTGCAGGGGGGAGGCAGAATTTGCCTGATTCTCAGAGGTTTAGCAGCAATTTGCAGTTCCCAAGTGGTTCTGTTGGATGCTGGCAGGGTACAGAGCGAAGGGGAGAAGGATCTGTGTGGATTCCTCTGAACGCATGAAGGGTTTGGGGGAACCAAAAGTTTCCCCCAAAAGTTTCCCCCGAAAGTTTCCCCCAAAGTTTCAAGGGGAAACCTGAAACTTTCATAGATTTGGTGAACATCAAAGGGTCCTTCAGATCTCTCAGGCTGGGCTGGATGGAAGGTCAGGTGTGGCTGCAGAAATCTCTCTGATCTCTTGATTAAAACACACTGATAACTGTTCACTGCTGATTTTAGCCTGCATCAGATGTCTTTGCTTTCTGCTCCCCCTCTGCAGGTTGTGGTTATTTTCGACTCTTCTTTCTCTCTACCTGGCTGCTTTTAATCTCCTTTTTCACTGCCTTTATCGGGCCACAAAATGCCCCGTTCTGGATGTCCTTTGGCCCCCAGCCCCTCTCCCTGAGAGGATATTCCAGCAGGAAATGACTTTAAAGCTGCCAACTCACAATGTCCGTGCCCAGGTCGATGAACAGGATGGTGATGGTGCCAATGGGCATTGGGATACTGGCAATGATGTAGATGAGGAAGGGGCAGAGCTCAGCAATGTTCTTGGTCAGGGTGTAGGCAATGGTTTTCTTCAGGTTGTCGAAGATCAGGCGGCCTGGAGGGAGAGGAAATACTTCTGTCAGAGGGAATTTTATCAACGGTTTCCAGAGAAAAAGTTCAAATTTAGCTAAATGAAGTGAAAACATTTACTGCCTCTGCCTGCTTTCCTCATGCATTTTGTAGTTTATTTTGGTTTTTTTTTAAAACTACCTTCCCGTAGAGCCTCCTGAAAACTCGAGTGTAAGAAAACATCTCCTTCAATGAGGATGTTTGAGGGGAAAAGTCCCATTCCACAAAATGCTGTGATTGTAATGGAAACCACAAGCTCCTTACAGTGCAAGAAGAGCGGGTTGAGTGTTCCTGTCATAGGTGGAGCACAGTGAAGGTGATGTGTGAGGAAACACCAGAGGGGAAAGGTGGAGAAAACAATTTGTGTCTTTGTGAGGCTTCAAACTGCATCAGAACAAGTCAGGAAGTGCTTTTATGTGAAGCTTGATCAGAGACAGCAAATCATTTCTGTGTGTGAGAGAGGGAGATGATTTCATTGTTCTGATTGTCACACGTATAAATGGAATTTATTCCCAGCTTTCCCAAATATCAAATCCATAAATCCAGAAAGAGAAGAGAGGAGGGAAGGATCAGGAGGCTCTGCCAGCAGCTTCCAGCTCAAAAAGGGGGAAACAACATTATCTTTACCTTCCTCCACCCCTGTGACAATGGAAGCGAAGTTATCATCCAGCAGGACCATATCAGCTGCATTTTTGGCTGCGTCAGAGCCAGCAATCCCCATGGCAATCCCAATATCTGCTTTTTTTAGGGCGGGGGAGTCGTTGACTCCATCTCCAGTCACGGCAACCACTGCTCCCTGGAACACACAAAAGGATCCAGGTGTGGGTTTGGGAGGAGAGGCTGCATCCTGCCATCATCAGTCTTTACATTTCCAGCAGAAAGATGCTGATAGGAAGCTCTGAATCCTCTTTGTACCCACGTCAAACACAGCCAGGGACCAGGGGGTGGTAGGCAGGGGTGGGAGAGCAGCCTCAGAACTTTTGTGTGGCTCCCTTTAGAGTAGAAACCTGGAAAGGTCAGGGATGTGATTCACTGCATCCTAAAGAGTGGGCATGTCAATTAGATGCACTTCAAATGCAATTAATCTGATAGCTGGAATATCAGGAGGATGACAGATTTGGATGCCTGCTCTATGTGCATGGTCCATCCCTGTCTGAGCAGAGCCAGGTTCACCTCTGACATCTGGGGGAGATTTGATTAACACAAAATATCCTGTGGGGGTTTTTTTGAAATTTTTTTTTTATGAAGTGCTACAGAATCAGCCAGGTTTCAATTGTAAATTATGTAATTGTTGAGTTTGAGCCCATCCTCATCCCAACAGCTTCTGGCCATCCTCAGTCTGTGCTAGAATTTCTCTGGTAATCCAAAACATGGAAAACCCTGATTATCCAGCTCAGCTTCTCTGTTATCTTCCTGAACATCTCGTGCAGCTCCAGGCTCTGCTCTAGCTGATGCAGAAGTTTGTGGCTTGATGCAAGGCAGAGTGCTCGGAGTGGGGACGAAGCCTAGCACACTGATTAATAAAATGCTGAATTTCCTGTCCCTGGGGCGGCTGAGCGCAGTGCCACCACCTATAAATAATGCCATGTACAGAAGGGCTTATAAGCTCTGAGTACTAAACATAGCTGGAGACTGGCTGGGGGAGGGTGTTCCTTTTCATCCTCTACAGAGCCAGATCTGCCAGGAGCGTGGGAGTCTGAGCAGTGCAGAACACGTTTACCCAGCGTGTGCCTAACAGAGACCATTCAGAAAATAAAAACCACATGAAATTGAAAGATTTTATCTTTTTACCCTCTGGAGAGCACTCCAGGCTTAAACCCAATGAGCTGATGATGCTGATTGGGAAGCTTAGTGCTGGCACAGCTACAAAAATAAAATAATACCTTTTTCCACGTCTGCTCTACAAAGTCCAGGTGCAGCACTAGCGTGGCTTTAATTCACAAAATCTACTTAGAAGATGTCATTTTTTGAGTGGAGAGTCTTTTGATGGCGATTTCCATCTTTCACAGGGCTCTGTAAATGTAATTTTTCTTTTCCCCTCCTGTGCTGGCTGCACTCCAGGCTGCTTTACATAATATGGCCCATGGATGGGACAAACTCTCTTTAAATCCTGCTGCCTGATTTACAGCCCTGGGAAGTGACAGGGATAAGGTCTGGTGGTACATAAATCATGCTCTGGCATTTTCAGGGGTTCATACCTCAGAACCATGAATGGTTTAGGCTAGAGAAGAGCTGTGAGTTCACCCTGCTAACCCAGCACTGCCACTAAACAACTCCACTCCCAAACATTCCTGTGGGCAGGAGGACGTGGCTCTGAGCGGCCACAAGAGATAAGAGGAGAGGATGTGGCAGCACCTTGCTTTATCTGGGTTTAAAGAATTCCCGAGGGAATTCTCCTTCCCAAACAGAGCACGGGGGGCTTTATGTGCTTCTCAGAACAGGAGGGCCAGGCCAGGCCCTGGCTACAGCTCCAAACTCAGGGAAAGCTCATTTTGTCACCAGGAGCTGAGTCTGTAGCAGGAATTTGAGCGGCTTGGATTGAGTCCAGGCGGTGTTTGTGGCAATCTGTTAGATAATGTTCTGGCACGGGGAAAAGAGTATAAACAGAGCTTAGGGAGCACTGGGAATTGGCTCCCAGCCTCTCAGCCCGGGGCTGGTGTCTGTGTGTGTGACCTTTGCCACCCCTGCCTCACCTGCCTCTGACAGCCCTCCACGATGATCAGCTTCTGCTGGGGCGAGGTCCGAGCGAAGACGATCTCGGAGTGGTCCTGCAGGATTTCGTCGATCTGCTCCGAGCTCATGTCCTTCAGCTCCATCCCGTTCACCACGGCTGCCGTGGCTTCCCTGGAAGAGCCACGGGTGAAAGCCGGGTGAATTTTCAGATTAAAAGGGTAAAAACAGAGCGCTCGTGGGACGGGTGTGCAGCTGGAAGGGGGGGAAGCAGCAAACGGAGTTAATTGCAGAGGCGTTTGTTGTTAATTAGCAGGAGTTGAATGAAAGGCGCTGCAGAAATGCCGAGTGGATCTCAGTCACCTGGATACAGAGGGGGCTCATTGAAGCTTCAGAAAATGCATTTTAAAGAGGCCTCTCACGGGGAGGGACATTGGAAGACATCTCTTCTGCAGAGAGCTTTTATCCTTCCCTTGTGATGTTATTTTTTCCACATTTAAGGGATGAAGGAGGAATTTGGGCTGATGGTCGTGTGGTGCTGGATTTTGCTTTGTGTGTGTGTGTGTGTGCTTTGTCAAACAGGCAGTGACAGCGCCTTCCACATGATCTGCAAAGCATAATTTGCTAGATTTTCCTCATGGGCAGCAAAGATGAAATCCACGGAGTGGGCACATTTAGGGGGAGGTGACTCAAGAGTGGGAATGTGCCATGAAAAAGCAGAAAGCAGCGGGGACGTGGAACAAAAGCGCCGCGGAGGGAGCAGGGAAATGAAGCCGCAGGTGGTGCCCAGGCCCTGGGGCTCTCACCTCCTGTTGACCTGCTCCACAGGGATGTTGAGGCGCTTGGCAATGTCCTCCACGGTCTCACTGGTGGCTGAAATGATGCCCACGCTCTTGGCGATGGCCTTGGCCGTGATGGGGTGGTCGCCAGTGACCATAATGACCTGAGCGAGGGACAAGCAAGTGACAAATGGAAAAGCCGTGGAGATAAGGGGGAATGTCCATTGCTGAGGAGCAGGAAGCAGTTCAGGGTGGGAGCAGTGCTGTGTACACAGCAAAGGGAGATCTGGGGGCAGCAATTGCCCGGCTCTGTATCGATATCTGGGCTCTGTATCGACATCTGGGCTCTGCATCGACATCTGGGCTCTGCATCGACATCTGGGCTCTGCCCCTCCTTGCTGAGGCTGCTTTATCAGGGCTCTGAGGGAAGAACTCATCACAGGCAGCCCGAGTGGAATAATGCAGAATAAAGGAGCCTTTTATATAAGGATCTATATTAGGTACGTGCAGTGGGGAGGGTTTGTTAGAATATTGCATCTTAAAATGGATCCTTGTGACTGAGGTGTCCTGACAGATAAAGCACAGCCTTCTCTTGATTTTCTTGAAGAAAAGTTCCCAGATTTGTGTTCAGGCTATGGAAAATTTCATCAAGGTTGGGGCTTGGGATTCGTCTCGTCTGAGATCTGTAATTCCAAATGTGATTTTCCTTTATTTGGGTAGATTTCACCTCTGCTTAGAGCTGGAAGTTTACTTGTGGGTCCCCAGGGAGTTAAATTAGGGGAATTACAGCTTCAGGTTCAACCTGAGTAGGTTTGGGATTCGTGATTCCTTTGGACAAATGTTCATAACCCTGTGTCCTCATGCCTTCTCTAGAATGTTTTCTGTCACCTTCCTCTGTTCACAAGCAAGTAATTCCAGCTGTGGGTTTTGTATTCTAGGAATGGATCTGATGAGAGAGTAACTGAGCTTCTGCAGATTTAGATTTCCAGTTTTGAGGTTCTGTCAAGTTCCTACAGTCTGTACTCCTGCTTAAATTAAAATGTTTTGCCTCTGGGGGCTTTCTGAGCTGCGATTATAGGATGGTGTTACCTAACATTTAGATTTTTGGTAGCTGTTGCTAGAACGATAATTAGTGACGATGTGGTGGAAGATCTTAAATTTGAAACACCTAAAATAATCATAATTAAGTCTTTCCATAGCAGAACCACAGTGGTTTTCACTGTAAAACCCCTACCTTGATGCCAGCACTGCGGCACTTGGAGACGGCGTCGGGCACTGTGGAGCGAGGTGGGTCAATCATGGACAGGAGCCCCACAAAGCACAGGCTGGAGGTCGGGAAGTTCATGGAATCTGTGTCAAACTGGAAGGTGTCTGGGAACTCGTTTTCAGGCAGGTACAAGTGGCAGAAGCCTGAGAAGAGATTTAGGTTGATGTGACGGACGGGAAATAGCGGGAGAAAGAGGAGAGCTTGATAAAACCATCAGGGTTTGCTCTTGTCCGTAGACCTCCAGCGCATTTAACCATTTCTCCAGGCGTGCTGGATGTGCCAAAATTTTAAACCCCAGCTGGATTTTACCCCATTTCCTCAGGCAGTCCCTGCAGCTGCACTCACCCAGCACTCTCTCCCCCATGCCCCCCAGCTCCATGTAGGCTGTCTGGAAAGCTTCTGCCTTCTCGCCGTCCAGAGGCTCCTCCTTGCCGTTGATCATGATGGTGCTGCACCTCTCCAAGATCCTCTCCGGGGCACCCTTCATCACCAGCAGGAAGCGTTTGTCGTGGGGGTCGTCGGTCTCATGGATGGAAAGCTGTGCCACAAACGGGAAATGGGTTGGAAGAGCTTAAATTGTCCTCATTCGCTTCTAGTTCTGCGTGGGGTTAGTGTTCTTTCCCATGAAGATACCACATATTCCATGGAATGGAATGAACTCTGGTTATTATAACTTGGATTTCCTCTGTTGTTGAATTACCCTATTAAGGCTTCTGGGTCACCCGTTGCTGCATTAGGCCCCAGTGATAGAAACAAGCTGGCATGATTTCCAAAAGAAACGAAACACACCTGGAATTTGTTGGTGGAGTTGAAAGGGATTTCAGCCACTTTCTTGTTCTGTGCTCTAATGCCCATCACATCCCCCAGAATGACCTCGGAGAATTTCAGCAGAGCTGTTTCAGAGGCGTCTCCAACCACGACCCTCTGTGGGCACGAAGGAAGAAAACATTTTACTTCTGAATTTCCACAATTCCGTGACTTGCTGCACACTTAAGCAACAAGGAATCCACATTTTCATATTCAATATATCCTGGGAAAATATTAAAATAGAATTTGGGGATGGCTGGTTTGCCCTTGGAGTTGGAACTGAGCCACAGCAAAGAGAGGCAAAGAGCATTTGCTGCTGTAAAGCAGATTTGGGGTCACAATCAGGTCACGACGGGTGAGCTGAGGCACAAACCCAAATTAAATTGAGGATGGCATTGATGAGTAAACAGAAGATTTGTTCTGGTAGCCCAGTCACTAGAATTTACTACCTTCAAGCAGTCATGTGGAAAGACATTAATTGAGGCATGTTTACCTTTGCTATAATGAATTAACAGTGCAGTAATTACTATTCCTGCTGCTTGTATTGCCTTTTTCCTGGCAGGCACAGTTGGGTTTGGACAATGCTCTCAGGCACAGGGGTTCTTGGGGCTGCGCTGTGCAGGGCCAGGAGTTGGGATTGTGGGTCCCTTCCAGCTCAGGATAATCTGTGTTTCCGTGCTCTTGGCTGGGTGGGTTTTTTAATCCTGTGCTCAGTTTTTTGTGAGTGTACAGCAGTAAAACCATGGTCAGTGGGAACTGGGAAGGCTGGCACGGGCAAATGGAGATTGCTAAAGCCAAGCAGAGCCAATTGCTCTCTCAGGGGAAGGGAAACAAGCTGATGTGAGGTCAGCAGTACCTTCATGATGGGGAGATTTTCCTGTCCTGGCCGGAATTCCGCCCGGTTGCAGAGAGTGACAATTTTTGATAGCGCTGTCCATGTGGGGGAGCTTTGATCAAAGGGCTGGGCTGGGAGAAGCAGAACACACATTGCATCCTTTAGCACATCCCGTGAGACAAATAGAAGCTTAAGAGTGAAAAAACAGAGCTGACTTATTTGCAGAAAAAAAAATATTCTTTTGACTGGTTCTTTTATGGAAAAAAAATCTGATGTAAATTTTCCCTCCATCAGTGCTGGCAAAGGGGTTTGGGTGATGCTTCCCTCCTTAATTCCCTACTAAATGTACTCTTGGTTCTACTCTGGCATAGAACCTCCCCCAGGTTTACTTCCTGTGAGTGGAGTTCAAATATTAATTCTATTTTTTCCCCTCTCTACATGGCCAAGGAGGGATCTCCATGCGTAGAAGGAAGATATGTCTGACTTAGCCACCAAAAGATATTCCCAGTGAACATCCCAGGATTCACCCAAGCATCTGCCCCTTCCCACACCCCCATTTTCCCATTTACTTGTTTGGTCTTCACTGGTGTCGGCTGAGTAGATCTGGTTGTCAAACCAGAGGTGGGCAACAGTCATCCTGTTCTGGGTGAGGGTGCCGGTCTTGTCGGAGCAGATGATGGAGGTGGAGCCGAGGGTTTCCACGGCCTCCAGGTTCTTCACCAGGCAGTTCTTCTTGGCCATGCGCTTGGCTGTGAGGGACAGGCTCACCTGGCAGGAGGGAAGGAGTTGGTTACACAGAGGTGTAACGAGGTTATAAACTCTTGATAGACCTTTTGTGTTTGTTTTGGGGGTTTTTTTATAAGAGAGTATTTTAACATTTTTGCTTTTTGTTGGCTGCAGTGCATTTTTTTTTTTTCATTGTTTTAAACTAAAATCTGAGGTTTGGTTGTAACTAGCACAAGTAGATTTGCTGCTGACAGGAGCCTGATAGAAATAAGGATATCTTATCAGTCTAGAGGCTGGTTGAGATGGGAAGGACCTGCGGTGGGCAGGGAGCTGCTGGTCACCAACTCCGTGAATCCTGCAATGATTCCCTTTGTTTTCCCACCGGTTGTTTGCTGCTGGGGTGCTGTAGAGCCAGCAGAGCTCAGCAGCTGTGCTGCTTCTCAGCCAGGGAATTTAGTGTTGGACATGTGGTCGTGAGTGGAGTTTCCATGTGACTTTCAGGGTGCAACGTCCCCGCTCCCAAGCGGGAACGGGCTGTGGGGAACTGAGTCACGTCGTTGAACTCGGCAGCAATCGAGGCAGAGCGGCACTTGAACTAAAACCCAAACTGGATTTAAGGCGAATGACTCAGTGACGCCAGAATTCCCAAATGAAGGGTTTATCCTTGGAATAAGAACCCCCACCCCTATCCAAACCCAACCCAGAGCAGAGCTGGAGTGGCAAGCAGAGAAGCCCAGCACAGACTCACCGTCACCGTGGCCAGCAGCCCCTCCGGCACGTTCGCCACGATGATGCCGATGAGGAAGATGATGGAATCCAGGATCTTGTAGCGCATGGAAACAGAGATGATGAAGAAGAGGACCCCGATGGAGACGGCCACTCCTGCCACCAGGTACACGAAGTGCTCGATCTCGATGGCGATGGGCGTCTTCTCGTTGCCCACGCCCGAGGCGAGCGAGGCGATGCGGCCGATGATGGTGCGGTCCCCGGTGTTGATGACAATGCCGGTGGCGGTGCCTGCAGGGACAAAAAGTGTCACCTCCAAGGCACACAAACGCTCAGAGGCAGCTGCAGCCTGGCATTCCAACAGGTATTGATGGAAAAACCGCGAGGAAACCGCGGTCAGTTCACACTCGAATCAATTCATTGATTGGCGCGGCCGTAACCGCGCTGGGTGTTGGAACAAATGCTAAGTGTGACCACCCCGAGGTCCCACTTTATTTTAATCTGCACGGGACAAAATTCTTGTGAGCAATTAAACCTCTCTGAAGTTCCTTGAAGCAGAATTGCTTAAATAAGTTAGCAGGATCAGCAGCTCTTGTTCAGGTGCCTTTTTGGGGGCCCTTCTCTCTGTATGCTGGTAAATAACAGACATTAGAAATGCTCAATTCCTCCGAAGCTGCTGAATAGAGCTTGAAGATTCAGTAGAAAAAAAAGATCAAAGGGTGTAAAGGCATGCACACAGGGTGATAAACGTGGCTGGAGCCAGTGGAGAAATGGATAAAGGGGATACAGCGGGATTTCCATGCGCAGTTTCGGGATCAGCTCACCTTCCACGCAGGTGGTGGAGTAGAAGGCAATGTTCCTGGTCTCCAGGGGGTTCTCGTGGGTGAAGTCACAGGAGCGGGACTGTGGTTCTGACTCCCCTGTGAGTGAAGAATTGTCCACCTTTAATGAAAGGGAGACATGCCCATATTAAAGTCAGCAGTACACGGTGGTGCCCAGCCTGGGAGGCGAGGTGGCAGCTTGTTTAATAATCAGTGACATCAAAACCTCTCAGTGCTTTTTCTCTGAGCTGCTGTTGTCCCTGACAGGACCTGTTTCTGTGGGAATTCAGTTCAGCCAATGCTGTGTGTCTGCTGGTGGGATTTTCAGCAGCAGCCTGAGAAAACCCCTCAATTTTGAGGATCTGCCCCCAGTGGAAACTCTCAATCCTGTATTGGTGCATCTGCCCTGTCCTGGCAGAGAGCAGTGCCAGAACCTGGCCTGGACCAAATGGCTTTGGGTGTTCAGGGAGGGAGGTCTCAGCCCTAGATGAGCTCAGCATCACATTAAGGCTTCAGCTCTCTGATTTCATTAATTGTGTCCAATCAAAGCTCTGATAACCCATATTGGCAGTGCAGACATTCCTTCTGTGTAATAAACCCCTCCAAACTCTGTTCTCCCTCTTTCCCTGTGCTCTTCCAAGCCCTGCTTACCTTGCAGCCCTGGGTGAAGATGAGGCGGATGTCTGCAGGGATCCTGTCCCCGCCCTTGATCTCCACGATGTCCCCAACCACCAGCTGGTCTGCTGGCAGCTCCTTCTTCTCGGCATCCCTGAGGACAAGAGCTTGCTGAAAGACAGAAATGGGACAAAAATTAGCTTTGTGCCACCCTCTAAAGTGAGGTCTTCTCTATTCTGGGAAAGATCCACAGCAGGGTGATGGAGAGGAAATGTGAGCATATTTGATATTCCAGCTGAGGCTGGGATCTGGGGGATTTGAGAAGGGAAATGGCCTTGGAGATGGGGAAATGCCTTCCAGGAATGTTCTTGCATGACAGACATCAGGTCTGTGGGTAAAAGTAGAGGGCTGCAAAATGTGACACCCAGCACATCTCACCCTGTTCATTGACAGGTTTTAACTGGGCCCTGAGATCTCCAACCCAGTGCTGGATGGGAAACAAAACAGTGCATCCTGCAATTCCCAGATCCATCAAAGCAGCCACCCCTGTGCTTTTCAGCAATGGTCTGTGATTCAGGACATTTATCTGGGTCATTTGCCAAGAGATAAATTCCAGCTGGGCTTGCTGGGCTTCCCTCATGCGTTATCAGGATGGATTTTTGCTATCTCAGTTGAAAGGCACTGGTGGTTCTCACCTGTGGGATCATCTTGCTGAAGCTGGCCATGATGTTTGTGCTTTTGGCTTCTTGATAATAAGCAAAGATACCGGTGAGGATGACAACCAGAGCCAGGACCACTCCGAGGTAGAGCTGAGCAATAAAAGACATCATCTGGTTAATTCAGGACAAGTTTTCAGCCATTCCTCTGCTGGAATAAATCAGTTCTCTGTTGGTTCAGCAGGCTTTTAAAATGAGGTGTTGGCTAGGTCAAAAGGTTAAGAAAAGAACTTTTGGGTGTTGGCCTGCAAATGATCAATTACAGCTTTTATTTGTGTTAATAAAAAAGGGGTTTTGGTAGTGATTTTCCCATCTATCTAAAATCCTTCTCTAAACTGCCACAAACCCGAACAAATTAGAGCATAACAAACAAACAAAAAACAAATAGCAGGGTATAACTCAGGAGGGAATTAATCAAAGACTCTGGGGTTCTTTAGACTTTTCTGCTGCTCTCAAGAGTTGTGCTTATGCCCGGTGGTTATAAAACCTTTGCACAGGCACTCTTTAGACAAGTGGTGTGCGAGGTATTTGAGCTTTTATCAGAAATGTGCAGCAGCAGCAGCGGGAGAGTCCTGTGAAGAACAAGAGGCCTCCTTGTAGTTACTGAGTAACTGGGCAGTGTTTAAAGCTCCCGGATGGCCACGGGGTCAAACCCTCGCTCTGTGGTTACTCATCTACTCACGTTGTCAAAGGCTGAGTCCGCTCCCTGCACCAGCTGGATGCCGAAGGAGATCCAGGAGAAGACGGCTCCGATCCACAGCAGGATGGAGAAGCCCCCGATCATCTGCTTGAGGAACTTCACGATTTCGGGGGTGGCTTTGGGAGGAGTGAGTGCGTTGGGGCCGTCCCGAGCCAGAATCTCTGCTGCTCTTGTGCTCGAGAGACCCTGCAGAAGGAGGAGACACGTTTAGAATGAGATCACAGAGCCAGAGATCTTTACCCCAGCTCAGAACAAAAGTCAGGTGCTGCAGTTTCTTCAAAGGTCGTTTGTGTCATGGAGGAGCTGCGACACTGATTTCCAAAGCTGCTGATTTCAGAGAGGCTGCTCTGAATTATCTGCTACGGAGAAACAGCTCTTTCTTTACTGGAGCACTGAATTTGCTCCAGGAGTTTCCATTCTGTTGGTTATCAATCAAATATACCCGGACTAAGTGCTTGGAAAGCCAGGGAAAAACTGACATTCTTTTGCTGCTGTTTCTGCATCTGCACGAGATGTTTGGAGCTCAGGGGTTTCTTGAATTTCCCGTCTATGCTCTGGCCACAGTTCAGTGCTTTGATATTCAAATGTCAGGTGTCAAAAGGGCTCGGGTGTAGTTTCTCAAATCTAGATTTTTCTTCAGAATCAGCTCATCCCTTGCAGTCTTTTGCTATGGATTGTTACAGTGAAAAGGGAATTGTGGTGAAATCAAAACACCAGATGAAAGCTTTAGAAAAAATGAGGTCCTGGTGCAAAACTCTGAGGTTTCAAGCAGTAGCTCAGCGTTCTTCAGACTCAAGAAAAATTCAACTTTAAATCCAGGTCAGTGAATGTTGGTTGCTGGTTTAGGCTTTACTGGGAGTGCCAAAGCAGGCACCCCCACACATCTAGTAATGAAATTCCTGCTCCTGGGAGCTCTGGGGAGGCCAGAGGCAACCGACTGAGGCAGTTCCTTACCGATGCCCCACGGACTTACTTTGTCGATGCTGGTACCGTACTTCTTCTCCAGTTCCGAGGTGCTGAGCCTGTGGTCATCCTGCATTCCGAGAGAGAGGGCAAATGACAGTGAGCAGAACACCAGACTGTTGAATTTTTTATTTCCAAACCTCCTGGATCTGGGACCATGGATGCAGCTGCTTGTGTGACACCCCACTTTCACTAATCAGACAAATCTGCACATTGATAAGCAAAATATCTTCCACTGGAAGATGATATTTTTTTTCCCCTTTGATTTGCAGAGTACTTTTGTAAATAGCTCCCTCCTCCAGCAAAGCTGTCACAAGAACAGGATGTGTGTGTTCGTGTTTCTGCTGCTTGCCACCAGGGCCTGTGCTTCTTTTGGATAAATCATTTCTCTCTGCGTGCTGCAGGGCTCAGAGTGTGTGTGACAGCAACCTCTGCCCTCGATTGCCAGGGTAGGGAAGGTGAATTATCCTCCACGGTCTGGTGGAAAGAGGCAACAGGTTCTAACCACGGTGAGAAAGGGTGTGGGAGAGGGAAATCTCAAAGCTCTTCTCCTCGGCCTGCAGTGACACCTCTGTGGTATCGCTGGCCTAATTATATCTTGTGCTGAACTGGGATTTAGAAGCCAAGAATTTGAGAGATCTCCCAATTGTTTTCTCAGAGTGATTCATGGGTACTGGAGTGAGTCAATTCTCTTGTCTGTGCTTTGGTTTCTCTTTGGAAACACGGGAGTGGAGTTACATCCCCTGCTGGCAAAGACAACACGGGCTGAGAAATGTTTACCTGCTGCTGGGCAGATCTGGGACACGTGATGGGCGAATGGATCAGGGAATCACAGAATCAATCTCTTATTTTGGGGTTCTCTGAGCTTTGAAATGCCATCCAGCCCGTAAATAGCCTCTCCTCTGAGCTGCTCTCATAGCAATCCCAAAAAGAGGTCAGCATAATTACCCTCATGTTTCAGATTGGGAAACTGGAATGTGTGGAGAGGAAGCAACATTTCCAAGAGCAGCCAGCAGGTCAGTGGAGAGCCAGGAGGAAAACACAGATTTTTCTGAAGTCCAGAGCAACTGGTTTGGGTAAAAACCCCCGGGTTTAAAGCTGAGCAATGCTTTCAGCTCTGCAATGTCTGGAGCACAATGCCCTGGGTCTGCCTTTCCCCTGGCTGGCTGTGCAAGTTGTCAGGAAATACTGATGGCAGTGATTCCATCTGGGGAATGACTCCTTTTTGGGCAGATAATGTTCTGTACCATTGGTGGCTGAATTATACCAGAATCACCCTCTCATTTTAGGTATTAATCTTGCATAGCGTTTTCCTGGCACGCTCCAGGAGTGTGAGGAAGCAAATCCCTGTGCCAGGGCTTTCAGTGCTGGACATTCCCTGGATTTCATGGGATGTGAAATGGAAGCTCAGGAACACTCACCAGGTCCAGTTCTTTCTTGAGCTCTTCTGCCTTCTTTTTTTTCTTGTTGCCTTTTAAGCCTTTGCACTTCTCCTCTTCATCTTCGATCTCTGTTTTGTGCAGATCTTTTGTCCCATAGATCTCAACCGAGTAAACATCAGACTTTTTCTGTAAATGACCACAAAAAAGTCAAAACTTTGCAGAGCTACATTTTTTAGACAACTTACAAACATCTACTGTCTCTTTCTCCTGGCTCCTTAAGGTGTTTTTTCCTGTCCTATCCAGAGATCCATCCAGTTTGTGTTCCTGTGATTGTGGTCAGGGCTTCATCAGGTGCAAATTACAGGGATTCCTTTAGGGATGTGCAACACTTCCAGCAGTTTATGATCTGCAACAAGTGTAGGAAAATATTGCCCAGGACCTCAGCATTGCCAGTGAAAATGATTGATTTATTTATCATCTCCAAGAAGAGACCACTGGAAAAGCAAAATATTTGTGAAAGGGGAGGGAAAAGTTATCCATTGAGAACTTGCTTCCTCCTGGAGCTTTTCAGATCCATACCTTCAAGATTTACTTTTTTTAAAAAATTAAAATTAACATTCACAGATTGATATTTGCACTGATTTAAAGTGAGGAGCAGAGGCAAACACCAGACTGAGAGCCAAGGAGGAGCTGCTCTGCTTCTGCTCACGCAGAGCTCAGAACTGGCAGGGATTTCACCAACAATTCACTTATTTTTTGCCAGTGGAATATCAGGCACAGGAAGCTGTTGACCCAGGGAGGCTGCTGAAGCTCAGGGAATGTTTTGCCCTCAGTGATAACCTGGGAGTTGTGCTGTTTCCAAACCCTCAGTTAACTCTGCAGAGCGCGGGGCAAGCTCCCCGTGCCGCTGATTTACCGGCTGCGTAATCGTAACGTTCCAGCCCCCAATTAGCCTGGAAACCACAGGCCAGGCCTTGGGAGAGCCATTGGCTGACCCCATTCCGGAGGTTTCCTTATGGATTAAACACCAAAGGTGCAGGAGAGCCCCCCTGGATGTTCCCTGGTGGGACAACAGAGCTGGCAGTGCCCCGAGCACAAGGGGACTCTGCCAGGGCTCGACCTCCTGTGAGAGCTCACAGCAGTGAGGGAAGATCTCTCTGAGACATAAAGAGAGCTCAAATAATGGAAACAACAAGGGAAAAAACCCATAATAATTGGGAGATCTTATTATTTAACCCTGTTCTGAGCTCAAAACTGGCATCTTATCTTTAGCTGCCCTTAAACTAAAGGAGTATTTACATCTTGACATTGTCTCTTGATGAAGGGGAAAGCAAAGAGTTGCTGAGCAGTTTGAGGACTTAAAAGACTGAAATCCTATTCCCAAACCCATGATTTTTCTTTGTGATGCACACCCAGAGACAGGACATCCCTGTTCTTTTTATTTTTTTTCTGCCATGCTGAAGATTCACGATCTGTTTTATCTACTGGGATTTTTTTCTTCACCTTCCTCCTCCTCCTCCTCCTCCTCTTCTCTTTAACTTTCCCACCCAAAAATCTGTTCAGCCTTTCAAATCCCTATGAAGGAGAGAAACCAGGAGAGAAAGGCAACAGCTCTCTGCTGGGAGAACATAACAGATGGAAGAGAAAAATAAAGAAAACTGATGAAGTTAGTAAAATCCATTGCTCACTTGTAAGCATGACCTATGCTAACCTGAACCTTCAGAGTTTCATAAAGTCTCACATTTTGGCTCAGATTTTTGGCTCAGCCAGTCCAAAAATTCTTCCCAATCCAAACTGTTCATGCCCAGCAGTGTCTGGCATTAATTCAGCTTTTCACTTAGCTTGTACCTACAGTATAGATCTACAAATTAAAACTTCAGAAGAAACACCGGGGGCAAGTTCCTTGGGCATTGTACCCACCTTGACCATCTTGGTGGGTTTATTCCTTTCCTGGTGGAGGGAAGCAGTCAAGCCAAAATCTCTGGATGAAAAGCCCGAGCCCAGCTGGGGACTGTGGTGGCTCAGAGCAGTCCTGGAGTGCAGAAGCTCCCCGAGGTGCTGGGTCCCTCTCCTGTGGCCAGCAGGCGTTAGCTGGAATGCTGCTCCCACCTCGGCATCCTCCAGGCAGGACGAGCTCCCTGTCCCAAGCCTGTGGAGAAAGAGCTCTGCTTGCTGCTGCTTTATAAATCAGCATCTTGTGCTGCCACTCCACCCCTCCCCTTCCAGGTCCAGCCCATCTTCTGTTTCACCTGGAGTAGGTGGAAAAATACCACAGTAATGGGCATGTGGGTTTCAGGTCAGATAGGTTCTAATTATTCCTTTGTAGTGTTTGCTCACAAGTAGGGAACAGGTGTATTGTTCATCTTTGCTGGAAGCAAGGAGTTTCCTCCAGAGACTTTGCAGCTCCGGGCTCCCCTCAGGATCCCCCTGTCCTGGGCTAAAGGAGGGCTCTGCACATTTTGTCTCACCTGCCCAGGTGATGTTGTCTTTGCCTGAGGCACCTCGAAGTCGAGTCCCTGCCCCAGTTAGGTGCGAGCAGGGGTTTAGTGGGGTGCTGCTCTTGAGAGCTTCGTAGCTTGGACTTCACTCTTACTCCTTGCCGTGTGTTTCGTGTGTTTGTCACCTTCATGCTGAGCTGGGGAAGTGCACCTCCTGGTGCTTTTTCAGCAGGGGACCTACCTGAACAGCTCTTCGTTTGTCTGGCACCAATTACCGGCTTCCAGGCAGGAGTGAAAATGAGATTTGTGGCACTTCTGGTATCAGGCTTGTCTCATCACTTAGGAGTAAAGCTGACTTCTTCACCTCTGAGACTGAACTGATGAAAAGCTGAGTGAAACCTGGGGAATGGTTTTGTGTAGTTTAACATAATTTGGGGGGAGACTTGTCTTTCATCTGTCTGACCTTGCTGATCAACAGCATTTGGTCTTTAATTCTATATAATCTTTAGTCTTTAATACTATATATAGTCCTTAATACAATATAATCCACAAACTTTAAATTCATTTGAGCTACTGCATGGTGCCACCAGCAAGTGACTCAAATTGTGGTCGGAGATATGACGTGCTAAATGGAGATAACCAATGCTGACCTCATCAAATCATAGATAGAAGCTGTTAGCGCAGGGGAAAATCCAAGGGACATCATTTATTACCTCAACAGGAGCAGGAAGTTTGTGTTCAATTCAAGTTCCCAGGAGTTTGAGTACCAGACCTCCTCAAGCTGTTCCCACTTGGCAGTTCCTGCGTGTTGGTCTTTTTCCACGGCGTTCTTTAATCCTGGGGCGTTGCGCAAGGGGCAGGAGTGGGTCTGGAAAGGTTTCGTGTTCAGTTTCTGCTCCTTGATGTACTCAGAGCTGGGTTTTGTCCCAAAATATCGACCTTTCCCTATGCCTGGAAGTGCTGGAGGTTTCCCAAAGTGAGCAAGAGCAGGGAGGTATTGGCTGTGTCCAGGGAATCTGTGCTGTGTGATAGCACTGAGCTCCTCTCCTCTCTTCTGGGAAAGATTCCCAGCAGGGTGATGGAGAGGCACAGATTTCTGGACTGCTCGGGCTGGGATCTGGGGGATTTGAGAAAGGAAATGGCCTTGGAGATAGGGAAATGCCTTCCAGGAATGTTCTTGTGTGACATCAGGTCTGTGGGTAAAAGCAGAGGGCTGCAAAATGTGACACCCAGCACATCTCACCCTGTTCATTGACAGGTTTTAACTGGGCCCTGAGATCTCCAACCCAGTGCTGGATGGGAAACAAAACAGTGCATCCTGCAATTCCCAGACCCATCAGAGCAACCACCGTGTGCTTTTCAGCAATGGTCTGTGATTCAGGCCGTTTATCTGGGTCATTTGGGCAGCTTTTGCATTTGCCTTCTCTAAACCGTGCTGGCTTTTGCCTGGGGACGAATGTTAGAAACGCAAATGAGAGAAGTGTTTGGCAACAAAGCACCCGGTAACTCCGCTGCACGATTGCCCTGACACATCTGCCCGCTGAAGGATGTGCTCTGTGGCCAAGGAACTGAGCTGGGAAAGTCTCTGTGGACAGTTCCGTGCCTCAGGATTTTCAGAGGATCGAGCTGGCAAACCACCCGTGCGGAGCTGCCAGGTTCAAAGGGCAAATTTGGTGCTAAAATTCCGTTTAAGTCTGTCAGCTGAAGGGCTTTTTTTCTGCGAGCTGCAAAGCAAGGCTGAGGAGCACCGTGAGAGGACAAAGCTCTTGTTTTTTCATGAGCCAGCATCAGGTGGTCGGACAGCCGGAATCCCCCTTGTTAGCTGGAGTCACTTGGCACTGACAGAATTCGTGTTTTGTCACTCAGCTCTGCTAAAAAGGCCCCAGGAACAGAACTCAGATGTGAACCCGGGCTGGGCAGGGGCTGCTGCACCACCAAATCCTGCCCCGTGCCCTGGGCCTGGCAAGACCTGGCACGTCCTGAGAGGAACATACCCGAGGGCTGGCACTGTCACATGTGCTCCTGGTGTGTCACAACAGCCCCAGCTGGGCCCTGCTGAGAGGGGAGGATGAGTTGGTGTTGTGCTGATCCTAAATATCAGCCCAGAAAAATAATGGGCTCTCCACATTTTTCTTCCCTGGAATTAAGATGTGTTTGGATCCTTGTCAGTTCCTGTGTGGAAAAAAAAAGACAGCCAGGAGAATGTTTGGATGTTTTTTAGCACATTCCTTAGCTCGCAGGGGCTGCTCCCAGCGCTCAGGTTGTCAAATTCCTCCAGGTTTCCAAGTGAAAGTGGGAATGTTCGTGAAGGATTTGAGGGTAAGGAGAATGAAATGCTTCTGCCTGATGAACTCTGTGTTATTTACCTGTCTTGCATGAAGCCGGACGAGCACGGGCGGTGGAAGGACCTGAAGCTGCAGAGAGGGCTGTAAATCGACGCCAAATTCGGCTAAAGTTCGCTTAAATTTGCTAAAATTTGTTTAAATTTGCTTCAATTATCTTTTCGCAGGGGTGGTGCGCGCTGGCTCTGCTTCCCGGGCAGGCCGGGAGAGGGCGCGCTCAGCCATCCCCTCGCTAATTCCCGAGAAATTCCCTGGATTCCCGAGAAATTCCCTGGATTCCCGAGAAATTCCCTGCATTCCCCAGAAAGGAGCCCGTGCCTGCCTTGGTGCCCCGGCACGTCCCTGCCACCTCCCCTGAGCGCTGCCCCACTGCGGGAGCGAGCCCAGAGGAGGCTCCGGGGTGAGCAGAGGGATGGGGCAGCTCCGCTGGGAGGAAAGGCTGAGAAAATCGGGATTTTTCAGCCTTTCTGGAGAACAGAGCAGGGGTGACCTCGTTGGGACCTTGCAGCGCCTGAAGGAGCGACAAGGGAGTTTCTGTGAGACCCTGGAGTGACAGGACAAG
>VZRR01006986.1:0-41975 GCA_013398015.1 Oreocharis arfaki | reverse complement strand
CATCCATCCATCCATCCCTGACCTCCATCAATCCCTCAGCTCCCTCCAGGTCTCAGCTCCATTCATCCCTCAGCTCCATCCACCCCTGAGTTCCATCCCTCAGCTCCACCCAGCCCTCAGCTCCATCCACCCCTCAGCTCCATCCATCTCAGTTCCATCAGTCCCTCAGCTCCATCCACCCCTCAGCTCCATCCATCCCAGCTCCATCAGTCCCTCAGCCCCATCCCCCAGCTCCATCAGTCCCTCAGCCCCATCCAGCTCAGCTCCATCCATCCCAGTTCCAGCCACTCTCCTCCACACCATCTCATGACACAAGGTCTGAGCCCATGGAGCAGGGCTGCCTCGAGCTGCTCAGACCTCCCAGGCAAACAAACTCTGCTCCCTGTCCCCTGCACCCGTCCAGCCCCGTCCATCCCCACTTTCCCTGGCAGATTCCAGCTCCTCCTCGGCCTGGCTGGTACCCGCAGGATGCTCAGGGAACGCCCACCGAGGCCTGGCCAACCCACCCAAGCAACAAACAGAGAAAGAGATGCAAGGATGGAAAATTCCCCTTCATAATTAATAAATGAAGAATATTGTTGTTAATCGATGTAGCTGTGAAGAGAATATCGATCCCAGCCTCATGCTATTTTTTGTGCGGCTTAGATTTTTACACCTCATTTAGAGGCAGGTCTCTCTGGGGACCTCTTAACACCAAAAGATATTTGCAGGAGTCCAAAGTAGAAGGGAAGAAAAGGGGGGAAAAAGATTAATTATTACCAGGGCTGGAGAATTATGTGTGTGTCCCATTGTGGGCAACTGCAGCATGGATTTGAATATTTGATTAATAGCAGTTCTAGGCAGGGCTGATAACTTATCTCCACGCTGGGTATTTAATAAACAAGTGGGAGCCATTAGAAACATTCTTAATACTAATCCCAGGAAATTATGCTTATGAAGGCCAACCCTTTGCCTGTTAGGACTATGCAAGGAGGACTCCCTGCTCGCCTGCTGCATTCCATCTTTGGGTGGTTTAAATCCCTCTGTGCCTCGGTTTTCCTTTTCCAGGATGGATAAATCCAGAGTTGGGAGGGTTAAAGCAGGAGTGAGGAACTCTCATTAGTGCCAAACCTTTGGGGAACGGCCCAGGAGATGGTTGGGATGAGCAGTGGGAGCAGCGGGCTCAGGGGGCTGCTGGGGGAGTTCCCCAAGGTCTCAGTGCAAGGGTGGGTTTACTCCGGGAGGGATTTCATCCCAGCTGCTGGTTCCTGGCTCTGGGATGAGGCAGAGCAGGAGCTGTGTGTCCCTGTACCAAACCACATCTGCTGGGGACATGGCCCAGCCTTCTCACGTGTCAAGAACAGGTCACGGAGCTGAGGAGCAGCGGCATTCCCGAAAACCCTGGCAAAACCCACCTGGGAGGCAGCAGGAGGTCCTGGGACAGGGCAAACCATCAGGGGCACCACAGCTCGTCCTGGCTCCCAGGAGATGCTCCTCCAGCATCTCCATGCCGGGGTGTGCAGCCCACCGGGGCTGGAGGGGGAGCTCTGGTATCCCAGCTGGAGCATGGGATGCACAAGGTGCTGGGAGATGGGAAAACAAGCCGTGAAACCTCGCTGTGGCACTCAGGGATCCTCCTGCTGCCAGGCTTTGTGAGACGGTTGGAGAGGGGAGGAATTAATCCCTGAAGAGGAGGGTGCTGACCAATCCTGCTCCCCACAGGTTCTGCCAGTGCCTCCTGGAGTTTGGGTTTGGGGGATGTTCAGAGCAGGTTGGCAAATTTAGGTCAAATTTCAGCCACGTGAGGAGGGAAAAAAAAAATTAGAAACCACCAAATGTTTGGCTTTCCACTGTCACAAAACACTCCCGAGAATGAACCTGGGGTCCCCAAAAAGGGGTGGATTCAACTCAGCATTTAGGCACGATGAAAAGGGGGAATGAGCAGGAGGAGCAGGGTTCTCCTCGGCAAGGCAAAGGGAGACCTTTACAAACCAAACCAGTGCATGATCCCATGAGAGCAGCAGCCCCCAGGCTGTTGTGGGTGCCCCACAGTATTTGTAGGGATGGCAGAAGGCGTTCCTGCTCCAAAAATCCCCAAGGCACTGCTGAGGAGCTGGGGAGAACAGCAGGGGATGAAGGAAGGGGACGGGACAGGACCCGCTGGGATGTCCCACCCCGACAGGGCACTCCCAAAATGAGTCACTGCCACTTTCCCTGGCCCTGCTTTGGGGACAGCTCTGTCACCTCTGTCTGTGGGAGCCTCGGGGCAGCGAGGGACCGAGAGGAGCCGTGGGAGCGGGGCTGCGGCGTGGCCGGGATGTGCTCCCTCCTCCACTCTCCAGCAGGGCTCACGCATCCATCTCCTCCTTCGGCCCTGATAGGCCCTGGTGCTGCAGATCCATGCAGATCAATGCAAAATTAATTAGAGTAATCAACTCAGCTGTACCACAGAGATCATACAGGCAGGGTTTTAGGTGACTAATTGGTGGAAGCTGACAGCCAGTGTCCCCGGTGTCTTAGAGGTATTAACACTTTTTTCTCTGTAGATTAATTACCTTTTTCCACCTTTCACTTGATGGGCCTGTCCGTGCCGTGCTGTTTGGGGGGAGTGGGGATGGAGGCCGGGCCTGAGGAGCATCCCGCTGGGTGCAGTGTCCGTATTTGGGAGCTGGCAAGCCCAGGTTCCATCGGGGGGCACAGCTTTGGCACCAGCAGCCTGACTTTTGGGGAGGGGTGGGTGTCCCTGTCCCCCTGCTGAGCCTCCTGGCCATGGCCAAGCACATTTACAAGGGGCCACTCTCCTGTTGTGCCTGTCCCAACAGATCCAGGGACCCTCCACGTCCCTCCTCTTCTGCCTGGGATCAGGACTGACACCACTGGAACAACTTCTGGCCAAGGCTGATACCCACACTGCCAGTCTGGGGCTGTTCCACAGGTCCATGAGGAGGGTAAAAGGTGGATTTGTTCAAATACCAACACGGGGGCTCGGGGATGAGACTCTGGTGCTGCTGGAACATGAGCTGGGAGCCAGGCAGAGGTTCTTAATAGCCAGGGTAATTAATCACCAGCAGTTATCCACCGCTGGAGATGGGTGCTCCATCACCTGGACTCTAAGTTGCCACTGGGCATCTTCCTGCTGAGAGTGCCCTGGCGTGGACGGGAATTATGGCAAGAGAGAGAGAGAGAGAGAGAGAGGGACAAAACCTCGGCAGCGCTGAGGCCACACCTCGAGTGCTGTTCTGAGCCCTCACTGCAAGAGAGACATCGAGGGGCTGGAGTGTGTCCAGGGAAGAGAACGGAGCTGGGAAGGGGCTGGAGCCCCAGGAGCAGCTGAGGGAGCTGGGAAAGGGGCTCAGCCTGGAGCAAAGGAGGCTCAGGGGGGCCCTTGTGGCTCTGCACAACTCCCTGACAGGAGGGGGCAGCCGGGGGGGATCGGGCTCTGCTGCCAGGGAACAGGGACAGGAGGAGAGGGAACGGCCTCAGGCTGGGCCAGGGGAGGCTCAGGGGGGATATTGGGACAATTTCTTCACTGAAAGTGTGGTCAGGCATTGGAAGGGGCTGCCCAGGGCACGGGTGGAGTCCCCACCCCTAGAAGTACCCAGAAAGCAGAGGATACGTGGCACTGCCACATGGCTCGCTGGGCAGGGAGGTATTCGGTCGAAGGCTGATCTTGGGAGAATTTTCCAGCCTCGGTGATTCTCTCCTTCTGTGATTCCACAACGGTCCCTGGTGCTGCTCCTGGTGACCTTCACCCCCCTGAGCCTGGGGAGTGAGGGCGACTCTCCCCTTGGCTTTGACAGACGAGGGGCCAAAGCACGGGTGAGTAACCGAAGATATTTCCTGCCTTAGTGAAACACATCAGAGGCACTGGCTGGACACGGAGGAAGGCAGCAGAGCCCTCCTCCTGCCCAGGACTCAGCACTGACACCCCACGAGCTGAGCCCGTGGATGTCCCTTGTCCCTGGAATCACGGCAGAGGGGGTGGAGGGAGTCCTTGCCAGGCCAGGTCAGCAGCAGCTTTCCCAGCCAAGCCTTCAGCCGCCCGAAGGGGAGGTGTTAAATCCAGAGCAGGCACCGGACTGAGGCCATCAGAGAAGGGTCTGCACCCTCAGAGAGCCACTTGTCCCCTCTGACGGCCGGTGTCGGACAGCCAGGATGAATGGCCCTCTCCAGGAGCACGGATGTCCCCCCTGCTGCCACGGCCACCTCGGCTGCTCCCGCTCCGGGCTGGGGGTGGATCCTGCCCCCAGTGATCCAGGGCTCGGCCTCAGAGCAGGGTTTACTGGCAGGGATAACAGAGAGGGCAGCGCGAAGTGCCAGTCGGGGAAGTGCCAGTCTCCAAGCGCGGGAGGCTCACGGGCACAGCTCTGGTGAAGTGGAGCTGCTTTTTGGATTGGCAGGGAAGGGTGGAGGCAGCAGAAGCAGTTATTTGTTACAGCAGCGTCCAGACAGGGGGGTTATTCCCGGGGACAGGACCTGCTCCGAGGAGCTCAGCAGCACGGACAGGCAATGGATTTAAACTGAAAGAAAGCAGGGCTGGATGGGATATTGGGAAGGAATTGTTCCCTGGGAGGGTGGGCAGGCCCTGGCACAGGGTGCCCAGNCCTGGGACAGTGGGAGGTATCCCTGCCATGGCAGGGGTGGCACTGGATGGGCTTTGAGGTCCCTTCCACCCCAAACCACTCTGGGGTTCTGTAATGACAGACTGAGTGTCCTGCAGAGCCCGTGCCCAGTGACTCTGGGGTGGAGCTGACAACTGACTCCAAACCTCAGCAGCATCCAACTCGCATCAAACCTTGATCCTCCCTTTGTATTTACTTTTCTTAAAATAAAACAGCAAACCCCCTGAACCTTTCCTGCAATTTTCCAAGAAAAGTGACTCTCTTTCCACGCAGCTTCAGCCAGCCCCCTTCAAAAATCAAACTCTCAGGTGTGGTGGCTTCCCTTGGGAGGGGTTTGGAGTGGTGAAAGGGGTCATGCAGAGAGGGCAGCACCGTGTCCCACAGCAGCACCCCCGGTCCCCCTGCCCCAGCAGGACCTGATGCCCCAGGACAAGGTGGGCAGAAGCTGCTGATGCCTGTCCGTGTTCCCTGTCTTGGTTCCCAGTTCCAGCTGGCACCAGGTGAGTCACAGCACCCTACAGGACACCAACCCACAGCCCAGCCCATCCCCGGAGTGAAAATCCTCTGCCGGCTCTGGCGCTGACCCTGCCGCCACCTCGCAGGCAGGCAGAGGGCTGAAGGAGGGGCATTATTCCCTCCTCAGCTCCCGGCACTTTAGAGTGCTTTCATCCCTGAAAGCTTCGGCGGGGAAGAAAGGAGAGTGGCCTGAGCCCCGGCAGCACCGTAAGTGCTTTCCTTTTTTAACAAAGCCCCAGCGAGGGGGAGGACGGAGCGAGGGCTGAGAGGGCCCCGCGCCAGCACCGGGCACGACCCCTCCCACCGTGGGTTATCGGGATTTGCCCACCCTTAAAAATAAATCTTCCCCAGTTTCCTTTTACAGGGCCTTTCAAGCCGTATCCCCCAGGTCCTCGTGGAGGGTAATGAACGCGCAAGGCAGGGCTTAGAGCTGCCTGAATTATTCATCGGGAATGATATTTGTGGCCCTCTCCTCCCCGTGGTGGATCAATGGAGAATTTATGGGAGAGGATCCCCACTAGTGGGGGGCCACTGGCTGTGGGGACAGCAATATTTGCCGAAAATGGGGGACTCGCCACCCTTTCCGTGGGCCTTCGGCACAGAGATCCCCGCCCCAGGCACAGCCACGGGGATTCTGCTGGTTGTTGGCCAAAGTCAAGGCTGGCCCTGCCTGGGGGAGGCACAGGAGTGGAAGGGAGGATGGTCCACGTGGGAGGGGTGACCTCAGACCCCCCCCACAACACCCGAACCGCTGGGGCAGCACCCAGTGCACAGGGACCCCACGGACACACAGAGCTCACCTGGCACAGCACAGCGTGAGTCGAGGCGTCTCCTCACACCCCCACGGGCTCCTTCGGGAAGTTGGGCCTGGCAGCCTGGAGCAGGGGCTTGGCTGCGTGAGGAGGCTCTGCTGGAGGAACAGGAAGCAGGATGGTGCTCATGGGACAGCTCCGTGCACGGTGCAGGAGGGACCTGCTGAGCGAGGAACCGAGGAGAGCTCCGGCAGAACACCTGGACCCTCTTCCCACCTTTCCTGCTGGCTCTGAGTTCTCCTTCAACCCAGAGCAGGGCAAGGGGAAATCCCATCTCTGCCTCTGCACGGGCAGCTAATGCTGCAATGAGCCCTGCTTCCCATCCCATCCCATTGATCCCATCCCATCCCATCCCATCCCATCCCATCCCATCCCATCCCATCCCATCCCATCCCATCCCGTGCCGCCTGCAGGTGCTCCAGCCCTCGAGGGCTCTGCAGCTGCCTCTGGAGCGTCCCCGATTCCCCGCCCTGCGCCCGCCGGCCACAAAGAAACTCCGCCGTCAGCTGCTTCTATTTTATTCCCTCCCTCGCTTTCCACTCTCAGGATCCATGGAAATGACGGGGTTTGGGATTTTTTTTTTTTNGATTTTGAAGTCCTTCTGTGGGTGTGGTCTCTCTCCTCCTCCTCCTTGAGGTCGGCCTGGGCCCCCTCCGGGCCTTGGTGGGAAGTTTTCCCGGTGAGTTCTGGTGTTCAAGACAGTCCAGAAGAGAATAAAAAACCGAAGTCCCAGGGAAAAAAAAGAAGACTCTCCATCTCTCTCTGGAGAAAACCTGAGCCGAGAGCTGGCAGAAAAGCAGGAAAGGGCTTCCTCCCCTCTCTGCAGCAGCAGCACCAGCAGCAATCTCCTGAAGGGGCTGGAACGCAGAGAGGAGTAGCCAGAGTGACCTTGGAGCACACAGCTGCTTTGAAAAAGTTCACCTGGCCTTTTTTCTCTCTCTCCCCTCTCTGGGGCTCGGTTTGAAGGCACAGAAAGGCTCAGGGTCCATATCTGGGTGATACGGGACACAACATCACAAAGTCACCCCAGGACAGGCTCCCACCAGCAGCAACACCAGAGCAGAGGGGTGGAAGCTCCAAGGACAGCTCTCCTTGCAGAGCCACTGAGGAGCTTTGGGGAAGGCCCTTTCTCAGCTGCTTTTGGGATGGGAAGATCCTTCCTCAGAGCAGAGGGACCTCGCAAGGGATCGGCTGCAGCTGGCTCAGGGCGGGCAGAAGCAGCTCCCTGGTTTGGATCTAGAGAACAGGTGATGGAATCGTGGAATGGTTTGGTTTGGAAGGGACCTTAAAGCCCCTCTTATTCCACCCCCTGCCACGGGCAGGGCCACCTTGCAGTGGGCCAGACTGTCCAGCCTGGCCTTGGACACTTCCAGGGATGGGGCAAGGTCAGATCACGCTCGGCCACGTGCGAACTGCGCTGACCACAGGGGATCCCAGAGCTGCTTTTGCTCCAGCAGCAGTTCCTGAGATGTAAAACTTGGCTTCTGGATCTGAGCTTTGCACCTGCACCCCCTCCACCCAAAAAAACCCTCCGAGAGGGCTTCACAAACCCCCCAATCTCCCCACACAGCCCCCCCGAATGCCGGCAGTGCTGGGGCTGAAGCCGGGCTCTCACCCTTTGTCATCCGCCACCTCCGAGTGACAGCGAGAAGGTGGCTGTCGCTCGTCAGGGTGGCACAGTGTCATCCAGGCGGCGGCCTGGGGCTGGCCCACGGGAAGAAGAAGAGCCCTAATGCAGTTTTGACAACGAGGCCATCAGTTAAGTGCTCTGCGTGGATATTTCCCCCTCTCTCTATTGTTTATTATTGGAAGTTACAAGTAGCTAAAGACCTCCCCAATTATCTGGGAGCCACTTAAGAGCAATTGAGCACCTGTCACCCACTGAATGGGCTGCCTCGCCCTAATGACAAGGAGAGGAGAAAAGCTGCAGGTCAGCAGTGCCGGGATGCCGGCAATTTACAGCCGAGCGGGGCCGGCTCCCAGCGCCGAGACGGGGAAAACACCCCAGGAGGCAGGAGCAGGAAGGGAGCAGGGGTGAGAGTCCCCAGGGCTGCCTCGTGGCGTGGGTGGGAGACTCGATGACCACAGCTCGAGGGTCACTGCTTGGGCAGCGGAGCTCTGCGCACCCCCCGGGGATGCGGAGCAGGTCATTAACGGCTCTGTGCTGTAAATAGGAAAGAGAAAACTCCCAGGAATCGCTCACTGACTGTCAGCCAGCATGGAAAGAAATTACGCGGACTTCTTTCCCTGTTTGGGTGCCACAGAAGGGTTTGCTTTGGGCTGCTGGAAGGGCTGGAGGTGTCGCAAACCCCCAGCACAGAGCCTGGACCTGCAGGATTGTGGCTGCACGTCCCGTACGGGGCCGCTTCAGACAGCTTTAGACATGAAAACCTTTGCTTTGGAGGCATCATTTGGATCGGATTCATTATAATTTCTGTGTAATATGAATGTATCGAGTGGGTCAATTCTATAGAATGGCGTGAAAAAAATCTGGCACAATACCAGCCAAAGCTGAGGTGATGCATCCCCACTGTGGACAAGAACATATGGGTGTAAAATATCCTAAAAACTGTGCTGCAGGGAGGAGGCTGCACTCAGCTCTCTGGAACAAAGCCTGAACCCATCCTCTCCCCTCCGGCTGTGCCTCAGGAGCAACTGGGAACCACCTTCCCTGGAAGAGCAGAGGTTTCTCTCCTGAGAGGGGAAAGCTGCCCGTGCACAAACACCCTCTCCTGCACACAGCTCCGCGTTCGTGGAGCAAGGCTGTGGGAAGAGGCCGGTGGAGCCCCCAGCGATCCCCTAATGCTGGAGTGTGCCCGGGAAGTTGGGGGATGGGGGAGAAGGTGCCAACCTGGAAAAGTTCATCGATAGAAACATAAAATTAAAATAATTTGCGTCAATTCTGCTGAGTGGCTGTTAGGCCTAATTGTTATTGACTCGTCACTGTAATTATTAAGGCTTACACAGAGCTGGGCTGGCAGAGGAGGTGGGTTTGGGACCCCACCACACTGAGAGTGGCCCCCCACATCCCCGGGAGTGGGACAGGAACGTGTCAGCTCCTTGCTTCTTGGAAACAGCCCCCAAAAGTCACCAGCGGAGCAAAGGGGGGGATCTGGCCCGGTTTTGGTGTGCAGGAACAAGGGGGAAGACGGAGGAGGGACGAGGGAGGGGAAAACCGAAGGCAGATGGGAGGAGCGGGGCAGGCTGAGGAGGCAGCTCCAGAGAGACCCCGCGGATGCTGCCAAGGCCGCTCGCTCGGCTTGGGGTTGGGTGATTTCCTCCCCTCCTTCCCCCGGCCTTTGTTTCTGCTGCCAGCACAGACCCCAAGCAGCAGAGCAGGCTGATCAATAGGAACACGGTGTTTGCATGGATCATACATGCGAAGAGCACGTTCCCGGATCAATGCCGAGGTCTCGCAGAAGGAGAGGGAGGGAGGGGAGAGCAAACCCGCCCTGGCAGGATGCGCTCGCCACAGGATGTTCCGTTTCCATGGCGATGGGCTCTTCTCCCGCCGCCCCGGCCTGCGGGGGCCGTGCTGGGGACCCCTCTCAGCACCCCAAGGCAGGGCGCTCCCACCGGGGTCTCCACCTGGTGACGGGGTCCCGCTGCCCTCATGGCCTCAGGAATGGGGCTCCACCCCCTCAAGGTCGTTCTGCCCCTCGCGTGAAGTGACAATGAGGTGTCCCCATCCCACAGCCAGCCGTGGAGAAGATCCTCATCCTGTTTTTCCTCACTGCCACAGCTAAAACCACAGCTCCCAGCCGCCCGTGGGCCCGTGTGGATCCCGGCTCCACCTCCCTACCTGCCTCCTTCCCTGGGGGCTCCCGGGAATTAATTAGATCATGTCTTTAAAGTGCTCCGGCAATGAAAAGCACTTGAGAAAAGTGCCCAGAAGCCTGAACGGAACCAGAGCTTGCCCAGCTAAGGACGGACACCCCCTGCTTTGTTTCCGTGCGAGGAAAGACACCCTGAGCCACAAACCCTCCCGAAGCCCCCCAGAGCAGCCCTCGGGGGCTTGCCCAGGCCACGGGACCCGGGGGTTTCCTGGCCCACCTTCCCCGGCGGGTTTCACTCGTGCCCGGCTGCGCAGAGAGGAGGGAGGTTGGCGCTGCAGCAGAGCCAGCCAATAATTCCCAGCCAGTAAAGTTATCTAAGGGTAATCATTAAGCCCTTACGAGCAATGCAGCTCGTGTGGAGCCGGGGGAGAGCAGAGCGAGGCGCTGCTCTGAATGTCCTTGCAGCCAGCGGCCGACCTTGGGCGGGCACAGCCACGCGGCTGCCCCCAGACCCCTCTGGATTCCGGGATGGGACATCCCTGCAGGGAAGGGCTCCTTGCCAGGACTCAAAGGGCTCCTGGCGGCCACGATGGCCAAGTCCATGTGTCCCTCCTGCAGAGAGGAAAGGGCACGGGGCAGTGGGAGGAGGATGGGGAGGAGTTGGTTGGAAGTGGGACAGGCTGCAGGCCCTCGGGGTCACAACTGGAGCTTGGAGAAGAGCTCTGGAATATCATCTACCCGACCCTGGAGGTGGGCAGTTGTCCTCCACGCTTGTCCTGGGCAAATGGTGGATGAGAGGCTGCCCCAGTCTTCTGTTGGCCCCCAGAAACCCCCCCCGTGCTGGGCTGAGCCCCCAGCGTGGGCAGCAGGGGAGGGGGGGATTCTGCCCCTCTGCCCCCTCAGCTGAGACCCCACCTGCAGAGCTGCCCCAGCCCTGGGGAACAACATCAGGAGCCCGTGGAGCTGCTGGAGCCAGGCCAGAGGAGGCCACGGAGCTGCTCCCAGGGCTGGAGCCCCTCTGCTCTGGAGCCAGGCTGGGAGAGCTGCGGGTGCTCACCTGGAGAAGAGAAGGCTCCAGGGAGAGCTCCGAGCCCCTTGCAGGGCCTAAAGGGGCTCCAGGAGAGCTGCAGAGGGACTGGGGACAAGGCCTGGAGGGACAGGACCCAGGGAATGGCTTCCACTGCCAGAGGGCAGGGCTGGATGGGATCTTGGGAAGGAATTGTTCCCTGGGAGGGTGGGCAGGCCCTGGCACAGGGTGCCCAGAGCAGCTGTGGCTGCCCCTGGATCCCTGGCAGTGCCCAAGGCCAGGCTGGACGGGGCTTGGAGCAGCCTGGGGCAGTGGGAGGTGTCCCTGCCATGGCAGGGGTGGGATGGGATGAGCTTTTGGATCCCTTCCAACCCAGCTCTGGGAATCTAGGATTCTATGAAATCCCACCCTTGGAGCACCAGAGCTGCTTCCCAAAGCAGGCGGTGGCAGCCTGTGGGCAGAGCTGCCATTGAGGTGTCTCTGGCAGGATTGGCACCACCTTGACCCCTGCTGTTGTGTAAAACGTTTTTTTTTCAATCAGGAAGCAAATTAAAAAAGTTGGCTGTGCAGGAATTAGGCCTTTTGGCTGAGAGTTTGGAAAGCATCTGTCTCCATTGCCTGCAAATTAGTCCTGCACAGGAGAGTAATCAGACATTGAATGCAGCCGCAAATGCGATCACCCATCATTAACTATTCAAACCAAGAGGTCTGTAAGGGACTGGCCCAACAAATCCCCCCGGACTGAGGGCAGGGGGAGCTGGAGAGGGGCTGGGGCCGCATTTTTGGTGCCATGGGATGGGGATGGGGGCAACAAAGCCACCTGAGAGCAGCGCTCTGATTGTGAGGCTTCAGCTGCCCGGAAAGCCTGGGGAGGGGACGGCTCTGATGAGCCAAAGCCCAGCCGGGGTATTTGCAGCAAAACCAGAGATATGAGCCCGAAAAAGCCAGGTTTGGGAAGGATGAGGAGTCAGTGAGGTGAGGACTCAGAACCTGCTGGCCTCCCAGGAACTGACTCCCAGTTTGCTAAGGCAGCATCTCCCCAACCCCGTGGGTGCTGCTGCCCCTCACCTGGGGCTGGAGGTGGGAATCGCTCTGGAGAGGCAGCATTGCTGCCTCCTCCTCCTCATCCTCCTCCTCCTCACAGCCCCCTGCCCACCCATCACACTGTCCTGGAGCTCCGGGGTGCAGCTGAAGGAAGGGACACACAGGATAGGGAATGTGCTGGGAGAAGCAGCCCCGGGGCAATCGCTGAGCTGTGCAGGCTGAGTGACAGACTGGTGGTTTGGAGCTGGGAAAAACGAGGGTCAGAGGGCCCTTTCCCCCCAGTTTTGGTCTCTCCAAACTCCTGGCCAGTGAATTCCTGGGGAAGAAAACCGCACCAAGTGTTGAACTCGCCAGCAGCCACGGGAAAGGGGAAGGTGCAGATGTTGCCAGCTGTGCCCTGCCCTGCTGGGGAAGCCCCCAGCACAGGAGCTGCGTGCAACCCCCCAAACAGGATTTTTAGGATATTTCCACACATAATTTCCCATTCATGGTGGGAATACGTTGCTTCAGGTATCGACTGCAGGGGTTTTCTTCCCACCATTCACCCACAGGTGCCTCTGGCCCACTGCACCTGTTTGGGCTGGAAGTTCATCCTCAGGATACAGAAAAAAACAACCCAGGGGATTTTGGTCTCAGGCTGACGCCAACACAAACACAGGACAAACACGGAGAGCCAGGGAGACATTTACCCCTGTGAAAGAGGTCAGCACAGGGGTTATGGAGCATCAGAGCCCTGGGGAGCTGCCTCCATCCACAGGGCTGCGTCCTGCCCTTAAACAGTAATCCCTTAAAAATGACTTTTGTGCCGGAGAAGGGAAGGGGATGGAGGGAGTGTGAGAGCCTGCGTGCTGGAGGAGTAAGTTCTTTGTTGCCTAGAGCTTGTTCAATCCATACATCGAAGAGAAGAATAAATAAAAAATCAAATCTCTACTTCTGAAAAGCGTTTCTGTGGGGAGCTGCTTCCCTGAATCTTCCAGCCCCGGCCTGTGTCAATAAATCAATAGCTGATGCAGGTTGGCTGCAATCGGCTGCAGGAGAGCAGGAGAGAGTGATGGATGGACAGGAGAGAGGCGAGTCTGAGAGACAGGGCAGAGGTGATGCTCACCTTGAGCTTTATTGTTTGCCACTGACAGGCGAGGTGGTGCGGAGGCACTAACGGGAGTGCCGAGGGTGGGAGTGGCAGCGGAGCCCTCACGCCCTGCCCAGAGCCCTCCTCTCCTCAGGAGCCTCCCGTGTCTCTCCTCTGCCTCCTACCCCGGGGTCTTCTCCGCCACTCCGATGGTTCAGCTGAGGTGAGGAGGGAGGCTGAAGGATGCTCTGCGTGGCTGGGAAGGAGGGGTGGCCCCAGGCCCTGCCCAGGTGCTCCCACGAGGAGCTCTCCAGTTTTGGCTCTGAGGGGCCCTGGCTGCTCCTGTGTGGTGAGGAGGGGACATGGGGCAGAAACGTGGGGTTCCCACAGCTGATTTCCCAGTTCAGCATCAGAAAGGGGACAACTGCACCGGGGAAAGGAGGAGCAGATCTCCTGGGGTGGGGTTTGCTTCGGGCAGCACGGCGCAAACCCAGCCCTCTCTCACAGCCCAGCACCAGGGTCAGCCCCGAGCAGAGCTGGCCTTCCATGAGCCTGACTCATGGTGTGAAGATTTTTCTTCTGCCACCCTCCCACTGCCCCACAGGTTTGCTCTTCCCTGCCCTGAACTCGGGGAGAGCTTTGGGGCCCTCCCTGTCCCCAGAGACAGATGCCAGAGGGAAGCTGGCGAGAAATAAGGTGACCCTCGTCACTCTGAACCACTTGTTAACTCCAGCTTCGTGGGTTATCCCACTGAGGCTGCACTGGCCTCATGCAACTGTCCTCAGGGGCAATTCCAGCCCCTCCAAACACATTCAGGGAGCTCCTAAACACAAGGAAGAACAGAGGGAAAAGGGTTCCTCCTGTTGTGCTCTGAGCCTGCCCTCAGACAGGGTTGGAAACCTCCACATTCTCTTAGGAAAACAAGAAAATAACCATCTCCCCTCTTCTCCAGGCTGATCTCAATCCTTAGAGCTCCTCAAATGCCCCTTCACGTCCCTGCACGGGAGTCCCAGCCACTCCCACCCTCGGTGCCTCTCCTCGCTGGGCTCCCGGGGCAGGAGGGGCCGGGTTACCGGGCGTGGATCGACACAGGAGCACAACGATGTGCTCTGATTTCCCCTCTGCTCCTCTCTTAATCATTGCTAACGTCCCATCTGCCTTTTTGTCTGCAGCTGAGCATTGAGCTGGCATTTCCAGAGAACTCCCCACATGAACTCCAAGAGCTCTTCCCCGAGCAGCAGCAGCCGATTTGGAGCCCATAGAGGTGGTTAAGGCTGTTCTCCTCGTGTGCATGACTTTGCATTTATCAACACTGTATTTCACCTGCCCTTTTATTGCCCAGCCTCCTCAAATCCTCACCTCCCTCTGCAAACTTTCCCAATCATTTTTTGCGGCAACTTCCATGAAAATTCCTGCCTCCCCACCAAGTTTTATCGCCCAATATTCTGCTTTTTTTCTGAATTATTTAAGACCCTGTGGATCGGGGTGGGTCCCAGAACTGCTCCCTGCAAGCCCCACATAGAAATCCTCCCTGAGGGTTGGTGTCCAGGCACCACCTGGCCACGTTCCTGGTCCCAGGTTCTCTGGGAGAAGCAAACCTATTGCAGGCCCAGGACATGGCAGAGGAAGGGGTCTGATCCTGGGGAACATGGAAGCAGCAGCAGGTCCTGTAAGATAGACAGGAATGCAGAGGAAGATCCTTCACCCAGCAAGAGGCTTCTGCCATGGAGGGGTTGTCTTCAGGTCCTTGTTCTGTCCTGAGATCTCTCTGTCCTGAGGTCTGTGTGCCCAGTTTGTTCATCCCCTGGCCTGGGATCCCACGGGATCAGTTCCAGCCTGGGAACCTGCAGAGCTGGATTTTCATAGAATCAGAGGATCCCAGACTCGTTTGGGTTGGAAGGGACCTTAAAGATGATCTGGTTCCAGCCCCCTGCCGTGGGCAGGGATGACGCCCTCTAGACACCACTGTTCTCTCCTGGGGTGTCTGCAGGCTTGGGCTGGAGCTCAGGGAAAGGTTCTTCCCCCCGAGGGTGCTGGGCACTGCCCAGGCTGCCCAGGGAATGGTCCCGGCCCCGAGGCTGCCAGAGCTCCAGGAGCGTTTGGACAGCGCTGCCAGGGATGCCCAGGGTGGGATTGTTGGGGTGTCTGGGCAGGGCCAGGGGCTGGATCAATGATCCCTGTGGGTCCCAGTGATCCGGGTGGGTCCCTTCCAGCTCAGGATATTCCAGGATTCTCTGACTCCCAACTAAGCCATGGAGATGCTGCATCACCTCCCCTTGGCTTTCAGCCTCGCCGTGTCCCAAAGGGTGCAGCAGACCCACAACCACCCCATTTTCCCCAGCAGCTTTTCCCTGTGCACCCCTTGACAAGGGGACAAGCGGGGGAATCCGGCTTCACTTTGTTCCTCCCTCCTGTTCACTCCCGGTTTCATTCAAAACAGCTCGGAAAACAATAGCCAAAAATAACCGGGCTGGCAGGGAGGGCTGGAGGGAGAGGACACTGCTATGGCAACTGCGATCACTCCCTGCCCTGCTGGGGAGGCAGAGCTGCAGATTTATCTCTATTCCCGAGAAGATTGGCTCAGCCCCGGCCCCAGGCATGCCCCGTGCCAGTCTCTCTTTGGGTGGGCAAACTGGCACCTCGCCCGCTGGGCACTGCTGGGCTGGCCAAGGGCAGCCAGAAACAAATAAAACCCGGGGGCTGCAAGTGGGTGGAAAAGAGCAGAGTTGTGGTTTCCTTGCTGGGTCTCCCCCTCCATCTGTGCAAAGGTTTCATGAGCACGGCCACAACAAGGCAGAGGTGCTTAAAAATAAAAATAACCCAGCCAAGGGCAGCCAGAGAGTGCTCTTAGGGCGACAGCACGGGCTGGATGCAAGAGGATGAGATGTTTAAAAGGTTTGAAAGCAAACCTAAAGCCAGATCAAAAAGACAGGCACTGCATGGTGTAAAAACCCCTCAGGCTCCTCCAGATCACTTCAGACTCCTCAAGGAGATTGTGGGTTGAGGCTGAAGCAAATGGCATGGGGAGATCTGGACTCCAACCACCCTTCCTTGCACATCAGCAATCCTTGGCCAGCCCAGCCCCATCTCCTTCACACTCTGGGCAAGCCAAGTCCTTGCTGACAAGCTCCTTCCCCGAGCTGGATGAGGAGATCTGTTTGTGTTGTTTGTGGGTTTCATGCTGTGGGTGCCTCGTTAGGATCATCTTGGTCTTTACCCAAATCCTCTTGAGTTCGTCTGAAATGCCCCTTCAAAGCAGCACCCTCCCTGGAGGGCTCTGCTGTCCCTTCCCAACCTGCCCTTCATAGCTGAGCACAGAATTTCAGTAGGTTTTAACCCCTCAAACCTGCAGATGGGGCCACGTTTTTGGGTCACACTCTGCTTCCTTCAGGGAGCAGACAAGCCACGTCCAACCCTTCTGCTGAAGGGTCACCAGCCCACACACGGGGCTGAGTGGGAGCAGGGAGCCCCCACAGGTCTTTTCTCAGAGTCATGAGAAAAAATCATCTCCAGCCTTTGTTTTTTCCCCCTAAGCTACAGCCTGTCAACATCTCCCATGAAATAAACCCGGGGAAGGTACAATTCGATTAAACCCCAGTAACTTCTTCACTCACTCAGGAGCATTACAGGCACCTTACACGAGGAAATTAAGTACCATTTGAAACATCCTGCGTTGGCAGGTCAAAGTATTTAATTTCAGCTTTTAAACAGCATTTCCTTCCGGGGCTTTCCTTCGCCCACTTCATCCAGCTGAAGTCAACGCCGTTCCTGGTGTTTGTCTGATGAAGGGCTTGTCACATCACAGGTTCCAGTTCTGCTCATCGTTGCTTTGATTTTCACATCACCTTTCCTCCGAGAGAGCAGCCAGGCTCCTGCCTCAGCAGCTACAGAGAGCCCGAGGTCCTGAGAGCCTGGCACATTCCCAGCTGGATTCCCCTCCAGCCCTGCCACCCTGGCATTGCCTGAGCACTCCGAGAGCCAGCAGGGTGCCACGTGCTCCCAGTTTGAGCACTGGAAACCAGCTCAGAGGCAGCAAAATAATTCACTCCAAGCTCCTGAGGAAGGGAGTGGGGCTGGACTGCACAGCCAGGGACTCACAGGATCGTGGAATCACAGAGGGATTCAGTTTGGAAAAGCCCTCTAAGATCATCAGGTCCTGCCATCAACCCAGCCCCGTGTTCACCACTAAACCACGTCCCCAAGCACCACGTCCACACGTTTTTTTGGACACTTCCAGTGATGGTGACTATACCCCTGCTCTGGGAAGCCTGTGACAATGCCTGGCCACCCTTTCCATAAAGAAATTTTCCTACTATCCAAACGAAACCTCCTCTGAGGCAACTTGAGGCCATTTCCTCTCTTCCTGTCACTTATTACCTGGGAGAAAAAGACCCAAATCTCTCTCTTCAGCATGTGCCCAATGTCACCCCAGTATTCAGGCTGGTAGCAGCTCCAGGACGTCTTTTCCAGCCTAAATGATTCTGTGATTCCAAAATCATCAACCATTAACCCGCCATCACTGAACCATGTCCCTAAGTGCCACATCTACATCTCTTTGAAATCCCTCCAGAGTTTGGGATTTGTGTCTCGGTGTCTCTCTTGTCTGGTTTCAGTGGTGCCTGAGAACCTACCAGAGCTGGTTTGACCACAGGAAGGGGATAATTTAAAGAATTCCAGAGTGGTTTGGGTCAGAAGGGACCTTAAAGATCATCACATCCCAACCCCTGCCACGGGCAAAGGCAGCACACCTGCCCTGGCACAGCTGGAGACAGGAAGGTGTCTCCAGGTGGGATAAACTTGGAGCTGCACATGAGGCTGATGGCAGGATTGCCACCTGTGCAGGCACAGAATCATCCTGTGCCATGAAATCATTCAGGGTGGAAAAGAGATTTGAGATCTTTGAGTCCAACCCGCACCTCTGCAGCCACATGGGTACCAGCTGCCCCGGGCCTGGCAGGGTGAGGATCTCCCAGGGGTAACAAGGGAGGGCTGGTGGCCTCCTGGGACACCTCGCTGTGGTGTCCCAGGCACAGCTGTCCCACCTTGCCCAGCACCACCTGGCCTGGGCAGCACAAGAGCCATGGGATGGGGAGTTCCAGGATGCCAGCCAGGAGCAGGGAATAGCAGTAGCAAAGCAGTGGCAGGGTATTGAGGGGGAGGATGGGCTTTTTTGTCCTCTTTTTATCCTTTCACTGACACCTCCTAGGTCAAGACTGGCTCTTCCGTGGGACCGGCACTGCCTCAGTCCTGCAGAGCCGTGCCCTGGGCCCATCCAAAACGCCCACTGCCGTCACCTCCTGCCAGCTGCTGCAGAAAATCCCCAGCATCCCTGCCCTGGCCGGGCTCTGCCGCCTTCCCTGGCTCTCGGTACAGTATCTGCCGGCCCCCTCCCTGCTCCTCGGGCTTTGTCAAAGCACATTTCCCAATTAGAGGATAAAAATATTCCATTCCTGACTCCGCGCGCTATCGATTTTGCCTGTAGCTGTGGAGGGGGCGAGGGCGGGCGTGCGCGGGGTAGGGAGAGGTGAAGGGCTGCAGGCACGAAGTGCAGCTGCCTCCCCCCTACCCCTTTATTATTATTGTTATTATTCATCCCGGTGAAAAGCAGCGAGCAGGACTGGTTAGCTCAGCTGACCACTGATAGAGAACAGGGGATCGATACTTAATTGACACAGGCTGGGCAGCCGGAGCAGGGATTGGAGATGGGGGAAGGCTTCTGGGAGGAGGGAGGGGAAGAGGAGAGAAGGAACAAAAGCCAGGGAAAGGAGGAGAGGCAGGGAGAGGGTGGGAGGAGCGGGGAAATAATGAAGGAAGAGGCAGAGGGGACGGGAAGCCCACGGATGCCCCGCGGGGGCTCTGTGGTGGGAGCTGTTCCACCCCTGGGTGTGAGGGGCAGGAGAGGTGACGGTGGCAGGGACGTCCCACACGGGTCTCCACGGCCTCTTTGGGGAGCAAGGTGTGGGCTCTGTCCCTGGGTAGGTGTTGGGCACCCTCAGCACAGTGAGGTGCCCAGGGCCAGCACTGCCAGCTGTCCCTCCGTGCCCACCATCGTCGGGAGAGGGACAGAAGGGTTGCTCCAGTGACAGAGGAGGTCTCCTCCTGCCCCAGGAGACCCGAGCAGCACCCAGGGAACAACCTGGGATCTCTCCCACCAGCTCGGGGTAACTCCACCTGCTGCTGTGCCCCACCTTGGCAGCACAGCCTATCCCACGTGGTGTGTCTGCCACCAGACACGGTCTGAACTCCCCAAACCTCATTTTCCCACCTCTGGGCAGCACCTCCCGGAGCTGTTGGAAGGGTGAGTTTGAGCGCAGCTCATCCGGTGAGACTGGTCCAGAGAGGGGCATCCCAGCCCAGGGAAGGGGTTGGAACAAGATGGTCTTTAAGGTCTCTTCCGACTCAAACCAGTCTGGGATTTTATGATTCCATGGATTGTTTTCTCTCTTGTTGGTCGTCCTCTCTCTGCCCAGCCCTGCTGTGGAGCTGACAGCTCACAGGGCAGGGTCTCACTGAGGACAGATGCATCACCTGGTGGCCCTGCTCATTCCAGTCCCTCGAGGAGAGCAAGTTTTGAGTGCTCAATGGAGCCCACAGTGCCCTGATTTCCTAGGAGAAGCCCTGAGCAGGCACAGAGGCCAGGTGAGGTACCGGAGCTGGCAGCCACCCCCTCGTTCAACTCAGCTTCAGTGAGGGCCCCACTGGAGCCTCTCACCTGAGGGGGCACCAGGTTTACAAGGAAAGTGTGGCCAAGCTGGAGAACCACGAAGGGAACAAACAGGAATAGGAGGTTTGGAATATGTGGCCTTTGAGGAAGAGTAGCAGGCAGTGAGTTCATGTGCTCCAGGAGGGAGAAGATTCAGCAGCAAGCCCAGAAGGACAGGACACTTGCTGGTGTCTTCTCCATCTCAGGTAATGGGAGGATAGGAGAAACCAAGCCAGGCTGAAGGTGGGCTCCTAGGCAGCAGCCAGCTTCTCTCTGAGGATTTTGGTGGCCTTTGGTGGCCCTGAACATGATTATTACAGAGGTCTGGGGAGAGCAAGGTGGACATTCCTGCAGAGCTCCAAGAGATCCTACCTGTGGTACGGAGGTCTCCAAAGGGAACTTGGACCAGAAGAACAGAAAATCGCTGAACTTCTCCAGGACTTGGCTGCTCCAAAGCACTGGGCAAGACATCCTTGGGGCCCTATGCTGGGCCAGGAAGGGAAAAGCCAAGACATGTCTTGACCTTCAAAGTCCTTCAGCTGCCCACAGCTGGGGCTGCTCTTCCCTGGGAGCAGAGCTGAGCTCTCGGCCCAAGACAGGGGCAGCAGGACTCCTTCCATGGGCAAAAGGCTCTTCATCCCTGACGGTGGAATAAGAGGGGTGACCTTTCCCAAGCCTGAAGATCACTTTTCTTCCTCTTTCGTTTTAGTCTTGGCCCTTCCAGTTGTCTCACCCACCATCTTCAATGGGACACCCATGCACAGGAGGTCTTCAAGGTTGACCTTCACCAGCACCTCCCACCACGCAACTCAACCATCCAGGGAGAGGCAGGTTGGCCTTGAGCAGAGCCCACCAGAGCCTGGGGCTGCCTCCCAGTCAATAGGAAGAAGAAGGCTCTTCCAGGCATCTTCTCCTGCTTCAGATGTTTCAACCCACTCAGAACATGCCTGCCTGGAGACACACCTGGAAGTGCCTGGATGGGAAATGCTCACACCCTCTTCCCACCCATTGTCCATGGATGGGAAAGGCAGATGTATTTAACTTCTCTTAGCACCAACCAAAAAGAGCTTGGAAAGCAGGGATGGGGTGGTGGGAAAACAGCACTTTGATTTTACTTGTTGTATTTATGGACTCTTAGAGGCCTGGCCTGTCATTCGCTCCTTGTTCAGGTGCGGGCACCACCAGGACATGGCACAGGGAACCTCATCCCAGGGCCTGCCTCGTCACTCTTGATCTATAACACGTCAGCCTTAAAAGGATCCTCTCCATCTCCTTAAACAATGCATTGCCGCTGTCCATCGCTCCCATTAATGCATAAAAAATCATTAGGCATTTCTATGGAGACCCATCGCCATAAACGCAGCCTCCAAATGCACTCGGGCACTAAAGCGGCCAAAGTAAACTGAGGCGATTCCTGCGGTAAAACCCTCTCCTCACTCATCCCACCCCAGCCCTCCCCCAGCCCTCGCCGTCTCTCTTCCCTCGATCAATTTTATGGTGCTTGCCTGGGGTTCATTAATGTTTCCGGAATCTCTCTGTGCCCTGTTTAAAAATTCTTAATTAAGCAAGGTTTTTTTGTTTACACTTGAACTAATTACACTTTTAAACCCGACAATAAAACATCAGCTCTGGGCCATTAGGGCCCGCCACGGGCAGGCAATTCAGGAACTGCCATGCTCTGCAAGGAGATAGGAAGGCCGGAGATGCAGCCTAGCTTCCGTCAAGAGGACGCCAGGATCTTCACCGGGTACATGGAGATGGGGGCCAAGGGTTCGAGCAGCCAGATGTCCCCTTCAGCTCTTCCTCGTTCCCTCCGGATGCGCCTTCCCTCCGAGATAAGGCCTGGCAGAGGAGATGGATGGGGAGGTGTCCTCTCCCGGGGCTCATCGCTGTTTGCCACGCTTGGGTTCTCCACACGACCAGGCTGCTTTTCCAGAGGCGCGTTGGCCCGGTAATGGGTGATGGAGGAAATGGAGGCCTGGGAATGGGCCTCACGGAGGAGGTAGGCCTGGGATGGCAGCGATTGGGTTGTGTCCAACGGGCCAGGCTGGAGCACTGGTCTGTACCCAAGGAGAGGCTCTCCCAGGTGGCCAGGGAGCAGAGCGGATGGAGCAGAACCTCTGGGACACATCTGTCTCCATCAGCACGGGAACGTGCCCCAGCCGAGTGTGGGAGCACATCTCAGGAGCTTGGGCTCAGCTTCTCAGCACTGCACAAAACTCTTTTCTCCCGGCCGTTGTCTGCCTTGGGCTTTGTGTGTCCATCCCTGGGGACAGGAGCTGAGTTGAGGTGCTCAGTCCTTGGGGTGGTGGCAGCTGATGCTGCTGGAGACCCTCTAGGCAGGAGATGGTGCAGCTGGTGGTGGACACAGGGTCACCACTGCCCACCGGGGTCACCCCTGCCCACCACCACCACGTGAATGCCCAAAAGTGCCCATGGGCACAGAAATACAGGTCGCCCAGGAGCTGTTCTGCTCCATTCAGGACCAGCAGAGGCTGGTCACAAGTTCACCTCCCACTACAGTGGTGGCTCTCCAGAAACCAGCTCCAAACTGGTATTTCCTGCCTTCTTCCTGTCCCATCTGAAAATGCCCTTCCTGGCATCAGGAAGCGGCAGGGTGAAGTTGGGGCAGGATGATTTTGGGACGTGAGGAAGATGGGACAGTGAAGATGGGAAAGGGGCAGGGCTGCTGGGAGCCTTTGGGTCATGTCAGTGGTAGTCATGAGGGGAAGGCAAGGCAGGACTGGCAGGGAACTGGTCCCTGCATGTTGGCAGCTCTTGGTGGCCTCGGCTTCCTGATTTCTGTGAGGCTCTTGATGCCCAACAGCAGAGGGGTGGAAATCCTCCATGTCCCACCCAGCCAGCCTGCCTCTTCCAGGTCTTTAAGGGGCCCACCATGAGGAAACGGGGAAACCGAGTCCTGACAGCCCAACTTTTGCTCAGGTGCTTCCCTGAGGTCCTCACCAGAGGGAAAAACCATAGTTCCAGAGCTCCCCCTGCAAAATGGTGCGTGGCGATTGAGCCCCTGGAAAATCCTTCCAGCACGGGAAATTAAGGTCAGATATTACAAAAAGTTTCTTCACCGAAAATGTGGTCAGGCACTGGAACAGGTTGCCCAGGGCAGTGGTGGAGTGACCATCCCTGGAAGTGTTCAGAAGCCACGTGGATGTGGCACTTGGGGATGTGATTTAGTGGAGAAACAATGCTGGGTCGATGGTTGGACTCGATGGTCTTGGAGATCTTTTCCAACCTTAACAATTCCAGGATTCTGTGACTTTATCTTCCCCACACAGGGAGCAGAGAAGGCTTTTGGAGTGCAATAAACACCCTGAGCAGCACCAAATGCTCTCATCCAGTCCTACACCCTGCTGCCCACCTTGCTCCATCCCAAAAGGCTGCCCACAGCACGGCTGCCTCCTGGACACCCCGGGCCCTGCCTGATGCCAGCAGGGAGCTTGGGAAGAATGTCTCACCCTCACCGAGATCCCTGCAACCAACCTGCTTCATAAACTCCCCCACACGGCGAGGAATGGGGCTTCAAAGACTTTTTGTTTTTTCCACAGGTATTTGTTAAAAAAATAAAAATCCATATAGAAAACATTTTTTCCAAATGTCGCAATTTTTAACATACACAAAAAAAAAAAAAAAAATCCCAGATGCTCGAAGGTTTTTGTGAGCCTAATTCATAAATAAACCAGCGGATTTGCTTGGAAAAATGGGAGGAAGACAGGACTGGGATGATCGGTTCCAACACAGTGATCTTTCTTTTCTCCTCTCCTTTTTGAAGCAGAAAACGTCACATTTTGTGAGAATACCTGAAGCAAAACCCGAGCAAAGAGCTGATTCCTTCCTCACGGCCGCCGCTGCCCACGTGAGCTCCCGGCCCTCCTCCTGGCCGGGAGCGGGAGCGCAGCGGCAGCAGCGAGTCAGTGCCCATCTCCGCCAGAAATCCCTCTGATTTTGGGGTTGTTTTATTCATTCAGGGCTCGATCTGTTCGGTGTCAGCTGCTGGATCATGTGAAATCTGCCTGGACCAGTCCCAGGTGAATGTCAGCTTCCCGTGCTGCCCCTGGAGCGGGAATTCCCTGGGGATGCTCCTGGGGGGATTTTATCCCTACGCAGCAGAGTCCAACCTTGTCCCAGTGCGGGTTGTAAGGAAGGAAAATCCATTGTCCTCCTGAGCCATGAGGGGAACACGGGCACAGGGCAGGGGAGCAGCTCCCTAGGATTCCCAAACCATTGGAGAGCAGCCCTGGGAAGGACTTGGGGGTGTTGGTGGGTGAGAGGCTCAACCTGCCCCGGCCATGGGCACCGACCCCAGAAACCCCCCCTGTGCTGGGCTGAGCCCCCAGCGTGGGCAGCAGGGGAGGGGGGGATTCTGCCCCTCTGTCCCCTCAGCTGAGACCCCACCTGCAGAGCTGCCCCAGCCCTGGGGAACAACATCAGGAGCCCGTGGAGCTGCTGGAGCCAGGCCAGAGGAGGCCACGGAGCTGCTCCCAGGGCTGGAGCCCCTCTGCTCTGGAGCCAGGCTGGGAGAGCTGCGGGTGCTCACCTGGAGAAGAGAAGGCTCCAGGGAGAGCTCCGAGCCCCTTGCAGGGCCTAAAGGGGCTCCAGGAGAGCTGCAGAGGGACTGGGGACAAGGCCTGGAGGGACAGGACACAGGGAATGGCTTCCACTGCCAGAGGGCAGGGCTGGATGGGATCTTGGGAAGGAATTGTTCCCTGGGAGGGTGGGCAGGCCCTGGCACAGGGTGCCCAGAGCAGCTGGGGCTGCCCCTGGATCCCTGGCAGTGCCCAAGGCCAGGCTGGACGGGGCTTGGAGCAGCCTGGGACACTGGGAGGTGTCCCTGCCATGGCAGGGGTGGGGCTGGATGTTCTTAAACGTCCCTCCCAACCCAACTCATTCCGGGATTTTGTGATATGGCACCAGCCTGGGGGTGCATCCCCTCCTCATCCCACAGTCCCCCCACACTCAGCAGCTGGAGCTGAGGCATGGGAGATCATGTCCATGGAACAGCAGCCCTGCTCTGTCACACAAAAAGCCTCCCTATGCCACTGCCAAGGGAGCAGGAGGGAGCAGGAGGAGAGTGTGAGGCTGTTGGGAGGAGGAGGGTGAGGAGGGAAAGGAGGAAGGAGCAGCAGGGGACAGGGCTGGGTTTCCAGCAGGTTCCTCTCAGGGTGATTGGCTCAGCCTGCATTGATCCGGGTGTGATCAGGACTTTGGATTTGCTGCACAGGGGAGAGGGAGAGAAGCTCCAAGGGGAAGAAAATAACAGGAATGGGAAAACTGGAGGTAGGAGTTTTCTTGTCCTTTCTATTGCTCTAGATGAAGGCAAAATAACAGATTCCCAGTTCCTGGCAGTTCCATCCTAGTGCCAGCATGGAGCATCCCAAAATTTGCCACAAGGCACATGGAGAACACAGCTCAGAGGATCAGTCTCAGCTATGGGGGCACCTTGGATGTCAAATCCAGCCCCTGTTCGTGCCACACCCTCCCTGAGCACCTCCTCCTCCCAAGCCCTCCTTCACAGACCCCGCTGCAGAGGACCCAAGCTGAGCCCAGGAGACTCATCACACCTGTAACACAGGTGGGCTCCAGGCAGCCTGGTCAAATCCACAGGAGGGGATGGAATAAATCACAGACACCGTGTCTGGCTGGTTCGGTTTTCCTTGAGTGCCCACAGGCATCCACAGGAGCTGGGAAGGCACACAGAGGATGGAGAGGTGCTCACCTCCCCCTGCTCCCCCTGCCCACCTCCTGGGAGGGGCCTTTGGGGGGCGATAAATCTCCCTGATTAACGGGGAGCGATATTTGGGGAGGATTTACAGCAGGAAATTGCCCAAAAAGGTGGAGAAGGGAAACAGTGCAGCACTGTGTGGGGTTTGATCCATGGAGAGGAGGACAAAGGGGCAGGAGAGGGATGAAGGAGCAGGGGAACCCCACAGGGACCGTGGCCCTTCACGCCTCTCCTGGCATGAGGAGTCACCCCTGGGTGTCCCGCTGGCTGGGACAGGGGAGAGGGGGCAAACCTCTGGGGCACAGATGAGCTGATGCCCCTGCACACGCCTGCCTGTCCCTCTTCATTTTTCCCCCGATTTTTCTCTTTCTCCATCAAGGCCTGGAGGAAAACTGCAGCTCCTGGAAATAACAGGCAGGGTTTGCTCTTCGGGGTGGGGAAGCAGGAGGGACAGGCTGGGACAGGATGGGACAGGATGGGACAAGAGGGGAGCAGAGGGGAGCAGGGATGAGCGGCTGCAGGTCTCGTTCTGCCTGGGGAGGGAAAAGGGGGAACAGCACCTTCCTCATGTGTGTCCCCCAGAAACAGGTCAGGACGGGGGAGCGGGGTTTGAGGTGGCCCCAGAGCTCTCCCAGCCGTGTCCCTGGGGTGTGGGGCTGTCAGGGTCTTGTAGAGGACTGGGGGCAGGAGTTTGCTGGGGTTAACAACTCAACCCCTCCCCGCCCTGTGTCTCTCCATGCCCACGCCTGTCGCCCCCCCAGGCCATCATTTGGTGCTCCCCTGCCCTATGGGCGAGGTCTCCACCCCACAGCCCCTCCAGCACCAAATCCCAGCCCCTAAACAGCCCCCCAGGGCAGGCAGCCTCCCACATCCCTTTCCCCTTCCCGCAGCCAACATAATGGCCGGAGCGCGGCCGGGCTGCAGCGTCCTCCTCCCTCGCCCTGCCCCTGTTTCCATTTTATGAGCTTTTTCTTGCTATAAATATGGTTTTGAGAGCCCATTTATCAGGTCCTGCAGCTCTGGAGTCAGCCTGCCGCGCTGCCCATGACAGGTCAGAATTGACTCGTATGATATTAGAATTGCTATTGATCCCTTCGGCACCTCGCCCCGCTCCCGGCTCCGTGACCCGGTGTCAGGCTGGGCAGCCCCCCTGCTCCGGCCGCCCCGCGCTTCCCCCTGCCCGCTCCCATCCCTCTGCTCATCCCGGCGGCTGCGATGGGGCCCCTGGCTCCCTGTGCGCCTTCACCCTGAGGGGACCCGGCCCCCAAGTCCCCTCATGGGCCCTTTATCCCCCCATCGCATCCCCCCCGCTGTTTCCCTGGGGGGTGCCGCGCCATCCGGAGATGCTCTGTGCACAGAGCTGGGAGATTCCCAAGGGAAAATCTCTCTCCGGTCTGGGGGAATTTCAAGGCTCTGAGCCCATTGCACAAGGACTTTGGGGCTGAGATGGGTGTGGCACCCCAAAAAGGCTGTCAAACCCTCCGTGCCTCAGTTTCCCTGCCTCCAAAGCAAAGCATCTCCACCCCCTTTTCCTGCAGGATTCCGGACCAAAGGCCACTGGAGTCTCAAGTAGCTCTGGGCGTTGCTTTTATCGACGCGGGCAAATGCCACCAGCGATTTGAGCTGAATTAACCTGGTTTCTTCCATCCCTGTTTCCTGAGGGATCCATGCAGGTTCCTGCTGTGCTGGAAGCCTTTCAGCAGTTTCCCAAAACACAGTGATTTTCACCCCCAGGTTCCTTCGACCTCCTATCAAATCTCCATCTTCCTTTTCCCTGTTTTTCCCTCGAGAAGGAGCCTGCTTTCTGGTCCTTCTTGGGCAGAATGAAGGGCACCGAAGGAAAAGAGCAGGCAGCAGGATCAAACCTTGCAGGAGAAGGTGCTTTTCCATGGATGTCCTCTGCAACAGCAAGACACTGTAAGGGTGGTCAGGAACAAGGAACATTTTCATGGGAGACAATCTATCCATGGCCATGCACAGCCAAGACACCAACCCTGCGCCTGGGGGCGGAGGGAGTAGCTGGGGCTGCATCTGTGGTGGGGGGACATTTCATAGCCACACATGGTCATACGTGGTCATCCACGGTTGTGCACGCTCACGGATGGTGGTGAGTGGTCATGTGTGGCCGCTGGGCACAGTGATATAAAGTTGTCTGTGGTCACCTGTGGTTGTGTGCAGTCATGGATGGTGGGGAATGGTTATGCATGGTCATGCATGGTCATCCATGGTGGCGGGTGGTCATGTGTGGTCATACGCAGTTGTGCAGGGTAATATTTGGTTGTACATGGTCACCCATGACTGTGTGTGGTCATGGATAGTGGTGAGTGGTCATGCGGTCATCCATGATTGTTCATGGTCATACATGATAGTGAGTGGTCATCCATGGTAATGTAGGGTTGTGTGTGGTCACGTGTGGTCACGTGTGGTTGTGTGTGGTCACGGAGGCTTGTGAGTGCTTGTGCACTGTCATGGATGGTGGTGAGCGGTCATGTGTGGTCATACAGAGTTGTGCAGGGGAATATAGAGATGTCCGTGATCACGTGTGGTTTTGTGTGGTCATGGACAGTGGTGAATGGTCATTCATGGTCATCCGTGGTTGTGCATGGTCAGCCATGGTGGCACGTGGCTGTGTACTGTCATATGTGGTTGTTCAAGGTAGTATTTGGTTGTACAAAGTTGTGTGTGGTTGTGTGTGGTCATGGACAGTGAGGAATGGTCGTGCATGGTCATCCGTGGTTGCACATGGTCATGGATGGTGGTGAGTGGTCATGCGGTCATCCATGATTGTTCATGGTCATACATGATAGTGAGTGGTCATCCATGGTAATGTAGGGTTGTGTGTGGTCATGTGTGGTCGCATGTGGTCACAGATGACTGTGAGTGGCTGTGCGTGGTCATGGATGGTGACCATGGATGGTGGGAAATGGTCATGCATCATCATCCATGGTTGTACATGGTCATCCATGGTGGTGAATGGTCATGTGTGGCCATTCATGATAACACAGGGCTGTGTGTGGTCACATGGGGTTGTGTGTGGTCACAGATGGTGGCGAGTGGTTGTGCATGGTCATGGATGGTGACGAATGGTCATGTGTGGTCATCCATGATTCCATATGGTCATCCATGATTCCACATGGTCATCCATGGTGGTACATGGTCAGCCATGGTGGTACATGGTCAGCCATGGTTGTACGTGGTCAGCCATGGTGACAAGTGGTTGTGTGTGGTCATACATGGTTGTTCAAGGTAATATTTGGTTGTACAATGTTGTGTGTGGTCATGGATGGTGGGGAATGGTCGTGCGTGGTCATCCGTGGTGGTACACGGTCATCCATGCTAGTACATGGTCATCCATGGTGGTACACGGCCATCCATGGTGGTGACTGGTCATGTGTGGTCATACACAGTTGTGCAGGGTAATATTTGGTCGTACGTGGTCGTGTGCAGTCGTGTGTGGTGGAGAATGGTCGTGCATGGTCATCCATGGTGGCACACGGTCACACACGATGGTGAGTGGTCATTCATGGTAATAATGGGTTGTGTGTGGTTGTGTGTGGTCACGGATGGTGGGGAATGGTCGTACGTGGTCACTCATGGTTGTACATGGTCATCCACGGTGGTGAGGGGTCGTGTGTGGTCACTCATGGTGATACAGGGTTGTGTGTGGCCATGGGTGATGAGGAATGGCTGGGAGTGCTCAGGTGTGCCTGTGCACGGTCGTACCTTGTCCTGCACGACAGCGAATGGTCACACAGGGTCACACACGGTCCCACATGGCAGCGGTGACATCCCAAGCCAGGTCCCTGTGCCCACAGCCTGGGGCAGGACACGAGGAGCCGCCAGCTCACAGCTCCCGGGTGCAGCCTCAGGGACGCCCAGCACCAGCCCCGGCTTTGCAAGGAGTTTGTCTCCAGCCAGGAGCAGCGATCGATCACGGGGAAACTCCTCATCCTCCTGAGCAACCCAGGATTAATTTATATTTGTCTGAAGGACGCTAATTAAGCCTGTTTAAGAGAAAGTTAACTTTAATTCGGTGATCTAGCTGGTATTAAGAAGCTGCCAGGGAGAGCTGGAAGCAGCTGATCCAACATCTGAGGCTCTGCTTCGGGGTCTGCTCAGCCCAGAGCCAGCGCAGGACCCCTCTGCCCCGGGATGCTTCCCACGACATTCCCTGCTCCTGCATCCCAACTGCTGCTACACCCAAAGGGCACAAAACAGGGACCGAATCTGATCCAACCTGGGCTTATCAAACAGGACCAAAAGTACTTTTTTTCCCAGTTTATCGGCAGCTTCCCACTCCCCACGTCCAAAAAAAAATTAATAGAAGTACTTTGACATGAAATGAAAACTGGTCTGAAATCATTAACAAATCGAAAGTCAAGCAAAAACCGATAGTTCTGGGTCAGGCAGCACGTTTGGGTTTGATTTCAGGCTTTGAGGCACAGCTCGAACATTTTAAGGTCAAACCAAGGGAAATTCTTCCGAAGTTTCTCCGGTGGAGCTGCCCGGTGCTGGAGCTGCTCCGACATCAGCTGGCACAACCGGGCTGTGCCGGAGCCCGACATCCCCCGGGATGTTCCCATCGCCCCGGAGCAGGAAGCGGGGCCTGATCCTGCTGCCCTGGGTGCTGCGGGAAGCCTGGAGCTCCCTGTGCTCCCTTGATTCCCAGTTCCACCAGTGACAGCTCCCCATGACCCCAGGACAGGCCAGCAGCCCCGGGCTGAGCAGTGGCAGCAGCTCCTCATCCCAGCAATCCCCGTCACCCGGGGCAGGGCGACACACATCGAGTCAACAAAAAAATCTCCTGGCAGCTCCATCTCTTTTTTTTTCCCCCCTTAAAGCAAACATCTTCATTACAGCTCGGAGTTGTTTAAATAAATGAATTAATATTGACAAACCATCAACGAGGCTAATAAATGATTAGTTAAAGGCATACATACATCACATTACGGTTAGCATTAGCCGGAGCTTAATTACTTGTGGAGAGGATCCCATTAGAGGAGGTGCTACGTCGCCGTCACCCTCCACAGCCCTCTGCTCCCACGGGGCTCCCGTGGCCCTGCGGGACCCCCAGTGACACCGTGGGGCCGTGCCAGGGTGGGCACCAGCCGGGCAGGGAGTGGCAGAGGGATCCTGGCCCTGGCTGCTGCCCCAGGCATGTCCCATCCGTGCGGCGAGCGGGACGGCCTCAGCAGGCAGAGCTCTGGGCAGGAGGAGTTTGACCCCTGGCCTGGCACGAGGTGGTCAAACACCCAGATCCATGCGGCCTGCGAGGAGAGACACCGGCAAATAAAATAGGCAATAAATAATAATAACAATAGCATAAAATTTTCAAATTTATTGAAAACCGGTCCACTCGCCGAATATTGGATTTTTCTATTATTTACGCAGCTGCTGATTTTCTGTAAATATTTAATGCCCCATGGATTTTTTTTTTCCGAAGTACAAATCTGAACAATTTCTAAATTTAAAATCCATCGCAAGGCAGCGCGGGGAGGGCCTGATCCCGCCCCCCTCCCTCGGTGGGAGCCATCCCGGAGCCGAGATGGGACCGATGTGTGCCCGGAGGTGTCCATGGAAACTCCTGCTGGGGATGTTTTGGGTCGTCCTCTCAGCCCTCAGATATCAGAGGGGACAAACGGGCAAAGCGAGACCGCTAAAACCTCCAAATAATCTTTTGGGTGTGGCCGGCAGGCTGTGCCACCCATGCAGGGTCCCCAGGCCACCGCGCTGGTCACACCCGTGGTGTCCCTGGGTCGCTGCTGTGGGGGCAGAAGCCAAAGGAGCCCAAAAGGCAAAAACGGAGATGAAAGGCAGCGAGAGAGCGCCAGGCTCGCATCCATATGCAATCGGGCTTGGAGAGGTTTGTTAGGACTAAAGAGGCGCTTTCATCCCTTCCCAAGGTGTTGTAATGTATCCCCAGCTGGCTTTCATCTCCCCCTGATTGATACTCAGGGCTCTAATGAGCGTGACGGGAAAAGTGGCCGAGGCAGGGGGAGGGGAGGGGGCCGCAGACCCCTCTGCGAAGGTTTCAAAACACTTCCCGGGTTGCAGCTAATGAGGGGATGAGGAGAGGGGAGCTGGAGCTGTGCCAAGGAGCGCGGGGAGGACGGGGCTCCTCGGAGGCTCCCGGGTGCGCGTCTGTGCCCGCCTTGGGGACATGGAGCCTGCGCGGCCATGGGTGACCCGCAGGGGCATTTAGAGCCAAGGAAGGATTTCAAACCCCCCGTCGCTCTTGTGTCCCCTCCTCGGTGTTTGTCCCCGAACTGCAGAGCAGTGGGAGAATGGCCCCAGTGCTCGCTCTGCCCTGAGAGGAGAGGGTTTGTTCCCCTCTCCCTGGGGTGGGCGAGTGAGAGAGGAGCCCCAGGACAGAGCGCCCCGCTCCCAGGAAGGTTGGATGCTCAGCAGGCATCCCCCACCCTCCTCCTCGCGCCTGGGCTGAAAATCACAGAATCCCAGAGTGATTTAGGCTGGAAGAGACCTTAAAGCTCCTGTTAAATGCCCCCTGTCATGGGCAAGGACACCCTCCACCAGAGCAGAGCTCAGAGCTCCATCCAGCACTTCCAGGGATGGAAAATCTGGACAAACACCGCTGGGACCCTCCTGCACCCCCCAGCACCTCCCTCCCCCTGCTCCCTTCCCATTCGTGCCACCAAGGGCAGCTCGGTGCCATCCCTGGCTCTGCTCCATGCCGTGAGGAGCCTGCAGGACTGTCACCCCCCCTTGTTGTGGCACCTGGGCTCAGCCCTGCTGGCACCTGCTGCTGCCTCCCGGCATGGCCACCCCAGTGCCCCCAGCTCTGGGGACAGGGCGGTGCTGCCACCTTCCCACCCCTGCAGAAATGCTCTCACTTCCAGCCTCACCAGCCCGGGGCAGGATCCGCGCCGGATCCCTGTGGGATGCGGGATGGGTGGAAGCTGCTCTGCTGCGTTTGGGAGTCGGGGGAGTGTCCTTGGAACCCCCCCGGCACAAGGCTCTGCTCCCAGGGGACAGATCCTTCCCTCAGCCCCATCTGGCTGCCACAGGGATGTCCCCGAGCACCCTGTCCCTGTCCTCCCTGCCGTTCCTGGCCCGGGGCTACCGGGCTGCTGAGGGATGGGCCACGTGCCGATCTGGCTCTGACAAACGCAGCCCGAGCTTCTCCCTCTCCCCTCCCGCCCATTTGTTTTCCCTGATGCCCAAAGCACTTCTTTTTCCGAAGTACAGATCTGAACAATTTCTAGATTTAAAATCCATCGCAGCCCGGGGAGGGCCTGATCCCTCCCCCCTCCCTCGGTGGGAGCCGTCCCGGAGCCGGGATGGGACCGATGGGCACCCGGAGGTGTCCCTGCTCTGCAGCTGCCAGCTCCTCTCAGGAAAGCCAAAAATGAAAAAGCTGGGGGGAAAAGGGGAAGAGGGAATAAGGAGGGAAGAGAAAAAATGGGGAGAGAGAAAAAAAAAGGGAGGGGGGGAAGAGGGGGAAAGGAAAAAGAGGGGAAGAGAAAAAAAGGGAGGAAAGAGAAACAAAGGAGGAAAAAATTAAAAGGGCTAAAAAAGAGCAGCTTCTTCAGAAATACCTGAAGCCGGGCGGGTTCCGAGCCTCCTCATGTGCCTGCAGCCACCGCCCGGATCCAGAGCTGCCCTGGATCACCCGCCCTGCCATCCCCGGGGACACCGCACCCGCTGCACCGGTGGCCTGTGCGCGTCTCCGTGTCCCCAGCACTCAGACCTGGCTGTCCCCCGGCTCCCGTCCCTTCCAGGAGACCCTCAGGGAGGATTAACCCCAGCGGGTGCGGGGTCTCGGCCACTTCTCCCGTGGGGAGGGTCACCAGCAAGGTCCCTCCTGTGCCTGCTGGGGTCCCATCCCCTGCAGTGGCTCCTTCGCTGCTCCCCGAGCTGTGACCGCGGCACCGACCCGGATGGGCCCTCCACACCCAGGGGACCAGGGGACACTCCTGTGCCAGCTCGGGGACACTGCCCAGTCCCAGCTCGGGGACACTGCCCAGTCCCAGCTCGGGGACCAGAGTTCAGGCAGGACAGGGCAGTTGTCACTGGCCCAGGAGGGACTGAGGGGGGCTGCGCCCTTGGGGACACCAGGGGAGGGCTGGCAATGTCCCCAGGGTGGACAGAGGGGAAGGTGACCCTGGGGGAATCCTTCTCCTCCTGCTGGGCTGNAAGGTGTCCGGGAGCGTTGGCTCCATGGGTTGGGAGTGCTCTGAGCTGCACATCCCGGGTCCACCCCCTGCCCCGGTGCAGTTCCCTCCTCTGCTCTCCCCAGCCCAAGCAGCACCTGCTGCCCTCAGAGGGGCTCTGGCAGTGCCAGCCCCACTCCTGGCCCTGCCACTGGGCATCCTTCCCTGCAGCAGTTCAAGGCAGCTAGAAAGGAGAATCAAACCAACAGAAGTAAAAATCCCCGGCCCAAAGCACAAACAACTTCCCAGGAGCTGCAGGGCTCTGGGGCAGAGCACCTCTGTGCAGCCAAAGGGAACAGGGATGGGACATTTCATTCTGTGTCATTTTCTATTTTCACAGAATCCCAGAATGGTTTGGTTTGGAAGGGACCTTAAACTCCATCCCATCCCACCCCTGCCATGGCAGGGACACCTCCCACTGCCCCAGGCTGCTCCCAGCCCCCGTGTCCAGCCTGGCCTTGGGCACTGCCAGGGATCCAGGGGCAGCCACAGCTGCTCTGGGCACCCTGTGCCAGGGCCTGCCCACCCTCCCTTGGTGGGAAGGAACAATTCCTTCCCAAGATCCCATCCAGCCCTGCCCTCTGGCAGTGGAAGCCATTCCCTGGGTCCTGTCCCTCCAGCCCTTGTCCCCAGTCCCTCTGCAGCTCTCCTGGAGCCCCTTTAGGCCCTGCAAGGGGCTCGGAGCTCTCCCTGGAGCCTTCTCTTCTCCAGGTGAGCACCCGCAGCTCTCCTAGCCTGGCTCCAGAGCATGGGTGAAACAATTTATTTTAATTCTCTTCCAGCCCTTCGAGCCAGCCAGGTCACAAGAATGAGAATTAATGAACAGAAAAGTAAAAGGAAAAGAAAGGGGGGACAGGAAGGGATCCCCACTTGGTCTGGAGTTCAGAGAGACTCACTCAGAGCCTCCAGAGGCACCAGCCCGGTGAGGAGCTGGGGCCTGGGGGTTTCCCACATGTGGCACTGCCGGGGTTGTGCTGCCCAGGACCCATCACAGCTCCAGGACCCACGGAGGGGCTTCCCCAGCATCTCCAGACCTCCGAGCACCTGCTTGGAAAACCAGAAGTTCACTTGAAAGCCTCCCAAAATTCAGGGCCCGAGGCTTTAAAAAGCAGCCCCCAGCCTGGCCACGAGCAATGTCTGTCCGAGCACATTCAGCTCCTGGAGCAGCTCAGGACTCCCCCAAGCCTGGGGCTCCAGTCCTGCAGCTCCATCCTCTGCCCCAGGGCCACCCCTGCCTGTCCCACAGAGGGCTGGGAGGTGCTGCTGGGCATCCCAGGGGGAGGTGGCACAGGTGCCTCAGCCCCTGGCATTTCGGGATCCACCCCTCTCCCGTCACACACAGGCTGAGGGATCGATAAGATTTTATCCTTCGCTGGGAGGAGGAAGGTAAAAATAAACGGGAAAGGGAGGGGGGAGAGCACGGAGGAGCAGACAGAGCGTTTGGCACTGGAGCAGGGGCTGGGAAGTGCCTGGAGTGCAGCATCTGCAGCCCTGGTGGGTCCCGGGGGTCCCATCTCAGCTGTGAATCTCCAGCTGGGAGCACTGGGGCCAGAGGTAAATGAAGCCCTGCAAGATGCAACAAATAACTTTATTTTCTCCCCCAGATTCCCTGGTCCCATCTCTGACCAGCCTCCCCCTGCCCCAGCATTGCTCAGGGCACCACCAAGGGTCCTGTCCCCTTCCCTTGGCTCCCTGTCCCCTTCCCTTGGCTCTCTGTCCCCTTCCCTTGGCTCCCTGTCCCCAGTGCGTCCCAGTCAGGGCCTGGGTTTGCTGCTCTGACCCCAAACACGGCACCATCGCTCCCAGCGGGGGCGTTTGGGGACCCCCACCCTGCCGGGGCCCCTCATGGGGCAGCTGCTCCCCCGGGCCAGCAGCGCCAGGATCCAGAGTGGCTCCAGGGCAAAGAGGGAGGATTGAGAGCGGAGCAGGGAGCAGGGAGCAGGCACAGCTCCCCCCAGGGCTGCTGTGGGGACACCCCAAAGTGCACCCCAGCCCTCTCTGGCAGCTCCGGACCTCCACTGGGCTGACCCAGCTCCCCTCAGCCCCCCCAGCAGCTGCCTCTCCTCTCCCTCCCCACTCCCAAACGATCCCGAAGCCTCTCATTTCCCAAGCCCGATGCCCCTGGCCCGATGCCCCCGGCCGTGCCCCGGTGCCTCCCGCGGCTGCCCCGAGGCTGGGCCCGCTCAGGGCTGGAGGGACACCGGGACCCGCGTGGAGCCTTCGCCCCCCAGATGTGTCGGGGCTGTCGGGGCTCCCCACCGGGCTCTCCTGGAGAGGAGAACCCATCAGGAGCAGGATGAGCCACGTCCCATGGGCACAGAGGGATGGGATCCAGCTGGGATTCGGGGGATTTATCTGCCCGGGCAGGAGCTGCTCCCTCCTGGCTCTCCTGGAGAGGGGTTTTGGTTGAAGCCCAGCTCCTCGCCTTGTTCTCAGGGTCTGTGCAAACCCAGGAGCGGGGCTGGCAGGAGCCTCCCCCCAGCCCAGAGCGCACTCAGGTCGTGGAGCTGCGGGGCTCGGACTCACCCAGCGGCCGGGTTGGCTGGGAAAGGATTTTGGCAAACCCACTCCCCTCCCCAGAGCCCCCTGCCCGCCCTGTGCCACAGCCGCGGGGAAAAGCTGTGCGTGGGCAGCTCGGAAGGCAGAGCCCTGGCAGATGGAGAGCCTGGGGTGAACGCAGGCCCTTCACCTCCCTGATTCACGGGGCTGGCTCCTTCCCCGGTGTTCTGCCCTTCCCAGGGAAGGCCGGAGGTGGGAACCGCTGTGGCTGCTTTGGGAGATAAGGTTCTGCCGTGGGCTTTTACCACTTCTGACCGGTTCCACAGACATTCCCACCCACCTGAGAACACCCTTTTGAACTCAGGCCCTCCAGGTGCATCCCTGTGCCTCGGAGGAGCCCCCAGGCCGAGAATCCCTCGGATCCCTCGGTCTCACACGTGCACCGAGCGCTGCCTGCGCTCAGCTGCTGCTCCGCAGGCCCCGCACAGCCCAAACCTCTGCGGGGAGCTGGTTTACAAGAAGAGGAGTGCTGGCTTCCCAAACAAGCCTCCCAGTCCACAACACATTTCCAGCCATACATAATCTAATATACGTTACCATAGCGCCAATCAATAACTCAGTAGGCCAGCTCCGAAATTATTCTCTTAAAGGGCCAGCGCTCCTCTTCCTCCCCCTCCCCAGCCCCGTCTGCCTCGTGTCATGGCCCAGAGAAGCCTCATGTGCCCAGGTCTCACCTGGCAGGCAGGGCACGACGCCGGGCTGGCGGTGACACCCTTTACCCATCGCACGCCCTCTGTGCCACGTCCCCGTGTCACAGTGCGAGGGACGCCGGGGTGCCACCCCCAGGGCACATCTCTGCCACCAGCAGCAGAGACCACCTCCCTGCCACCTCCCTGCCACCTCCCTGCCACCTTCCTGCCGCCTCCCTGCCACCTCCCTGCTCTGCAGCTCCACACGGGCACAGCTTTCCCTCCTCAGCATCCCCACACTCCCGCCCACTCACCAGGCTCCTTCCCGGGAGCAGAGGCTGCCCTGCCCAGCGGCTCCCTGAGGCTGTCCCTGTGAGCCTGGGGACAGGGACCTCGGCTCTGGGCCAGCCCCTGCCCTTGGGCAAACGCCCAAAGCTCCCGGGAGCGCCTGGAGTGCATTTCCAGCCTGGCTCCCAAAGCACTGCTGGCAGGAGCTTCTCCTCCTGCTCCAAATCCAAGGGGAAAAATCTCCAAAAGCCCCCAGAGCGGCGATGGCCTCCCTGCAGCCCCCCTGCGTTTCACCCTGCCGCAGGAAAAGCGTCCCAAAAGCTGCTCTGCCCTACATCCCCTACAAACCCATCCCGCATCCCGGATTTCCACTCCCGAGGCTGTGCCCTCCTTCCCCGGCGCTCGTGATCCCGCTGTAAAAGCGACAAAGAAGTGGCAGCACCTGGAGCCGCTTCCTCGGGCGGCTCCTCCCTGCGCGGCCCCAAAGCCCCGAGCCGAGCCCTGCCGGGAACCCTCCCGTTCATAAATCCCTGAACCCAGCCACGCCAGGCAAGCTCGCCTCCTCTGCGTCTCAATTCCAGCAAAGACAAGCCGGGAAGAGGAAGAATGATTACAAGGAAGCTGGAGAGGGGATCTTGGTCAGGAGCTGGAGAGAGAGGAGAGGGGGAATGAGTTCACACTGAGAGAGTGGGTTTAGGTCAGAAAATAGGAAAAATTCTTGGCTGTGAGGGGACACAGGGTGCCCAGAGCAGCTGGGGCTGCCCTTGGATCCCTGGCAGTGCCCAAGGCCAGGCTGGACGGGGCTTGGAGCAGCCTGGGACAGTGGAAGGTGTCCCTGCCCAGGGTAGGGGTGGGGCTGGGCTTTAAGGTCCCTTCCAACCCAAACCATTCTGGGACTCTGTGACAATTAGTGAGATCCTAGAGAGCCTCAGCGAGCGTCACGGGCTGCAAAGTGCCTCATTTTGGACGGAGTTTGGGAGGTTTCCGCGCTGACCACGTGCTCCTGTTTGATTGGCATGGCCAGAATTCGGGATCTCCCCCCCGCACCCCGGGCTGAGCATTCCACGCCCTGGGAATGAACTGAGGACGCTGCTGCTGCTGCCGGCGGCTGTCCCGGGCTGCTCCTGCCCCCTCAGCACCACGGGAAACACTTTTGGGGCGATGTTAAGGTTTTGCTTTTTTTCCAAGCTCACAACAACACGCTCTGCACAGGCAGAGGAGCTGCTGGAGCTGCGAGTTGGGTGTGGGCAGGGTCTGGTTGCACCCAATCCTGTGAGCACGAGGAGCCCTCTTGCAAGAAAAACCAACAGCTTTTCACAGGAAACTGGGGATTTCCCCCTCGTTTTGTCTCATCACAGCCCCAAAACGCCTTCGTGGAAACCCTGACCAAACGCCCTCCCCGAGAGCTTTGCCTCCGCCACATTGCTACCCCCGAGGTGCCCGGCTGCGGGCACCGATGACCTCGCCGAGCTGGCATCCCACGGGGGGACCCCTTGGGCACAGCCCCAGGAACCAACTCTCGCGTCGGGGAGAAGCTCCAGAGCCACAAGGTCCCTGCAGCCGCCCCCCGCCCCAGCGGCATCCCCGGGCCCCGGGCAGGGCTGGAGCCGGGGCCCCCGGGGACCCCTCTCGGCACGGCCCAGCTGCCTCCCAGCAGCCCCCGAAGGGCAGCGCGGCCCCGGCAGCGCTGTCAGCCAGGCTCTACGTCTTCCATTAATTCACTTCACACTGTCCATATTGATCGGCTCTGCTCTCTCCCCGGTGCCCCCCCTCGCAGCCCTCCCCCCCGCCGGCTGCTGCACCGCTGGGCAGCCCAGCCTGCATGCTGCATGATCCATACAAACTCACTTACTCAGGGAAATCAATGGGCTCGAAAGAGCACACGCAGCAAGGCGAGGAGTCTGTCTGGGGATCGACCGCCCAGCAAGGAGACACAGAGAGCAGCAGCCCGTGCCCCGCCGCTGCCCGGCGCCCCGGGGGCCCGGGGGGTCCCGCTGCCAGCCCGCCACACCCCCCTGCGTGCCACAGCCCCCCGCGGGATGCTGGTGACGGGGGGCGGCCGTGCCAGGGGGTTTCCTGCCGGGAAGGGGTGTCTCACCTCGGGCAGGGGCAGGGGAGGGTCCCGCCGGGATCGCTGCCTCCTCCCCCCAGAGCCAAGAGGAAGCTCGGCCCCCTCTAATGCTCCGGCCGGCGCAGGCTCCAGCGTCCTCCCTTCGGTTCTCCTCAGCTTCAGCCAAGTCACGCCGCCGCCGTGCCTCAGTTTCCCCGCGTTTAACCAGCAGGGCGAATCCCAGAATTCCAGTATTATTTGGGTGCCCGGGGCTGAGGGGTTAAAGCCCTTCCTGTTCCACCCCTTCCACTGTCCCAGGCTGCTCCAAGCCCCGTCCAGCCTGGCCTTGGGCACTGCCAGGGATCCAGGGGCAGCCCCAGCTGCTCTGGGCACCCTGTGCCAGGGCCTCCCCACCCTCCCAGGGAACAATTCCTTCCCAATATCCCATCTAATTCTACTTTCCTTCAGCTTAAAGCCTTTCCCCCTTGTCCTGTCGCTGGGTGCCCGAGGAAGCAGGAAGGATGTTCCCTTTCCAGTCGGTTTCAGGGCTAGGGGATGCCGTGCTTTGCCAGGACTGTCCAAAAACACTTCCGGACCGAGGAGAAGCTAAAATTGACGATTTTTGCCCCCTCTCAGAGCACCGCTGGCCCAATTTGCCCTGGGAAACTGTTGCCACCGCACAGGCAGCGCCGGGGTGATTAATAAATCCTGCCAGAAGAGCTGCTGCTGTGCTGAGTTTGCCCATCAAGGAAGGAAATCTTTATTTATATATATTCTATAAACTAATTTTTGCATCATTGCAATAAATCCATCTTCCAGCCGTCGGCTGCAATCCGCCGTCAGGCCCGGCCGCGTGCGGGGGGTGGGGGGAGCAGGACCGGGAGCATCCCGGCACCGCCGGCCCTGGGAGGGTCCCTGGGGTGCCCTCCGGGGCTGGAGCCAAAACGGGAACTCGGGGCCGCTGCCCGGGGGCACAGGAGCGGCCGGTGCCCCGCTCCGTCCGGGTTCGACACGCGGGGCCACGGAGGGACCCCGGGGGCACCGCACCGAGGAAACGGGACCGCAGCGGGCTCGGAGCCGCTGCCTCCCCCGGGAGGAGCTGGGGGCACTGGGAAGGCCCCGAGCCGGAGCTGCCGGCCCAGTAGCGGTAAATGCCGGCGGGGGGAGCCTCTTCCCAGCAGCCCCCTCCCCTCCCCGGGCCAGTGCGGTTGTGCTGGAGACACCGAGTCTGTGCTCCGCAAGCTCCAGCCCCCGAGCAGCGCTGCGGGAGTGCGGGGCTCGGGGAGCAGCGGCGGAGTTACGGGGACAGCCGCTGCCCCCTCCCCAAAGGCACCCCCCGCGCCGGGGTGTCCCTCGGGGGGTCGGTCTGGGGGGCAGGAGGTGGCGGTGCAGGTGCTGAGCAGCCTCTGCTGGGACCTGGTGGCTTTTGGGGCTGGGACCTGGCCCGGGGGTGGCTGCACCCCGAGGCGGCTGCACCCCTAGGCCCAGGACATCCTGAGATGGGAATCGCACGAGAAGTTGGGGTTCCCACCGCGCTGCCTCCCGGACAGCCTGAGGGGTGTCTCTCCAGGTGTTCCCCAGGAGCAGCAGCCGGCCTGGGGGAAGATTTCGGTGCCCCATCCCCTGCCCCTGGCTGGGGACGGCTCTGCTGCCCGGCCCCGGCCCGGCTCAGCCGCGGATCGAACCCAGCCGAGAGCCCGGCAGGAGCTGCGGGCAGGGATCCACCGGGAGATGGATCTGCTGGGCCTCAGCCAGCCCAGGAGGGGCCGCAGCCGCTGCTCCAGCACGGACCAGGGGGTGCCAGGGGGGTGAGGAAAGCTCAGAGCAGGGGGATGGAGGAAGGTGAGGAAGGCTCAGANGCTCGGCTCAGAGGGATGGAGGAAGGTGAGGAAGGCTCAGAGCAGGGGGATGGAGGAAGGTGAGGAAGGCTCAGAGCAGGGGGATGGAGGAAGGCTGCCATCAGCTCCCCCGTTCAGCGAGCAGAGCTCCCTGAGCCCTCCCCAGGGGCTTCCCCATGCTGGGGGGCCGCAGGTCTCCCTGCCCCCCTCCTCTCCAGGGCAGGATGAGGCTGCTGGGGTGCAGCAAAGCCCCCTGTCCCCCCACCCCTTCCTCACATCATCTGGCAGGGTGTGGGGGGGTTGGTGGGAGTGGGGGGGTCTCCCACATGGGCAGCGGGATTTGGGAATTGGAAGCCACTCCCCATCCCTGGGCACCCAGACCCCCACCCTGCCCAGAGCCCCCCACCCCAGCACGTCCCCCTGTCCTGAGGTCCCTGCAGAGCCCTGGAGGGACCCGTCCTGGGGGACACTGGCACAGGCTGTGAGAACAAACCTCTGAGCTGCTTTTCTGTCATTTTCCCCCTGTTTTATCCCTTTTCCCCCCTTCCCGGGCCTGCCAGCCCTGGCACTCGGCGCGGAGGTAACGCAGGGCCCTGTGCATAGCAATGAGATTGATTGACCCCGCTGACCCCAGCCAGGGCCAGGGCTCCCTCCAGGGCACCCAGGTCACCGGCTGCTGACCATCACTGGTTGCCACGGTGACACCAGCGGTCCCTGGGGATGGATGGGGGGCTCTGGGATGCAGGGGGCTGCCGGGGCAGGTCAGAGTGTCAAGGCTGCTGCGTTAGTGGGATGCTGCTGGTGTGGGGAGGGTGAGGGTTAAATTCCCAGCCCGGGTGGGACCCAAGGGGCAGGTCCCTTCCGAGGGGAGCCAGACACGGGGTGCCGGGGGGTGCCAGATCACCTGCAAGGGTGGGCGTGGTGTGTTCTCTGGGGAAACTGAGGCATAGAGGGACGCCCAGGTGGCACAGCGAGAACCCAGGAGTGATGGGAGCCGGTGGGGAGTGGGAAGAAAGGCTGGGGAGAGGGGAGGGGAGGGCAGGGAGGGAGTGTGGAGAGGGGTGGAAGCGGGGAGAGGTGGAGGTTTGGGTGGAGAGTGCAGGATGAAGGGTGCAGGGGAGAAGGACAGGATGGAGGGTGAAGTGTGAGGGGTCT
>VZRR01006985.1:276-34399 GCA_013398015.1 Oreocharis arfaki | reverse complement strand
GGGCCAGGGGCAGCTCAGAGCTCAAGAAGGCGCTGTGCAGGCTGAGCTGGGAGGCACCACTGGGCTGCAGAAGACATGGCAGGGTCAGAGCAGGTGACTGGGACACCAGTAAGCCACGGGCTACAGTCTGGAATCCCACTCACCTGGAGGAGGGTGCCAGGTAGGAGTGGGGCCTCGGGGCTCGCAGGCAGACCCCGAGCACCCATCAGGGATCCCCCACTGCTGAAAAGGGGTTCAGCCATGGTCAAGAAGCAGGATGGATCCTGGTAGCCCGGTTGTGTCTGAGATGGGGGTGGCCAGTGGCTGGTGAAGATTTCTGCAGGGCCAAATGGAGACACAGTGACCGGCAAAAGCGGACCTGCCCAGAGGAGGCGGACACCCTGGGGCATGAGGGGTGGAACCATACCCTGCTACTGGCACTCTGCACTTTTTGGGGCTAGGGCAGCTCCAACAGATTTGCACCCAGGGCCAGCGTTGCCACATGCATAGGGGCAGGAAACACCTGGAATGCCACCCAAGTGTGGGGACCCCATCCCCGACACCCAGCTGAGCTCCACGTGCTCCAGCCCCAGAGCTATTCCCATAGCTAGTGTTGCTGTATCAGTCTCAGGCTGGGGCAGGGACTGTGACACCCCAGCTGGGGGGCAGCCACAGTTGAGGGGCCGGACAAACAGGTCACGGCATTCCCAAGCCATGGGGCTGGTCCCCTGGAGTGGCGGCAAGTTCTGTGCTGCCCACTCCAGCGCTGCTGTGCGTGCAGCCTGCGGCTAACCACATCCCATGGCCTTCCCGAAGCCAAGCCGCGTGACCCTGCCACGACTCCCACTCCCTTCCTCTCTCCTTCCCACAACCCTGGGCTTTCCGCAGGCCCAGACACCACAGCACAAAGGGCTGGCCCCACACCTTTGGCAGCTGTTTCCCTGCGCACATCAGCCCCATTAATGCCTTGGCTCAGTGCCTGTGTCAGTGCTGGCTCTGGCATCACCACAGGGAGGGTTTTTCATGGAGAGGATGACTGTGGGACAGGGATGGCACTGCTGGATGCTTCCCTGTAGGATGGAGCAGGAGAGTTCACTGGGTTTGCTGCCTGGCAGCTTCTGGCACAGGCTCAGTGCCTGAGCAGCCACCAGGGACAGGCACTCGCATCTCCTCTGGGAAGCACCCAGCTGAGCTTTCGAGCCCTTGGCTGGCACTGGCAGTGCCACCTCCAGGCCCTCCTGCCAGTTCTGCCTGCCTGGCGTGCACAGCCATGCTCAGGGCACCATCTGTGGTCCAGGCTCCAGCACCTGGGGTGCCCTGGCTGGGACCCACAAAGGCCTGAGACCCTGCTGAATCTACACCAGAGGAGCAAACATGCCAGCAATGTGGGATGCCATGGGACTGGGCACAGTGATGATTCCAGCTGCCATCTGAGGGGAACACTGATGTGAGCCAGGACAGAGCCACTGCTGAGATGTCCCAGTCAGCCCTCAGACTGTCCCTTACCCCTGCCACAGCCACTGTGAATCCCTGATGGCATGGCAAGGCCATCCCTGCCCCTCCACAGGCCAGCACTCTGTGTGTGCCACAGTACTGCCAGCCAGGAGCTTGGCCTTCCTGGGATGCAGTCCAGCCCCACATTGCCCCCATCTCAGCTGTACCCACACCAGGATGTCCTTGCCACCAGCACTGAAACTGTGCAGGTACTTACAGGCATTTGTGATACCTCGCCTGTAAGATTTGATTGTGCCTCTCACTAACAGGGATGGAAGGTGGCTGGCAGTCCCTGCGAACCCTGTCCTCCCTTTCTCCTGCCCCTTCCTCACCCCACAGCTCTTGCTCATGCTTCTCCTCACTGTCATATTGCCCTGTTTCACTCCAGGCAGTGTGGCATGGCCAGGGCACAGCCCTGCTCAAGGGAGAAGAGCCTGCGTGGTCAGCAAACCACACCTTTGGTACCCTGCTCAAACGTGGGGATGCTTCCCAATGTGATTGGGCCTTCCCAACCCAAGGACCCTCCAGCACTGGTCTCAGGCTTTGGGGAGAGCCCTGCAGTGCAGCAGGGCATTGCCACCCCATGGGACGGACAGCCCAGCCCCAGTGCCCAGCACAGATCCTACCTGGAGCACGGTGCCAGCAGGGCACAGGGCCGGGCTGCTCCCTCGCCTCTGCCATCACGACTTCTCCATCTGCCTCATACCACACTCCAGCACCCGCTGCAGACACGAGATGCTTCCTCATTTGGGGATTGGTTTGCAGGCACTGACTGACAGGCACTGAATTCTGCCACACCACCCGACACAATGACAGCCCTGTGACCCCATGGTGCCCACCCCGCATGCCTGCCGTGTGTAGCTCCGCACGAGGCTGCTGGGTGATCCTTGCTCCCAAGCCACGAAAAGCCATTGCCTGCCCTGCTGAAAAAGTGACTTTTTGGCACATAATTGGGTTGGGTGGCACCCATTACCCCAGTCTCCTCTCCCCACTCTCCCCACAGCCCCAGGGGTACATGGTGCACACAGTGCTCAGATGTAACACCTTGTCACCCAAGGAGCTGCTCCGTCCAGGACAAAACTCACACCGACAGGTCTCCAAGCACCCCACGGGATGCTGCTCTGTCCCAGGGCACACTAGCCTGGCAGACCAGGAGCCACAGCTGGACTTGGGACCCTCCCCAGCCCCAGCAGTGCCCCTGGGCTGAGGTGCTGGACATGGTCAGAGCAGGAAGGGATGTTTCCTTGTGATGTTGTGGTCTGCAGTAAAATCCATCCCATTGCCAAGAAGCACCCTGAAGCAAAACACAGGCCTTTTCCCAGGAAAAAAGCCAACCTGACTGATGGACTGGTTCAGAGAGGCACCACCGTGCTCCTGCCGTCTCCTGCTGAGCATGAGGCCATGGTGGGTCCTCAGAGAGGTGCTGGAGCTGCTGCTGTGGCACCATACAGGACCTCTTTGGATAAGAGACACTTATCAAAGTGTCAGTTTGACCCACTTGGAGCTGTCACACCTTCCAGCAACTGATGCCTGCTTAGGGCACCAGGGGACAGAAGGTGAAGCACCAGCCATAGCAACAGACCCTCTTCCCAGCACGGTTCACCCTGATGGGATCTCTGGTTGGAATTAGTTGAGAGGGTGCTGGCAGGAGTCTTCCCACCTCATCCATCCTAAGAGCATCCATCCCAAGGGCATCCGTGCCACCACCTGCCCTGGCACATAGAGTGCCCAGCCTGCTCCTTGCCAGCATCTGGTCTTGCAACACCCCACAGCTGTATGGCGCAAGTACCCTTTTTTCCTCCTCCTGGAGGAAGTGGAGACGGGTCGTGGAGCTCCAGGGTGCTCACAAAGGGGTCTGGAGATGCTGGTGCTGCCCGAGGCCACTAGCTATAGCTGGGTAGGCGACAAACCCCCACCAGCTCCCACCCTGCACAGTGTGCACAGGCCACCAGCTCTGGCATGTTTGAGGGCAAAGCTGGTCCCCAACAGTGCCTTGCCCCGGCACACTGCTGTGGGGGACACTGCTAGGACCAGGACATGTCCCAGCTGACTGCATGGACGCTCACAGCTCAGAGCCTGCGTGGCAGCATGGGGGAGTTTGCCACTGCCCACTTGCTGGTGTTCCTTCAGCAGCCCCCTGACCCAGCAGGACACACAGGTTTGTCTCTGGGCAGCCAGGCAGGGACAGTGACTTGTCCCCAGGGGATGCAGCACAGCCCAGTGCAGGGTCCCAGCTCCAAACCTACTGCCCAGGCTGGCTGGGCAGTGGGGGTGAGGAGGAGACTCAGCAGAACCTACTCTCTAGAGGTTTCCTCTCCCTCTGGGGGACAATTGTCCTTTCTCTGTCTGCAGCCAAAATGAGGGGCTTTGGCACTCCTGGAAGTACCCTCTTTTTGTAGAAATCCCCTCCCACAGGTCCTAAACAAGCCCTTTCTGACCTTCCGTGGCTCTGTCCAGGGGCAAGCAGGCACACCAAGGCTCTGCCCTCAGCCCCTGCCCATCCATGCTGCTTTTCCCATGGCATTGGATGTCAGTGCTTTCTGCCTGCCTCAGCAGCTTCCCACAGCTGCCAGGTCAAATATATGACCCCCCATTTTAGGCAGTCACAGGGTGCAGGGCTGGGTGGGATGTGGTACTGTATCCAGGCTGCCTCTTACCTGATATGTCCATGTCATCTAGGCTGGGCTGCAGGGGTGCCAAATCCGGCTGTATCATGTCGGCATTCCCAACATATGCTGGAAGAGGGCAGAGCTGGAACATCAAGGCCCAGCCACTGCATCCCCAAGACCCACCTTGAGGGCTGCTCCCACCGCTGCCCTGACACCTACTTGGCTATCACACCTCTGTGTCACCCCAGAGTCACTCTGTATCGCTGTGTAGGGACAGAAGTGCCTACCCTGTGGAGAGCCAGGGCCATCCCATCCCACCACTCTGTCCATCAGCATCTCTAGGGCCTCATCCAGTTCCCAGGAGCCCCAGTGAAAGGCTAATCCTTGGCACAGGACCTGGCTGGAGCTGCAGATGCCTCAGGGACATGGCCAGGTAGGGACAGCAAAGAGTGGCCATGGAAGCAGGATCTGCCCTGGGGGCTGGGGTGAAGTCCTTCATGGTGCCGGTGATCCCTGGGGAGCTCAGCCCTGGGACAGCGTATGCTGATGCATAGGGAGCCACAGGAGAAGAGTATGATCCCACCCTGCCCAAACACTCCTTAAGCATCCCCTCCTCTGGTGGCACCCGTTTGGGAAGGACAGGAACATCCCCTCCCCCTGCCCCACCAGGGCAGATGCCAGGGGACCCTGCCTGCCCAAAAGGACATGGCTGGCAGCTCTCAGGGGCTAAGCCAAGAGGCAGCATCCAGATTCCTCCTCCATATCCTGCTGAAGCATGGTCTGGGGCACCTACCATCCTCAGGGAGTGCCTGGTGAGTGCTGGGCGTCTGTGTCATGGTGAAGAGGGTGTCAGATATGTCTGAGAGGAAGGTGTCCAAATCGAAATGCTGCCTGCTCCCGCACTCCTCCTCTTCATCCCCAAGCAGCATGGGCACTACGTTGCAGAAGAGCTGGTTGCACCATTTCTCCGTTGGCCTCCAGACATCCTCGTCCTGCATGAGGTAGAGCAAAGGAGCCGAGTGGACACCTTTCGTGGGTAGGGCCCATGTCTGGCTCCCTAGCTGCTCCCCCAGCAGTTCCGATGCTCTCTGCAGTGTTTGCTCCCTCCAAACCTTAACACCTGGCACATTGCTGCTTCCAGAGGGTGAAACCAGCATCCCAGATGCTTAGCATCCCATTCCAATGAGCTTATAATTTTCTGGGGCTTTTCTTTGCCCTTCTTCCCAGTGCAGGGGTCCAAACTGTGTTCCCCTTTCTCCCACTTCCCACCCTTTCTCAGAAGACTCACCTGCTTTGGACTGAAGATCTCTCCCTCCCGGGTGGACTTTCGGAGCTGGAAGGAGAAGACAGCCTATGTCACCCCTCAGGCAGCGTGGATGTGCTCTGGGGCAGGGCAAAGGAGGCAGAGCTCAGGGGGCCAGCTAGCATCCCCCTCCCACACTGGCAAGAGACTGTCACGTCCCGCCCTGTCAGCCACGGCTCCAGGTTGGGCACACTGTGTTCCATCCCACTGCTGGCACTGCCACGGGATGGGGAGCAGCACAGGCCGAGTCACTCACCCGCTTCTTATAGTAGATCCTCCACTTGTGGTACTCCCTCATCACCACCTCGATGCGGCGTTTCCAGTAGTTGCCCTCCAGCACGACAGCCTGGGGGGGCAGGACAGGGGGTCATGGCTGAGCTCCGCAGCCCCAGCATCCAACAGCCAGGGCTGCTTTCCTTGTGCCATATCAGAAACACCTTTTCCAGCGCATCTATGAAATGCAATGTGTCCCCAGATCCCCAGCTGTGCCACACAGACCTGCTGCTGCCCCAGAGAGCTGCCCTACCTCTGGTTTTCGGTGCTCATCAGCCTCCATGCCCTCCAGAGGGGTGATGAAGCCGCACACGGGGTTCTTTCTCCGCTCCACATCTGCACAGGGGAGAACACAGCTGGCTGCATCTATGTCGCATCCCTATCTCTGCACCTGTACGTGGTTGTTCCACTGCCAGCCCCATCTCACTGGCACAGCCTGGCATCTGGCAGACAGAGTGGGGTCTGGCCCATACTCACACTGGATGTACCATGCTCTCCAGATCACGTTGTTGAGTCGAATTTTATCCCGGCAAAGCAGCCGCAGCCCCTTGAAATTCTTCCACTTTGGAGACACTAGCTTCCCACTGAAATATCAAGCAAAGGGGAGGTTGAAGGGCACTGCCTTGAAAGATGCCCAAGGGCCACCAGCCTGGTGGCAAGTCAGGAGCAGGTACAGCCATGTGGCTCTGCTGCAGGTGCTAGGCAGGTGCCTGTGGGAGCACCTGCAGGAGCGTTCCAAGCTCCTGGACACCTTGGGAGCAGCACAGACCTAAACCCTGAGCTTCACAGACCCACAGGAGGCTTCTCAAACCCTCGGATTAAAGCACAGTGCACTGAGGCATTGACTCCTTGATGTTTGAAGCCCAGCTCCAAAGCAGGATCCCACTGCCCCTGACCAAGCCAGCTGTGTCCTGCCCCTGGGGGACAGGAAGGCAAGTCTCCTGACTAGGTGAGATGCGTGGTGACATGTGCTGTAGTGGCTCTTGCCTCATCACAGTGTTTGGGCAGCTAATTCTGGCCTTCCCTTTAATGCCAGGCAAGGCTTGGAAACGCTGCCTTCAGCTGGAGCAGTCAGGGGCAGCCGTCATGGCGGGTCTGGGAAGGCAGGACAACACTGGAAGATATTCAGGATGTTAAGGGACACTTGCCTGTGCCCTGAAACAGAGAGTGACACCAGCCCTACCCTCAGCCAGAGCTGCCCTGGTGTCTTCTCCACACCCATCCGTGCAAACCTGCCCCCCCAGCCCAAGCTGGCCTCCCTGCTTCCCATTTCCTGGTTCCCAGAGGCAGCTGTGTTTGTTCTGCAGCTCATCATGGTGGTGGTGGTGATGCCCCTGATGGGACCTGCACTGCAGGAAGCCTCATTTCATTCCTTGTCTTGTTTCCATACAGCCGGGGAACAGAACCCCTCATATGCAGCCCCCAAGGAGGTCCTGGGGGTCCTGCTGCCCCAGGAGCTCTGTGGTGGAGGCCAGGGCCCCTCTGCCTTGCTTTGGGGTCCATTTTACCTCTCCAGCTCTCCCAACAACATGGCATGGCCTCGGGGCAACGCCAGCTGCTCCAGGGATCCCTTTGAGAGCCGACTGCAGGCTGCATGGCATTCCTGCCTGGAAAGCCATGTCCCTCTCCAGCAGATATTTGTACATCTCTTTGTCCCCTAAAGATCTTGGTGCTGCTTTGACTCCCACTTTTCCTTGGTACATGCATGGAGCAGGAAAGGTGGAGGCTGAGCTGGTGTCAGGGTGCTGTATCCCCTGTTCCCAGCCCCTCCAGGTGCCACCAGGCCGTGTCCCCAGGTGCTGGGGATGAGAGTGGGCTATGAAGCCTCTGACTCGTTCATTCAAGCTTATGAAACCTCTAAGTGCTCTGAAGTAATGATTTTGGTGGGTTCTATTTTGACCTGCCTTGAAATCTGCCTGTGGCAGAGGGGGAGGACTGAGTCCCCTAAAACTCCAGAGCCTTGGATGCAGGGATGTGTCTGGGAGCAGGTGCAGGAGTGGATGGGGATGGTCTCCCGAGGGAGACCCCAGCCTGACACACAGCCCCAGGAGCTGGGGAAGGACCTGTGACTCCGGCCTGCAGAGAGTTAAGGCTGACACTGATCACTCCACTATCACCAGGATTTTGGACTTTCCCCAGGTGCACAAGGCAAACAGCAAGATGGTGCGAAGTGGAGGAGCCAATGGAAGGGATAGGATTCCTGGGCACATGGCCAGATCCTACTGGTCAAGGCCACGTTCCTCAATCACAGCCAGCTGAGAGGAGCAGCCTGAGCCTGTGGGACACAGGAAGACACCTTGGTCACACGTGAGGCCAGTGGGCCATAGCTAGGAGCTGCTGTGGGGCCTGGAGGCAGCAGGGAGATGCCTTTTGGCTTTACCGCCAAATGCCTTTTTTCACCCTTGATGATCCTTTCGGTTTTGGGGCTTAACAGGCTGATCTTTGCTCCCTGTTTTGCCTTGAAAAGGGCCCCACCCTTCCCTGAAATTATGTCCCCTGGGGAGATGGATGCAAACTCCACATTGAACCGTGGGAAGGGTATAGGGTGCCTCATCTCTTCTCACAGGTGCCTCAAACAGGTTGGGGGTCTTGCTGCCCTACACTGTCAGGAGGGGGACACAGATCCTGCCACTGGCTACAGGGTGTTTGTGGTATGGGGTGAGGTGGCAACAGGGCTTAGCCTGGGTCCAACACCGGCATGGGTCCAGCAGCACCTTGTTTGGTCTGTGACTCATTTACCTATCCAGCAGTTTCAGGTGTTGCAGTCCCTGATTTCATGGCAACATGGGTACTTCCGTCTTCAGCAGCAGCAAGAGGAGTAGGGAAGAGAGGAGTGATCTGGAGAGATGCAAGGCTGCACAAAGAGCCAGCGGCTGGAAGGGAACAGCTGAGCCAAGGGTCTCCTGGCAGGGATAACCCTGATAATCCCTTCCAAGGAGCAGCATCCCCCTAGGGCCATCAGAACCCCACTTTGTTTCCTGGGCTGCGGGACACAGCTGGCAAAAGGAGGACAGTGTTCCCTGCAAGTCCTGAACTCATCTTCCATTTCTCACAAATTTTACTACCAAAGGCATGCCTTTTCTTGAATTTTTATGTTTTGAAATCCGGAGTCTGGCAAAGAAAGTTAAAAATCTGACCACAGCTTTCCTTTAAAGTGTCCCTTAAGTAAAAAATGGCTCTGTTCAAATCCACCTTCAAACTCCACCAGGTGAATGAGCTGGATTTTCACCGTGGATGAAATAGCCACTGCTCCAGCTCAGCTGCTTCCTGTGGGAGTTAGCTCAGTCCTGGGGTGATTTGGGGATAGTGTTGAACAAAGGTGTTGATAGACTGTGCTGGTAGAGGGACCCGCTCTGTGTGTGTACTCCCAGCAGGAATGCTCTGGGACAGACATTTATCTACCTCTATGCAAAGCCAGCATAAAGTGCCCCAGCTGAAAAGGGAAGGCATTGAAATCCTCTTGTAAAGAGTTGCCTGGGAAGCCAGAGAGAGCGGCAAGCCAAGCCACACCTCCACAGCAAGTTATTTCGGTGGTCTCCAGAGGTATGACCCCCCTGTGCATGGGAACACCAGCACACCAGCCCAGCCCCTCTGCACAATCTTTGAATAGGATCAGCCTCAAAACCTTGGGGAATGACAGAAGAAAGCAGCGCAACTTCTTCCCACTAGTGACAGCAGAGCCACAGTGCAGCATGGGTGGGTTTAACCTGAGCACGAGCCTTTCCGCTCATCAGACCCCCTAGAATGGAGATCTTCTTCCAGAAAAAGTTGTGTTGGATGATGAACTCCAGTGAGTGCATCCCTGGAGTCTCTGCCTGGTGTTCACTGCCCCTGTGTGAGCATTTAAGGCACTGTGAATTAGAGAATCAATAGCAGCAATTCCACCTCTCCCAGGGGAGACACAGGCTGCCAAGAGGACGAATTAGTAGGGAATTGACACACAAGATACCTTGTTTTAAATCACAAGAGGGGCTGAGTGGATACTCCGAGTCACTTCCCAGTCTGATGAAGAGGTTAATCTACACCACGCTCTGGGAACAGTTTTGGGAAGCTGCTTCTGGAGCACGAGACAGATGTTGCCAGGTAAGATCACGAGTAACTGCAGTTCACATCTCCCAGTCTGCCCCCAGTTTTCCTTCCTTCAGGACAATGTTCCCCAGATCGGTGATTCCCAACAATAAGTCACAGGAAGGAGTGTGAGCCCACCCAGGACACTGTGCAGGTCGCACGGTGGTGATGGAGAGGATGAGCCTTCTTGTGCTAAGGCCAAAGTATGAGCAGCTACTGAAGGAGCTCAGCTCTCCTCTCAGCTTTTTGGGTAATGAGACACAGCCAGGTGGGCTGCAGGGAGAAACAACATTCTAGGGAGAGATTCAATGAATGCAGGATGTTGCAAGAGAAGGAGTGGAAAAGGATCATTAAGCAGGAAGCTGCTCTAAATGACCTGGAAAATAGGTAGAAAGGAACTGCTTCATCCTAGCTCTAGGAGGAAGACCTCAGAGAGAGGAATTGCCTCTCTTTGGGGGGTCTGAGGGAACAAGTTACTGCTGGAAGCAAACCTTGATGTGGAGAGAGCATTTCTTTACCAGCGAGAGGTGATGCACAGTCCTGCCTGTGGAGGGAAGATAAGTCATATTCCCAGGATGACTGCTCAGGCTGAGACAGGACTGCTGTAATATCTGTGGAATGCACAGGAGGAATGCTGGAGAGCAGAGGAATTCCAGCTGTAGCCATTGAAAAATATTTAGGGAAAGTTTAGTGAGTTGCTTTTGAAATGGTGTGAGCCCAGACAGCAAAGGATGGGTGACTGCAGCAGTCACAGCTCACTAGGAGACAGGACAGTTTTCCCCTCTGCTCCACACTATTATGGCCAAGTCTGGACATTGTCCAATGGACAAAGAGGGAGATTCACAAGCTGGAGTGATCCTGGAGGAGGATATCAGGGTGGTTGGGGACAGGAGTGTGAGGGATGGGTTTGTTCAGCCTGAAGAAGGTGAAGAGACAATTACTGCCATCAGCTGCCCAAAGGAGGAGATGGAGCCAGGCAGTTCTCGAACGTGCACTGAGAAAGGCCAAGGGGAAACAGACATGAGGGTTGGAACACATGAACTCCAAACTAGAGCCATGGACAGCAATTCCCTGTGGGAGAGAGGCAGGCCTGGGCAGGCTGGGCAGGTGATGGGCTCACATCCTAGGGCTCCATCCATCAGAGCGATGGCCCTGGGCAACCTGACCTGGCTTTGGATCTAGCCCTACCCTGCATGAGGGTTGGATGAGGAACTCCACAGGAACTCCACTCCCTTACCACAGCTTATAGTGGTTTCTCCTTGGTTAGGAAGTTAGTCTGAGCTTAACTGTGGGTGCTCTCCTGAGGGCTGGAGGATATTGGGCTGGTGACCCCAACTGAGGCTGTGCCGCCTCTGGGAACCTGGCTGGGAAGGGAGGTGTGAAATGGTAGGTGATGCGGAGAAGTATCAAATCAGATAACACTAAATGTAGGAATGCACCAAGAACCTTTAAACTCCATTTTCCCAGCCTGATACCTTTCTCCAACTGCTGTCTATAAGTGCATCAAAAATGTATTAGCAAAGGAAAGGTTGAGAGAGCTGGGGTTGTCCAGCCTGGAGAAGAGAAGACTCCGGGGAGACCTTAGAGCCCCTTCCACTGTTTAAAGAGGGTCCGAGAGAGCTGGAGAGGGACTTTGGACAAGGACCTGGAGTGACAGGACAAGAGAGAATGATTTCACAGTGCCAGAGGGCAGAGCTAGATGGGATGTTGGGAAGAAATTCTTCCCTGTGAGGGTGGTGAGGTCCTGGCACAGGTTGCCCAGAGAAGCTGTAGCTGCCTCATCCCTGGAAGTGTCCAAGGCCAGGCTGGACAAGGCTTGGGTAAGTGTCCCACTACATAGGAGCCGGTGTCTGCCCTGCCATGTTCAATGGAGGAAGGAAATGAGCCCCTGGGAGTCCAAGGGGTAGGGAGAACTGGAGGAATGGAGGCCTGACTGCAGTGGAATTTCCAGCCCCCAATCACATACTGTACTCTAACTGCTGAAGCCCTTGTACCCTGTCCATTTCCACTCTGCCTGAGAGCTCCAGAGCCCAGAGGCACACTGAAGCTGCCCTGCACCTCAGGAGTCAATAGTTTGAGCACTCTAATGTGACAGTGTCTGCTCCTCCAGCCTCAAAGATGCAGGGCTCAGGTATGGAAAAAATGAGGCTGAGAGAGGAAAAAGAGAGCGAGGCCACCAGTGTCTCTATATCCCCTGTTTGTGGCACTCAGGGGCAACCTGCCTGAGCTCGAAGCATGATTCTCACCTGGGTCACCCTACACTGAGGTTCCCTGTGCTCCCACAGTGCACTGCCTTCCCCAGCCCCTTGGAGCAGAGCTGTGCTGTGCTGGCTGCTGGCAAACTGGGATGATCCCATCCATCACCTGGGATATGGTGACGGGTCAGATGTACACAGCTATGTGGGAACTGGTACCCTTGAGGTGCTGTGTCTGTACCCAGCATCCCCAAGGTTGTCCTGGCAGTGACGACATTCCCTATTGCATCAAGCACTCAAGGACTCCAAGGCAAACCTGAGAGATCCTGAATGAGGCAACCTCTTCAGTGCTGCTTTGCTGAGGTTTTACTTTCACACAGTAGGACATCATCATTCTAGGTTTTCACATTTGGACATTTTGGGAAAGCTATGCAAGCAGTTTGTCACTGACTCCAGCAGAGCAAGTCACGCTGATGCCATGCTGGAGAGAACTCAAAACCTTGGGGCTTGGCGAAGGAGGGGAGATGGCTCCAAGAATGTGGACTGTGGCCATAGAGGACATGTTGCAGTCTCTCCTGTTGTCACCAAAGAGCTATCACTGGGCTTAGGCAATTTGTGTGGCAGGGGAACAATGCAGTTCACCCATCAGGTTTTTTGCAGGAGAGAAGGAGGAAAGCTTTCAGGAGACCTTGGACAAAACCCGTGCATCCATCCAGTCCCAAGTGCTGCTGCATGTCATGGAATAACCTCAGGACATGGGGACAGAGTCAAGGACGGAAGGCAGGACTCCTGCTCTGGGCTGGATTGCCGAAGTGTTAGCTGTCCACAGGGTCACTGCTGCTCTACAGAGTGTGCTAGGTCTGGACATGGGGAAAATACAGCTGGGCACAGTGACACCAAATCTCATGGGAAAACGGAGGAGAGTCAAGCTACATGTGAACAGAGGAGAAACTTCTCACCTGGCTCCATAGCCAACAACCCAACATCAGCTCTTTCTCCCTGAAACTTTCCAGGATGGCAATTTCTGAGCATGTGGCACTTCACAGCCCATGGAAAAGAGGAGGAGGATGTCAGATGGAAACAAATTCCTGGCTGGGCAACAGGGCTCAGCTAGCCTCCTGCCTTCAGCTAGCTGGGGGTCTGTAAGACACATGCAAGGGCTCTGGGACTCACCTGTACTCCAGGCTCATGCACTCAAAGAGCCGGGTGAGGGTCGGGTCGATACTCCGGGGATCAGCCAGCTCGGGCTCAGCACGGTGGTGCCGTCGCCGGGGTAGCGAGTCGCTGTGCGGAGATGACACCATGAAGTGGCCACTGTGGATGACCTGGGAGGAGTTCTGTGCCCCAGCGCTGGGTCCTGTGCCACCCACAGCTGCGTCCTCCGAGTCGGAGTCAGAGTCGGAGACGGGGCAAGGCCCAACTGGAGGCTCCAGGAAAGGTCCTGGTTGTCCCACCTGAGCTCCTGCCATTCCTAGTGCCTACTGGGGAGCCCTTATGGATCTGACCCAGCACTGTGACCCACGTCCCGGTTGAGCCGAAGCCCTACAGGCACTGCGTTGGCATTGAGCACATGCTCAATGGGCTCCCCAGTACAGGACACCGGCACCACACCTCCTCCTCGGCACCTCCTCCACCCAGCTCCCGCCGTCTGTTCCACGCTCCAGGGTTCAGCGGTTGGTTTCCCAGGGTGGATTCGCTGCCAGCCCTATTTATAGTGCTGGTGGCTGATCCCGCCCACGGCACACCATCAGCAGCATACGTCCAATGGCCAACAGGCACTGGGTACCAGCCACCAGAGCTTCAGCTCCATGCCACTGTCCTGCTCCAGCAGTGTCCTGACAACTCCAGCTTTTACGTCCCCCACACACCTGGGGAGGAGCACTGCGGGTCCCCCGTCCCCCCTTGCTGTGGCCAAGGGTTGGCTGGCAGTCGGCTCTGTTTACCCGGAGTTAATCGCTGATCCCGGGCGCTGGTGGAGTGAGGAGCGGGCGGTATTTACCCAGTGCCTCTGCTTTAATGGATCTCCCTGCACTTTCAAGGGAACAAATACAGATTAAGGGACACAAACAGGTAAAATTATAGCAACGGGCACTCAGCTCAGCACAGAGCAGGCCAAGGCACTGAGCCAAGTGCCAAGCTGAGAAACAGCCCCAGGAAAACCTGCTCCAAGATGTGACCCAGCAGGAGAGGGGATGCAAACAACAAATGTGAGAGAGAACAGCTGTGAGCTTGGGTATGGTGGGATTTACACACCTTGTGGTCATGCAGTCCTTAAAATCACAGAATCATCAAATTTTAGAATGGTTTGGGTTGGAAGGGACCTTAAAACTCACCTCATTCCACTCCCCTTCCACTAGACCAAGTTGGAACCTTCCACTAGACCAGGGACACCTTCCACTAGAACAAGTTGCTCAAAGCCCTGTCCTGCCTGGCCTGGAATACTTCCAGGGATGGGGCAGCCACAGCTTTTCTGGGCAACCTGTGCTGGGACCTCACCACCCTCACAGGAAAGAATTTTTTCCTAATATCCAGTCTAAATCCACCCTGGATTGCCTTCACCTCTGAGGTATCCTGAGAGATGCAGGCAGGCAGGGCTTGATGCACCAAACCCCTGCTCCATGACAGTGGATCTTGGATAAATACAGGATTTGGAATGTGCCATCCCAGCCAGACCTGTGTCACAAGCATCTGCTCACTGACCTGAGCCACAGAGGGACACAGTGGATATAACTTCAGACTTAAACCACTTTTTTTCTCTCTAGTTTCTGGCAACTTCTTCCCCAGCCCCATATCCTGGATGGAGCACACATGCCTGGAGAGCACCCAGGCACAGATCTTAGGTACCTCCAATGGAGATACAGTATAAATGGGAGGGATAAATTCGACATAGATGGCTACAGGCATTGGAGCACTAATCCAGTTCGTAGATGGAGCTGAATACTTTCCATACTACCCAGGTGGGTGCAAGAAGGGTCAGTAGCTATCCAGGGTATTTTCCAGAGCTGGAAGAAGAATATGCACAAAAAGCTGGTTTGTCCAGCTTCTACACTGGTTGTTGCAAACCTCCATTTGGTACCATTTCTTCACTTAAGAACCATTTTCTTCATTTTCTGGCCAGATTTCCGTGGGTCTGTAGCACTTTTTTCCCCCTCTGTGATTCATTACAACCACCTCAGCCTGTCCCAAGCTGCCTGTCAAGATGTTGAAGAGAGAAGTAATTTTAAAAGTTCTTTCTGCCTACATTTTAAAGCAGTAACAGGCATGCGAGTGTCCTGGGAAAATAAGAATTAGGCAAGGCACAAGGAAACAAACATGTCAGAGATACAGAGGCTTTCCGGTCATGCTGTGCAAAAGAGACTTCCCAGGATTTTGACAGAAACCATTTGCCATCTGTTTACCAGCCGCAGGCAGACTTCAGTCCTCTGGGACAACATCTGTTTGAGGGAAACAGGGAAATACATCAGTGAGGCTTTTACGAACATCACAACTCCCTCATTCCTGGCCCAGCAGCTCTTGTGCTACAGAGAACGGAAATCCCGTGGGCAAAAGGCATCCAGCCCAAGGAAGGGGGTGACAGATCTTTAGTCAACCAGGGAGCTGAGCAGGAGTCCTATACAGGGGCAGGCAGGCTGCAGAGCTGAGGAATTTTGTAAAAGGCTGTTTGGATCCTTAAATGTGTGGTGCCAAGTACAGTTGTAGGGATGCAACACAGTCTTGGAGAGAGAGTGGCAAGGGAGATGTGGTCCGGAATGCAATGCAGGATGGGTGCCCTGAAGTTGTCCCAAAGATGTCCTGAAGGTGCACTGTCACAGGGGGGGTTAGAGACCACAGTCCCCACAGTAGTGCTCCAAAATTATCCTGGTATCATGCTCAGAGGTGGGGAGAAACAGCCTGTGCCTGGGAGGGGACTGGCTGCGACAGAAGGATTGGATTTACTAGTAGCTGAAGAAACTTGGGTTGGATAGGACATGCACAAACATGGAGATCTCCATGTGATCCAGACAGCACCGGGGCACTGGTGTGTGGAGACACAGCAGTGCTGGGTGGGAATGGTTGGGCTCAGACCTGCAGGGTCTGAGCAGATCTGCAGGGTCTGCAACAGATGCAGAGGAGAACACAGCTTCCAGCCTGTTCCCACAGGGTGGGGATCCTGGGAAGTCCTAAAAATTAAAAACGCTAAATAAAAAAAAGTACTAGGAATGGAGCTTGTAGCACTGTTGCCAGGAACAATGTAGAGAGGAGAAATATATAATGAAATCTTTATTAGCAAACAAGCATCAAAGTTGGTGGCCTGAATACGTCTTTGTCAGGCAGACCAGGGAGACCGTACGAGTAGAAACAAGGAGAGCTTGTTGAAAGGAAATCAAAAGGAGCAGGAAACAGCAGCTCATCCATTTCCAATGCCCTGCTATGGGGACACCTTCCATTAGACCAGGTTGCTCCAATCCCCATCCAACCTGACCTGGAACACTTCCAGGGATTCTCTGGGCACCCTGTGCCAGGGCCTGACCACCCTCACAGAGAAGAATTTCCCCCCAATATCCCATCTAGCCCTGCCCACTGGCAGCGGGAAGCTATTCCCCCTTGTCTTGCCACTCCAGCCTCTTGTCCGAAGTCCCTCTCCAGCTCTCCTGGAGCCCCTTAAGGCTCTGGAAGGGGCTCTAAGGTCTCCCTGGAGCCTTCTCTTCTCTAGGTGAACACCCCCAGGTCTCCCCACCTATCTCCAGGGCAGAGGGGCTCCAGCCTTCAGAGTATTTCCATGGCCTCTTTTGGACTTGCTCCAACAGGTTCGGGTTTCTTGTGCTGAGGACTCCAGTCCTGGATGCAGTATTTGCCTAAAGATCTCCAGAAGTCTCATTTCTGTACCTAGCGAAAAAGTAGTAATAAACATGGAATTTGTAGGAACTAATAAATAAAGGGAAGTGGCAAGGCAAGTGGTCATGGACTCAAGGCTGCCAGATCTCAAGGAGCATTTGGACAATGCTCTCAGGGACAGGGTGGGATTTTGGGGGTGTCTGGCAGGGTCATGAGTTGGACTTCGATGATCCTTGTGGGTTCCTTCCAGCTCAGGATATTCCATGAATCTATGATTCTATAAATACAATAAACTGAGGAAGAGTCAACATCGTTTTTAGTGGAATGTTGTGGCTCAGAAATCTGTTCCAGCCATTGCAAGAAGAGGTGGTGTGTGTGGACAACAGTAATCTGGTCAATATAATGCCATCCAAAAATACTTTGAAGAAGGTCTATCATAGAGTTTTCAGGGACATTGAGCTATAACAGATCAACAGCTTGCAAAGATAAGGCAAATTGGTAAAAATGCAGAGATTTCCTATTGGATGCTACAAGTATCTCCACTGGGACTGGAATTTTCAGCATATTCATGATATGGAGAAAAGGCTGCAAATAGGATGGTGACAGTGTTTCTGCTGGAGAAAACAGTTTAGAACTGTCACAGCTAAAGGTGACTAGAGAGCACAGCAGAAGTATTTCAGGCTACAGAGCGAGTGGGTGATAACATCGGAAATGAGAGTCAATGTTGATAAAGTGAAGCACATCACTCACTGTACACCAGGGGACTCTAAATTAGATAAATGCCAGTCAAGAGCTAAAGATAACTGTAGGAAGTTCCCTGAAAAGATCAGCTGAAGGTTCAGGAGTAATTAAAAAGTAAAAAAGGCTCCAGATATTGCAAGGAAAATATCGCTTTGCCCCAGTATTAAGCAAGCTCACCAGTGTGTGTGGCTTTGATGCCTGGCTCAGAAAAGATGGAGAAAAACTGGAAAAGGCCACAGAGGTGAAGAAAATAGGTGGTCAGAAGTGGGAATGGCATCCCTGCAAGAAAAGGGATCAGGACTGTGTCAGGAAAGAGGTGAATGAGGTGACGGGCACTGGCAGTGTAGACATGGATGCAGGAGGAACAAGGAATCGTTAGTGGTGGTTATTCAGCACTTTTCAGAGCTGAAGGTTGGAGTGGATGATCTCCAGAGGTTCCTTTCAACCCTGACTGTTCTGTGATTCTGTGTTTCTGGGGGCACCAGGCAAAGGAAGGGCTGGCATGTTCATCTCAGGGTGTTGTGAAACCAAAAGTCTAATCGGTCTTAATAAAAAATTGGATAAACTGATGGAGGACTGGAACTATTAAAATTCTTTGTGTGTCGAAAGCAAAGCTGACTGATGGGAGCTCAGGACACAGGTACAAATTCACTCTCAGCCTCTCGTTGCTCAGGCGGGTGTTGTTGGGCACAGAGTCAGATCTTCTAGACCCTGTCTTGGTCCTCAGGGTGAGAGGCATCCCCAGCTTGTCAGAGCCACCTTGTCATCTGTTCCTCAGGCCCATGCAAGAATGGGCAGAGAAAGTCTTTGTACTTTCCACCTTTTGCTGCAAATGAATAAAAGATCTGGGAAAAAAAGCAAATTATACCTTGTGCAAGCTCACGATGTTCCCTAGGAAACAATTCTGAAGTGCATATTAAATCGTTTGGGAAAGGTTGAAAAATTCTAGTTCAGGGAAACATGTTGTATTCTCTCTGCCTGGAAAGAAATTTTCTGCTGTATATTTTCTGCTTGCCCAAAGAAGCTGTGGCTGCCTCACCTCTGGAAATGTTCAAGGCCAGGTTGGATGAGGCTTGGAGCAACCTGGTCTAGTGGAAGGTGTCCCTGCTCATGGCAGAGGTGGAACCAGACGAGCTTTAAGATCCCAAACCATTCTGTGAGTCCATGATTCTATATCTGTGCAATGAGGTTCTTGGTGCTTTTTTCCTTGGATGGCCTGGCTCACATTCCCTGTTTGAGCAGCTGGTGCTGGCAGTATCTCAGCACTCCATGCAGCAGCAGGACAGAACAAGGAACATGGGAAGAAAATTGCAGCCTTCAGCTGGACTCCTTATAGAATATTTCTGGGCTCTCCTTGTCTGCCAAACTTCCTTCCCATAGGAAGCTGCCTGGCAAACCCCTGGGCAAGAGCACCCTCTGGGGACCAGAAGAAATGTAATGGCGAGATTACACTTCTCAAATCCCTTTTTTTCACATTGACATTGCATTTTAAGCGGGCTTCAAGATGATGATATGTGCCAAGTGGTTTGCCAAGAAAGCAGAGCCTGCTGGGGAGGGCCGGCTCACCACACCCCATATCTGTTACTGTGGGACAAGCTGAGCCTCCCTGGAGAGAGCAAGAGAGGCCTGAGGACACACAGCAGCCTTGGAGCTTGTAGGAAAAGTGAGGTATCACTTCAAAAATCACGGAATGGTTTGGATTGGAAGGGATCTTAAAGATATTTCATTCCAACCCTTCTGCTGTGGCCAGGTACACTTCCACAGGTTGCTCCAAGCCCGTCCAACCTGACCTGGAACACTTCCAGGGATCCAGGGGCAGACACAGCTTCTCTGGGCACCCTGCGCCAGGGCCTTACCACCCTCACAGGGAAGAATTTCTTCCCAATATCCCATCTAGCCCTGCCCGCTGGCAGCAGGAAGCCATTGCCCCTTGTCTTGTCACTCCAGTCCCTTGTCCAAAGTCTCTCTCCAGCGCTCCTGGAGCCCCTTTAGGCTCTGGAAGGGGCTCTAAGGTCTCCCTGGAGCCTTCTCTTCTCCGGGTGAACACCCCCAGCTCTCCCAGCCTGTCTCCAGGGCAGAGGGGCTCCAGCCCTTGGAGCATCTCAGTGGCTGCCTCTGGACTTGCTTCAGCAGCTCCACATCTTTCCTGTGCTCAGGACCCCAGAGCTGGAGGCAGCTCTGCAGGTGGGGTCTCACAAGGGTAGATGGGGACAATCTCTCCCACTTGACAAAAGTCACACTGGTTAAAGATAACGAGGGGACATAGTGCAAAAGAGACTTTTCTGCATCTTGCTAAGGAGACCCCCCAGGAGGATGGAATATCCAGTGGAACTGTTTTTCCTTTCATGGAAGGGAATGCGGTGCTGGGAGCCCAGCACAGGTGGGTGCTGCTGCCCCTGAGCTGCCTCTCATCCTACCTGGATGCATGGTGGGTGCCCAACCTGGGAGGGGAAGGCATTAGCAGAGGGTCACTTTAATCATACATCTCCATGTGTATGTCAAGGCAAGAGAGTTAGCCAAGAAAAAAACCCAAACGGTTTCTAATCACAACAAGAAATTCCCAAGTTTGACAGCCAAGAACATTTTATTTAGGTTATTGTCTCCAACACTGGGTTTAGTCTCTGTTCTGAGCTGACAGATGCCTGCTCCTGCCTCTCCTGCCTGTCACACACCTCATGACTCACTGCAGAGGGGCAGGAGGCAGTAGGAGGCAGGGAGAGAAATCCCGTGTTTCAAGGCAGACAGGCAGTAAAACCATGGTGTAAAAAATTGCACACAAGCATGACAAAGTAATAGAAGATTTGGTTTTGATTATTTTTATTTGCTAGTTCATGCCTCTGTGTTGATGAGGCAACAGCTCTCATCTCCCCGAGCCAAAGGCACTCCAGGACTCACGTGCCACTGGAGGCAATTTTATTACATAAATACCATGGAGGTTGGAAGCTGGAATGGGTAGCATCTGCTGAAGGGTTCTGCCCTCAAAGATGAGGATGTATCATACAATCATGAGGAAAAGCCCTCTAAGATCATCAAGTCCGACTGTTCTACCAGCACTGACTCTGGGAAGTCATCACAGCCCTGGCTCAGGGAAAAGCTGAGCTGCAGTGGTAGAAACCCTCTAACGCATTAACCTCTTTGAGCACTTCAAAGGTCTGTAACAGACTTTCACAATTCAGACAGTTCTTTGAATACCAATTTATTTGGCTATTTAACATCTATTAAGCCTTACATGCCGGAGACTCAGAGTGGGAGGTTGACTAGGCACTTTAGTATCCTGAGCAAGATCTTCAGCAAAAATTAGGTAGTTTTCTTGAAATTAAGGATGTAAATTAACTGACAAAGCCACAGAAGTCTACTGAGTTGACCATTTCACATGTTATATGAAGCACACTACTGATCTGGAAACTTCTGAGTTTCCAAGAGACTGTTTCTATTATTACTGTAATTACAATGATCTGACTCTGAACTAGAGGACAAAGGTGTCTTGGTTTGAAAGACAGGCGTCTGCTTAAGTGAGGCAGAAACCCCCTCTGAAATGGGGAATGCAGCCCCCCTCCCTCCGGATTATTATAACTTTGAAATTAAGGGGGCTTTCAGGCAAGGATATGAGAAATAGGAATAACAGTTCTTTACTAATTTATATATATATAAAACAAAACAAAACAATGAACAGCAATTACAAAACAGCACAGTCACCAGTGCAGCCTCCCCGGCCGCCGGGTAGTTTCTCTTCTTGGAGCAGCGCTGATCACAGCCGGCAGCTTCTCCTCCTGGAGCAGCGCTGGTCACAGCCGGTAGCTTCTCTCCCGAAGCAGGGTTGATCACAGCCGGCAGCAGCGCTGGTGGGTCCCAGTGAGCAGGGTGGGTGCAGCAGCTCCGGTGAAGACAGCGGTCCCGTGGAAAAGGGCCTGGTCCTCGCCTGAAGGTCGAGCGATGCAGCCTCTCGTCCTCTGGAAGTCCAGCGGAGAGAAAGCCCCTTCTGCCTGAGAAACCCCTGATTATATCCAAGTGGGCAATGTTCTGTGCCCCCTCCCAGGCAGAGCATCTCACAATGGGGTAGTGAGGCACTGATGGGCCCATTAACAGAAGATGGTTTGGAGTCTGTTATCTATGAGTCCTTTGGCAAGGCACAAATGCTCCCATTAACAGAACCGAGCCCGGAGGGAGGAGGCAAAGAAGCACTGCCCCACCTGGTTTCACAGCTCATGAAGATGGTAATAGAATATACTGCAACCCAGGACAAAAGGCACAGCTGAGAAGTAGGGGAAATCTACAGGAGGAAGAAAAAATGGAAAATGCCTTATTTTCTTCAGTAGCTACATATGACCAACCTCTGCAAAGACCCCGTGGCACATCCAGTTTGTTTTTGCTTTGTTTCAAGTCTTTGGAGAGTGAGAATTAGCCTCAGGTTGGACAGCAAGGAAATGAAAATGCAACTAGCAATAGGTGGTGGGTTTGATGAGGATGGCCGAGGCTCTGCAGTTCTCCTGGCACAGGTTGCCCCATGTCATGCCCCCTTTGAAGTTCAGATGCACAGAGTAACACGCCGAATACCACCACCCGCCCCCAGAGCTGGTGGCACAGTTTCCACTAGAAGTGTCCTGATCCCGATCTTTAACAGAGAACTTCATGTTGTCATGCATGGTGGTGGTGCCCTCGGAGGCCATGGCATCCTCCGCTGTCCCCGAGTGCGCTCCCAGCCTCAGCTGGTAGCCCTGAGACTCGTCANCAGCACAGGTGGGTGCTGCTGCCCCTGAGCTGCCTCTCATCCTACCTGGATGCATGGTGGGTGCCCAACCTGGGAGGGGAAGGCATTAGCAGAGGGTCACTTTAATCATACATCTCCATGTGTATGTCAAGGCAAGAGAGTTAGCCAAGAAAAAAACCCAAACGGTTTCTAATCACAACAAGAAATTCCCAAGTTTGACAGCCAAGAACATTTTATTTAGGTTATTGTCTCCAACACTGGGTTTAGTCTCTGTTCTGAGCTGACAGATGCCTGCTCCTGCCTCTCCTGCCTGTCACACACCTCATGACTCACTGCAGAGGGGCAGGAGGCAGTAGGAGGCAGGGAGAGAAATCCCGTGTTTCAAGGCAGACAGGCAGTAAAACCATGGTGTAAAAAATTGCACACAAGCATGACAAAGTAATAGAAGATTTGGTTTTGATTATTTTTATTTGCTAGTTCATGCCTCTGTGTTGATGAGGCAACAGCTCTCATCTCCCCGAGCCAAAGGCACTCCAGGACTCACGTGCCACTGGAGGCAATTTTATTACATAAATACCATGGAGGTTGGAAGCTGGAATGGGTAGCATCTGCTGAAGGGTTCTGCCCTCAAAGATGAGGATGTATCATACAATCATGAGGAAAAGCCCTCTAAGATCATCAAGTCCGACTGTTCTACCAGCACTGACTCTGGGAAGTCATCACAGCCCTGGCTCAGGGAAAAGCTGAGCTGCAGTGGTAGAAACCCTCTAACGCATTAACCTCTTTGAGCACTTCAAAGGTCTGTAACAGACTTTCACAATTCAGACAGTTCTTTGAATACCAATTTATTTGGCTATTTAACATCTATTAAGCCTTACATGCCGGAGACTCAGAGTGGGAGGTTGACTAGGCACTTTAGTATCCTGAGCAAGATCTTCAGCAAAAATTAGGTAGTTTTCTTGAAATTAAGGATGTAAATTAACTGACAAAGCCACAGAAGTCTACTGAGTTGACCATTTCACATGTTATATGAAGCACACTACTGATCNGAGCTGGTGGCACAGTTTCCACTAGAAGTGTCCTGATCCCGATCTTTAACAGAGAACTTCATGTTGTCATGCATGGGGGTGGTGCCCTCGGAGGCCATGGCATCCTCCGCTGTCCCCGAGTGCGCTCCCAGCCTCAGCTGGTAGCCCTGAGACTCGTCATCCAGGCTGAACAGGTTGTAGTCTGCAAACTTCATGGTATTTGAAGCATCCCAGATGGCAAACCTGACCTGGTAGACCTTCTGCCTAGTGATCTGGTGGATGTACTTGGTGCCCAGCCAGACTCAGTGTGCACATTCCCAAAGCCGTACTTGTAGGTACTCCAACATTCGTCCCAGGAGATTGCCGAGCTCTGATGGTTCCTCTGGATGACAGTCAAGCCCCTGTCCGCCCCACTCATCTCAGAGTACACCATGATGGGGTGCAGTCCTGTGGGTTGGATGATGTAGATGTCACTGGGGCTGCCAGCAGGGACCTCGCTGCAGTCCNGATGAGGCAACAGCTCTCATCTCCCCGAGCCAAAGGCACTCCAGGACTCACGTGCCACTGGAGGCAATTTTATTACATAAATACCATGGAGGTTGGAAGCTGGAATGGGTAGCATCTGCTGAAGGGTTCTGCCCTCAAAGATGAGGATGTATCATACAATCATGAGGAAAAGCCCTCTAAGATCATCAAGTCCGACTGTTCTACCAGCACTGACTCTGGGAAGTCATCACAGCCCTGGCTCAGGGAAAAGCTGAGCTGCAGTGGTAGAAACCCTCTAACGCATTAACCTCTTTGAGCACTTCAAAGGTCTGTAACAGACTTTCACAATTCAGACAGTTCTTTGAATACCAATTTATTTGGCTATTTAACATCTATTAAGCCTTACATGCCGGAGACTCAGAGTGGGAGGTTGACTAGGCACTTTAGTATCCTGAGCAAGATCTTCAGCAAAAATTAGGTAGTTTTCTTGAAATTAAGGATGTAAATTAACTGACAAAGCCACAGAAGTCTACTGAGTTGACCATTTCACATGTTATATGAAGCACACTACTGATCTGGAAACTTCTGAGTTTCCAAGAGACTGTTTCTATTATTACTGTAATTACAATGATCTGACTCTGAACTAGAGGACAAAGGTGTCTTGGTTTGAAAGACAGGCGTCTGCTTAAGTGAGGCAGAAACCCCCTCTGAAATGGGGAATGCAGCCCCCCTCCCTCCGGATTATTATAACTTTGAAATTAAGGGGGCTTTCAGGCAAGGATATGAGAAATAGGAATAACAGTTCTTTACTAATTTATATATATATAAAACAAAACAAAACAATGAACAGCAATTACAAAACAGCACAGTCACCAGTGCAGCCTCCCCGGCCGCCGGGTAGTTTCTCTTCTTGGAGCAGCGCTGATCACAGCCGGCAGCTTCTCCTCCTGGAGCAGCGCTGGTCACAGCCGGTAGCTTCTCTCCCGAAGCAGGGTTGATCACAGCCGGCAGCAGCGCTGGTGGGTCCCAGTGAGCAGGGTGGGTGCAGCAGCTCCGGTGAAGACGGCGGTCCCGTGGAAAAGGGCCTGGTCCTCGCCTGAAGGTCGAGCGATGCAGCCTCTCGTCCTCTGGAAGTCCAGCGGAGAGAAAGCCCCTTCTGCCTGAGAAACCCCTGATTATATCCAAGTGGGCAATGTTCTGTGCCCCCTCCCAGGCAGAGCATCTCACAATGGGGTAGTGAGGCACTGATGGGCCCATTAACAGAAGATGGTTTGGAGTCTGTTATCTATGAGTCCTTTGGCAAGGCACAAATGCTCCCATTAACAGAACCGAGCCCGGAGGGAGGAGGCAAAGAAGCACTGCCCCACCTGGTTTCACAGCTCATGAAGATGGTAATAGAATATACTGCAACCCAGGACAAAAGGCACAGCTGAGAAGTAGGGGAAATCTACAGGAGGAAGAAAAAATGGAAAATGCCTTATTTTCTTCAGTAGCTACATATGACCAACCTCTGCAAAGACCCCGTGGCACATCCAGTTTGTTTTTGCTTTGTTTCAAGTCTTTGGAGAGTGAGAATTAGCCTCAGGTTGGACAGCAAGGAAATGAAAATGCAACTAGCAATAGGTGGTGGGTTTGATGAGGATGGCCGAGGCTCTGCAGTTCTCCTGGCACAGGTTGCCCCATGTCATGCCCCCTTTGAAGTTCAGATGCACAGAGTAACACGCCGAATACCACCACCCGCCCCCAGAGCTGGTGGCACAGTTTCCACTAGAAGGGTCCTGATCCCGATCTTTAACAGAGAACTTCATGTTGTCATGCATGGTGGTGGTGCCCTCGGAGGCCATGGCATCCTCCGCTGTCCCCGAGTGCGCTCCCAGCCTCAGCTGGTAGCCCTGAGACTCGTCATCCAGGCTGAACAGGTTGTAGTCTGCAAACTTCATGGTATTTGAAGCATCCCAGATGGCAAACCTGACCTGGTAGACCTTCTGCCTAGTGATCTGGTGGATGTACTTGGTGCCCAGCCAGACTCAGTGTGCACATTCCCAAAGCCGTACTTGTAGGTACTCCAACATTCGTCCCAGGAGATTGCCGAGCTCTGATGGTTCCTCTGGATGACAGTCAAGCCCCTGTCCGCCCCACTCATCTCAGAGTACACCATGATGGGGTGCAGTCCTGTGGGTTGGATGATGTAGATGTCACTGGGGCTGCCAGCAGGGACCTCGCTGCAGTCCCTGGGGCAGGACAGAGGAGGACTGAACAAGCCCAAGGCACAGACCTGTGGCTCGTTCTGCAAGACCAAGACATTACCAAGCCCTGCCTGCCCAAGGAGCACAGATGAGGGAAACCCTATCCTCACCCGAGCACACAATGCCCGCATCCTCATTGTGCCCACAGTTGTGCTCTCCCCGTGCCCACGATAAGCACTCACTGAGAAGCCTCTCCATCCCGTTGCAGTTAATGTCGTCCAGCCAGATAGTCCCAGATCCTCTTCCACACTGAACACTGCCCAGGGCCGATACTGCATTCTCCCAGCCAAGCTGCCTACAAACCAAAGAGGCATCTGTTGTGTCCCAGGAGTCATCACACACTGTCCCCCACATGCTGCTGTACCAAACCTCTATCCGTCCCAAGCACCGGTTGGAGCCATTCACCAGTCCTGCAAGTCCTCAGAAAAAAAGGCCTCGAGGAGCTGTCAGTGTGCGGACACAGACACCATGAACAAGCTTAAGCAGAGGCGGGTCTGAACACGGCTTTAGAAAGGCAGAGTCAGCACCAGACTGAGTGTGACAAGAGCAGTTCAAGGAAGGATTTAACAGGAGTTAAATTAAAAATGTTACTGAAGTTCTCCATCCTTTTATTTTCCCTTATATGAATGTAAGCATTGTGATGAGCTTTGGTATTTACCTTCCTGGTGTCATCAACATCTGCACATCATTGTTCTCTACCTGCACTTGACCAGGTTTGTGATGTCACCCCTTGGCACAGAAAGCACAAGGTCACTGCAGGGACACAGGAATGAAACACAAGGACATTTGAGTTTGCCAGTATTAGTGGCAAAATCCAGTTCTCCAGATGAATCCTTGTTATTCCAAACCCAACGATAGAAAAAATGATACAGATGTCCTCCCATTATCCCAGAGACATCTTCCAAATAGGCACTTCTAACACCCTTTTACTTTCAAGCCAGTGAGTTTTTCATATGCACTCATGGTGAGTGAAGCCCCACAGCAACGCGGATGCCAGGACTCATCAGCTCAACAGAACAGCAATTGCTTTGCAGTGTTGCAACACTCGACAACAGCATCCTCTTCCTTCTGCCCAGAGCTTGGAAATATCTTGAGGTCAAGGCTACTTGTCTCATGAAATACCTTCCCAGGTATTAGGCAGCAAAGTGACTTTTCTTCCTACCCTGTCCTAATAAGTTGTCTATGGCTACAGGCTTGGCAGGTCTCAGCCCCAATGACAGCAATAACTGCCCTTTTCACTTGCCCACACCACAGGGAAGAGCCTGCAGGTCCTCTCTAAACTTTCCTCAGGAGGAATTCAGCAGTGTTGTGGTGCAGCCCCATGGCCCTGCAGTGGCAATAAGTGATGGGTGGCCTAGGAGAGGCTCTGGTTCCTGCAGAACCTGAAGCAATTCCTCAGCAGCAACACGGATACCATACCAGGAGGAGACACCATGTCCCTCAGCTGGGGTCACCAAGCTTCCCCAAAAAGGGAAAACTGATGGAATAGCAGCTTGACGTTGTCTCCCCTTGGCCAGCACTGAGTGCTGCAGGGAGACCTGTGGGATTGGGCCCTTGGACAGGCATCTCTGGCTTCTGCCAATTCCCCAGTCACAGAAACACAGCGCATGGGAAGGAGCTTCCCTGCCCATTCCACAGCCTAAAAAATATATGCTGGTTTTAGGCCAATTTCTTACCATGTAAGGGACAGCAAAGAGAGGGGAGAGGACCCTTTCCCAAAGGGATCCTTGGGTACCAAAGGAAAGGTGGTTTGGTCAGATGCAAAGGCCACCTCTAGGCTCAGAAGTGCCCATAGCACCCTACTTTTTGCCCATATGGGTACAAAGGAGCTCCCAGCAGATGGAGGATGCCTCATGGCTGTGACTGACCCAAGGCAGGATTTCCCCTTCAAGACACGCAACTGCAAGCAGGTGTTTCCTACCAGGAATTTGGGACAATTGGAATTGAGCTGTTGAGTAGGGTTTGGCTGTTGCACACTTGGTGCAGCTGCCTGTGCTGCAGTGCCAGTCTTGAACCCTTGACTAAGGAGCTACCAAAATGTGCCAACAGGGATGGCATTACCAGCTCTGACAGTGGAACTGTGACCGAAAATATATAAGGATGTATATTTGCATCTGGGATGGCCATGTACAGCCCAAGCAAGACCACCAGCCCAAAAACATGCTTCAGGCTCACAGGTATGGAGTAAAGCCAGAGCCTTTTGGTCCAGTTCAAATGCTCACTGATGTTGGAAAGGAACAAGATTCCATCCGGCATCCGGAATAACTCCAGGCTGGAGCAGGAGAACTGACTTGGACACACGTGGGGATGTCATCATCAGCAGCAAAGAGAAAGAGCATCTGCAGATGTCCCATGGAATCTGCACCTGTTGTGTGTGCTATGAGCCAGGAGCTGGACAGTGCTCACTGCCTCACTTGGAGAGGGTCAGCAATGCTGGGGATGTTTGGGGACATTCCCTAGAAGCCTGTTGTTTTCCCATTCCTGAGAGCTCCTCAGGTGCTGCTCTGCCCACCCCAACAGGATCCTGCCTGCCTGGCAGGGACACAGTATCACCTCAGCACCAGGCAGGCAGCCAGTTCCATTGGAAGTGATTGACTGAAATCAGTGACAGAAAATAGTGACAGAAATTTTATCACTGTCTCCTTGGAATATACCAAAGCAGCATCAGGCTTCTAATAGGATAAGTACTGTAAGCTGTCCTGCACGGAGGAGCAGTAATGGGATATGGCTTTATGCAGGAGATGGTTTGATGTGTCTGGGCCACTGCTAACTAAACCCTCCCTGAAGTCCCCTCTCTGTGGCTCTTCCAGCTCCTCCAGGATTAATCACTTCTCTCCTTTTTTCTCTGAAAGACACAAGGCAATAGGCTGCTTGCAGCTCCAAATGCAAAGCCATGCAGGAGCTCCCCTCTGGGAAGCATCAGTGGGAACAGCAGGGTGGCAGCCTCAGCCACCCACCCACAGCTGTGTCCTGCTCCCAAGTCCTGTGTTATTTATGGAGGCTCTTGCCAGCACAATGCCCAGACAGCTGGCACCAAGTCTAGCACTGTGTGGTCCAGCAGGCACTGGGGGTGAAGGCAACCCCTGATTTTGAATCTCGGCAGCTACCTGGGGTGAGGGGAGAGGCATGTTATGACCCATATGGCCAAAGTCACATTTATGACCAAACTGACCTTGGAGCACTTGGGGCAGTTGGCTTCTGCTGATTCACTAGCCCAGAGGAGCAGTATGGGCTCACTGGGAAGTCTGGGTTGCCATGGGAGGGATGGGGAAACTGAGAAATTGCTTTAAGGTGTAGGAACACGTGAGGAAACAAGCACAGATCCCAAGAGCAGCTGACAGATCAACAGGACGCTGTGCCCAGAGATTGGGCACATTGACTCCCTCCTGTATCAGTACGGAGAGAGTCAATGACACAGTGGAGGGCTTTGCAAACCACCAGGTCAAACACCTCTAAGTGTGTTTGGAAGCTGCTGGGAACATCATCAGTGCAGCACTTCCTCAGGTGCCCTCAGGCCAGGCAAGCCGGGGCAGGTGCCAGACCAGCAGCATGGCCAGCCTGGACAGACCCACATGTCACCTCTCCCACCACTCACCAGCTCCTCACTCCTCTGGGTCACCAACTCCTCAGTCTCGCTCTCTAAATACGCATGTACCAGACTTGCAAATCTGCTCTTGTCTTTGAAGAGGGAAAATCTGAGAACATCCCCAGGGAGGCAGCTTCATCTCCTACCTGTATTCAACTCATTCACTCAGATAAACCCCCTTAGTTCCACCAGGGTTTAACAGGAGTGGAAGGTTATTTCAAGTGAGTCCAAATGCTTCTATTTCCTCTATGTACAACTCTCAAGTTTAGAACAGCTCTTTTAAGTGCCAGTTCTTCTTTATCAGCCTTCAGCCAGAGCCAGGCATCAAAGGAAGGACTGTTCGGCCAGGAGAACAGGCTACCTTTTCATCCATAGTTTGCAAAAGCATGACAAGATAACAAATTAAATCTCCAACTAATGCAAATATTTCATGTTGAAAGGGTTTTTCTACAGCGTCCAGTCTGAGGAAGGTCTCGGGTATGTGCCTGTACCTGGGTTTATCTCTCTGTTCATACTCAGATGGCATCTGGCAACTGTGATGTAAAGGCACAGGTCTTCTTTATTCACAAAGAAGTACTTGGACAGAAGTTCTTAAGGTTGCAAACATTTGAAGAACAACAAAGTTTTCCATCCTTAAGTAGAAGTGACCAAGAAATAACTGATAACTTTAGCGTTATACAACCATAAACATTTGCAAAGTTAAAGAATAAAGACCACAAAGCATATACTAAGGAACAGGATTTCAAGAGGGGAATTTTTAGAATTGTTTACGTGATTTTAAAGAGAAAAGAAGTGAAGCAGCTTCATTCCCCAAAGAAGTTTATGGGTCTACAGCATGAGTAGAACCATCAGTTTTTGAAGCACTGAACAGAGCATTATGACAGCACTTTTTACTGTGGAGCTCTGTTTCTATGCTAAAAACAATCCTGAGAAGTTTGCTTTCTTGCTTTTAAGGCCAGACCCTTCCCTAGAAGATCCCTCACTCTGATGGTCTTTCTGGTTGGCTCTCTTTGGGCCCAGCTGTCTCCAGATTTAGAAGCTCTGTTAAACTATATCTAAGACCTGAAGCCTCTCTGCAGGTGCTCTCTGCAGCACCACTTCCCTAACACCAACACTGATGATCATCTTCCGAGTTGAACAATAAAGGGAAGAATTTTGAAGCTGCAGCCCTAGACGGACACCTGGGAGCTGAGGCACATCAGCTTGTGCTCAAGGAGGTGACACTGACTGATGTGTTTGTTTATGCCTTGTGGAGAGAGAACTGAGATGGGTTTAACAATGGATTTCCTTGATAGGTTGGACATTCCGCTTAGCAAACAGATTGTCCGCAATTATCCCAAGAGTGAAAGCCATTCTAAGTGCCTCCTGCTCTGTAATGGCAAAGCCAAGTTTGCAGTAACTCAGATTTAGATCCCAAGTTCTTGTTGATTATCTCTGGTGACTTCTATGAAGGGCTGAGTATTGCAGATGGCTCCAAGCACCCTTCCAGGAGCTGTGCCCCTTCCTCAGCTCCACTGTTCCTTCTTCAAGCACAAAAAATGCCCCACTGAGAACATTACCTCCAAAAGACAAAAGGCAAATGAGTGTGGGATGGGAGATGGAGAGAGGGCACAGCCCCTGATCTGGGCTGGAAGAGACCAGAGAGCCCCAGGCAGGACAACGATGATTTGGGAAGGCTGGTGAAGGCAAGGGAGGACGGGAGGGGAAAGAAAAGAGCAGTTGAGGGCTGTAAGTGAGGAGCAGGGGGTCCAATGGTGATTTCCATCACGCACTCCCTGCTGGAATGCTAAAGGCACCATGGCTGGGAAGAAGCAGCCAGTGGTAAGGCTTCATGACAGTGGGCTCCATCCTCACAAGGACGCTTTCACCTGGCTGTGATTAAAGCCTTCACACCTGGAGGAGCTGAAGGTGCATGGACCTTGCATCTCCAGGTCCTCTGTGGTGATAACTCCTTGACAGTGACACCAACCCATTGCTGGAGTTTACACCATCAACACACACCCAGGAATGCCTGCCTGCTGAGCAGACTGTTCTCACAGCTCACCACCCTAGCTTTAATATCTCTCAGAACAGGACAGACCACCAGACCCTGCAAATGTGGCCATTTCCCTCCCCAGCAAGGCCAAACAGGCAGCCCATGACGGGATTTTCCTCTTCAGCCGATCTCTGGTGCGTCTGGAGAACAGCTGCATGCACTGTCCAAATGCAGGACTGCCATCTCCTGGGCACTGGGAGACAGTATGCAACAGCCTTGGAAAACCATCCTGGAGTAATTCAGAGGTCTTGAGGCTGAGAAGCAACTGTGAGGGGCAGGTACTGACCATGAAGAGAAACCCAACCTTTGGGTGCCTCAGCAGCTGCAGGGTCAATGATAAGCTCTCGGGTCAGTGTGTGTTTAACCTGTGTCAGGAACTACACACAATTTCCCAGCCTGAAAAATGACTGGGGGACACCAGACCTTCACCAGTCCTGCACTGACACTGGAGGGTTGCCATGCCTCAGATCTCAATGGTTTGCCATGGAGGAACAGGCATGTGGCTCCACGATGGATGTGCAGAGACAGGCAGCTCCCCCTCCCATCTCTCCCTGTGGTCTTGCCTCCCTCAGCTCCCTGCCCTGCCTCCAGCTCCCCCAAGGCTGCTTCCTGCCCAAGGACTAGCCCTGTGCCTGTTGCCCCCCTCCCTGCATGCTGCCACTCCCCAGGGTCAGACCCCCACCCCTGATGTGTCCCCAGTGTCGGAGCTACAGAGGGGCCATATTCACTCAACACTGCCTTTCAGCTAAGCATGTTCTTCCCAAATTATACTGCTCCCCAGGTCTGTACCTGCTCCCCAAATTCTCCCTCGGTTCATTACACTCCAGTTTTCTTTCTCCTCCCCACTTTGCCCTGCAGCCCAGAGAGGCAGACATACACCATGTAGAATTTCAGCTCAGGTACTCTAATTTCAGCTTAGGTACTCTAATTTCTGACAAAATTACATGGAATGAAGCCAAGTTCTGTGTGAAGCACCACAAGAACCTGTTTCACTAGCTGTGAGCTGACTGAGCTTTCAAGCAACTCCTACAGCACCTTAGAGGTGTAATGGGAACCCTCAACAACCATTCTTAAACTCACTGATGGATTTATGGCATTAAATATCTGTTCTGGTACTAAACAGAATCACAGAATTGGAATGGGATGGGATGGGATGGGATGGGATGGGATGGGACCTTAAAGATCATGTTCCACCCCAATCATGGACAGGGACACCTTTCACTAGACCAAGTTGCTCCAAGCCCTGTCCAGCCTAGCCTTGGACACTTCCAGGGATGGGGCATAACTTAACTGTGAACCTGTTCCATTGCAGCAAAGCCTTGGAACTACTACTGCTACTGCTGCTACTACTACCAACAACAATAATATAAGAGTGAACACTTATGTTACAGCATTACCATTCTTTCCTGCCTGTTTACAATGCTGTGGAAAATACAGTGGATTTTTGATTCCAGCAGACACTACGCTCTGTGCTCGGTTATGCAACTGGTGTGCTCCAGGGATACAGCACAAACTTCTTCCCAAGATTAACACCTCAAATGAGGGTGCATCCAGGGAAGTTAAATGCTTTTAATACTTCACCGGCAAAAATGATGGGATCCTCATTCCCATAAAGGAATCTGGTAAACACACAATAATAATCTGATGATTACATCTACAATCTGGAGAACATTGTGTGACATCCGGTTACTCACCTGTCTGCTACGGAAACAAATGACACCATTAACTCTCTTGCTCCAAAGCATAACTGGTCCCAGTTCATACATTCCCTTGGGTCAAATCACCCAGCATAAACAGCCCTCCCCATGCAAGGGGTAATCTGAGTGTCCATCTGCCTGATACAGGGCATGGTTAGACTGGGTATTGGGAAAAAATTCTTCCCTGTGAGAATGGTGAGGCCTTGGCACAGGCTGCCCGGAAAAGCTGTGGCTGCCCCATCCCTGGAAGTATCCAAGGCAAGGCCGAATGGGACTTGGAGCAACTCGGTCTAGTGGAAGGCATCCCTGTCCATGGCAGAGGTGGGAACAAATCTTTAACGTCCCTTCCAACCCAAACCATTCTGGGATTCTATGATTCTAAGCAGTTTGCCAGGGCTGCTGCTTCTCATCCCAAAGCAGCCACAACAGGGCTGTAAAAAGCAGACCTAGTCCTCAGTGCCATGAACAGCAAAAACCCAGGATCCCTGGAATACATTTGCACATTAAACACAAATCTGCTTTCCCAATCCCTGGGAGAGAGGTATGAAGTCACAACTTTTGCTCTGATTGCTTTAGGCAGGCAGTACTCGAGCTGCTGCCCCTCCAATCCCCGGTAAGCGTTCATGCCACAAAAACTCCCCACACAACATTTCCTAAAAAGAAAAAAAAACCCAACACATAAACCCACAAAACTCAACGCACAACTCTCGAATTTTTGTCTCTCCTCCATTCCCAGAAGCAGCACCCACGGGGTGGCCGGGCCTCCCTCCCCACTGCCCCTTCAGCCCCCCTACAGCCGCGGCTCGTGGCTCCCCCCGCCTCCTCCCCCTCCTCCTCCCCCTCCTCCTCCCCCTTCCCCT
>VZRR01006983.1:10446-52575 GCA_013398015.1 Oreocharis arfaki | reverse complement strand
ATCCATCCCTCCATCCATCCATTGGTCACCTGAGAGCCCAGGTGTCACAAAGCACAACGAGAGGGACCACAGGGAAGCACCTGAGAGATTCCCCACAGACATCCATGCCTGCCAAAGGCCTGGAAGCAGCATCTGGCCGGGAATGACAGGGCAGGAGCTGGGCTTCGCTGCGGGCTCACGGCACGTTGATGTCTGAACCTGCTGGTAATTAGCAGGAATTGGGTTATAATTGCACCAGCAGCGGCAGAGCGGGAGTGACCTCAGCAGCCGCTAATTCCTGACACAGAAGGACAATCTGGGGGCACCCGGAGCGAAGTTCGGAGCTGCAGCCCTTTCCCAGCCGTGATTAATCCCCAGGAAATGTTCTGTGGTCGGGCCATTACCACTCCGATCAGGGGCTGAAAATGAATCAGAGCCGCGGATGACTGTGGGAAAATTGTCACCAAACTTGGGCGGCTTTGCTTTGTTTCACCACAAAACTCTTAACGAAGCATTGAAATGGAGATGGATTCTCTGGCTGCCCCCGACATTAACCCCTCGTGGGCCCAGCCAGGCTGGGGAGCACTTCCACGTTCCAGCTTTTGGCCGGGTGGAAATTCCTTCAACCAAGGCGGAGAGACGGAGGGGAGTGATAGGGATGAGTTGGGCTCTGCCCTGGCTCAGCTCCTGCCCTGCTCTCCCAGCCCGCACAAAACCTGGCAGTGGGTTCCTGCCTCGGCAGGTTCGGGGTTCTGGGAGCTCCCGAGGTGCCCCCCAGCCCCTCAGAGCAGCTCCCTCTGCTCCAAGCTCCCGGCGTGCGGTGCCTGGGTGGCTGTTTGGGGACCATGCTCGCAGGGCCGTCAATCAGGGGCTGTAATGAGATTCCTGGCACCGCGGGTGCCTCTCACCAAGTCCTTCTGCAGCCACTTGCCAGCCCCAGCCACAAGGGCCTCCCCCCGCCGCCACTCGGGGCTCAAAGGGAGCTTTGTGAGGCACCACAGGCAGAGCTTTCTTGCCGGGGCCAGGCGGCAGCCGGCAGCCTGCAGGCACAGCCCGGTCCATGGAGCCTCGGGAGTGCGGGAAGGGAGGAGGAGGAGGAGAGGGAGGGGATACGGAGGAGAGATGGGACACGAGGGATGGAGACACCCACGGGCTGTGGTGTGACGAAGGACTTGGGATGGGGAGAGGTGGTGTAATGGCACAGGGGGCTGCCGGAGGGAACGGCTTCCCACTGCCAGAGGGCAGGGTTAGGTGGGATTTTGGGGAGGAATTCTGCCCTGTGAGGGTGCTGAGGCCCTGGCACAGGGTGCCCAGAGAAGCTGTGGCTGCCCCTGGATCCCTGGAAGGGTCAAAGGCCAGGTTGGACAGGGCTTGGAGCAAACTGGGACAGAGGGAGGTGTCCCTGCCCATGGCAGGGGGTCACGAGCTGAGCTTTAAGGTCCCTTCCCCCCCAAACCATCCTGGGATCCTGTGATGATGAGACAGGGGCCGGATCACTCAGCACTGGGCATCCCTTCCCCCCCTGTCGGGATCTCATGGACATCTGATGATGTATGGAGCTCATCCAGCCTCACTGAGAGCCCCCAACACGGGCCAAGATCGGAGCCATGGAAATAAATCTGTCCATGCTTTAGATCCCGGAGTGTTCAGCCCCTCAGCTGGGGAAGGAGCGGTGCCAGGCAAGGCCGCACACCCAGGACTGGGGAGAAATATCAGGGATGGCAGGATCAGCGGGAACCCAGACTCTTGGAGCTGGGAAAGAGCTCAGGGAACCCAGTGCACCAAGGCAATTCAATTCTCTGATGGGTTTTTCATACATTTGTGGATATAAGAAAACGTTTGAGGTAGAAAGAGGCAGAAATGTGCATGCACGGCCTCAGCTCTGAAATTCCATCTCCAAGCCAAGGTGTACATAGACATATTTTGAAGTGTTTTTCATTTAAAAGAGCGAAAAAGAGCTCTGGAAAAGGAGCAAATTCTTTGGCTAATAGGATCCACAGGGAAACTGCAAGAACTTAATAGCTCTGCAGGAAAATCTGCACAGCACCTTCCCGGAGAGGTTCGGGGAGGACACAGGGGAGAGGACGAGAGAGGTGGAGGGGAAGGAGAGGGATGAGGTCTCAGAAACTGTTGGGGCCTGAATATCATGGAATCGCCTGGGCTGGAAGGGATCTTAAATCCCACCCAGTCCCACCCCTGCCATGAGCAGGGACACCTTCCGCTATCCCAGGGTGCTCCAAGCCCTGTCCAACCTGGCCCTGGACACTTCCCGGGATCCAGGGGCAGCCACAGATTCTCTGGGCACCCTGTGCCAGCGGGTGTCACAGGGTCCCCTGAAGGGCTGCAGGTTGTGGATCTGTCACCCTGTCCTGAGCACAGCAGAGGTCCAGGAGCCCTGGGAGGGTTCTGGCACCATCAATCCTGCTTCCTCAGGAAGGGAGATGTCATGTGGAACTTGCCTCTGTGCTATCTTGGCTAATGGGCTACAAACCCAGCTGGCCCGTGGCAGAGCCCAGCCGGGCGAGGGGGAGGGGAAGAGGAGAAATAAAATGAAGTGGTTTGAATTTTTCGGGAAAGCAGAGATTTCTGTGAGTGGGAACGGGGCTGGAATGCTTTAGTAACCCAATCCAGTGCCAGGCCTTCTGCACGTGGGAAAAAGAGCCAGGAGTTTTGGAGAGCTAAAGCCATCCCCTGCCTCAGCTCCTGGCGCACCAAAACCTGGAAAAGGCTTCCCGGAGCTCTGTGCTGCCTGACTTGTGTTTATGGTACCTCCTTTGCACTCTGTGGCTCGCACGGATTGCGATGCACCGGGTTGGAGGTGTGATCCCACTGCTGGCTGTGCTCCCCCTCCGGAGTCTCCTCTCTCTCTGTACACTCCTTTATATTTATGGACTGTGGGATCCTCACACTTGTGGTTTCTGTACCACACACTCGGCTCAGTGAAATGTTATTTAAAACGTGCAGAGCGGCTCAGGGTGTGCTGACAGTACCCCAGGATTGGAGGGGAAGCGCTTTTCCAGGGCAAGAGTGAGTCCTAAAGGAGAGGGAAGAGGTGAGAGGTGAGAGGAGAAAGGAGAGAAGAGGTGAGAGGAGAGAGAAGAGGTGAGGAAAGAGGTGAGAGAAAATGTGAGGGAAGAGGAGAGGGAAGAGGTAAAGAATGAGGAGAGGGAAGAGGAGAGGGAAAAGACAAGGGAAGAGGAGAGAGAAAAGGTAAAGGAAGAGGAGAGGGAAGAGGAGAGGGCCTGGCTTGCCACTTGCCACCCTGCACCTGAGCTTCACCTCATCCACATCCCTCTGGAAAGAGGCCGTGCCTGTCCCAGAGCACCTCCACTGAAGCTCCCAGCTGGGAATGACTGCCCACATCACCACTGTGACTCCAAGATCCCAGGATTCTAGGGCAGAGGCAGCAGCTGTGAGCTCTGGGGCGGGATGCCCCGTGGAGCTGCTCTGGGACACAGAACCACCCCTTCCATCTCTCCTTTATCCCAGCTAGGTCGTCACTGCTCTGTTTATTTGGTCATTTTTGGGGGAGGGAAGAAGGGGGGGTCCAATTTTCAGCAGCCCATGACAGCATAATTAGGGAAATACAAATGAAAGAAAAACATACTCTAGAAATCCAGGGACTTTCACATATTTTCCCTGTTATTCCATCGCCCTGGAAAAATAAAAGCTACTCAGCAGGAACATTTATTAGCAATTAGGATCTCAGGCACTGGGGACCTCTGGGGACAATTGGGGTAATTAAAGCTTCCCACAGCCTCCTGTGCCACCCCGTGCTCCCTGTCCTGCCTCCATGGGATCGGACACTGTGGATTTGTGGGAGCTGAGGCACCAACAGCATCCGAGGGGTCAGTGAGGCCAAAACCTCCGGATCATCCTCACCCTTTCCAGGTCGCTCCATTGACAAAGGAACAACATTCCCTTGGGGAAAAGAAAGTACTGAAGAGGATCATGTGAAAAAGAGCAATAAAATCTTGCAGAACAACAGAGCAGCTCAACTTTCTGCCTCTTCTCCGGTCCCTGCCCATCCCCATGCTGGGAGCAGCTCCCTTGGAACGGAAGCTCTGCACTTACACAGGAGACAGAGCCTCTGAGCTGAGTTTAATCTCAAGTGCCAGACTTGGGCTGATGTCAGTGTGAGGGTCAGGACTGGCTTTGCCATGGGGATGAGGAGCATTCCCAGCAGGCTGAGTGGCTGGAGCAGGCAGGGTTTGCCAGGAGGGAGTTAAGGCTCAATTCCCACGGAGCTGTGAGGAGCAGGAACCTCCCTCAGTGCCTCACCTGCCCAAAGAGTACAGGAGATACAGGGATAACTCAGGAAATGAAGGAAATGGGCAGGCCTAATATCCACTGCCTTCCCAGGCAGGAAGATTCCCGTTTTCTCTGGGATTTCTGGTCTTGCTGCCATTCTCCCAAACCTGCATGGATCCAGAAATCTCCTAGAGTTTGGATTTTGGTTTCACCGGGATGCCTCTGCTTTACACCAGTGCTGCAATGAGCTTTCAAAAAGGAACTTTTCATAGTGACTTTATTTCATTCCAATATTGTGACAAAACCCACTCGGAGTGAGGAACTTACAGACAGGGAATGCTGACGCTCGTTCCATGACCAGCTAGGAATTTTCCTGCTGTGCTGATTCATTGGGCTATTTTTATCTTCATTTTTTTTTGCCCTTTTGCAAAGGCTTTATTTTGGATAAAATGGTGTTTTCCAGGAGGCGAAAGTTTCATTGTTATTATTTTAATCCCTCGTAGCCGGGCCGATCCCAATGCCCGAATGCCAGGCTTCTATTTGAGAATTCCATGGCACCACAGCAGCAGTTTCCCTTCCCCTCCTGCTCTTTTCCATCCCAATGCAGCTCATTCCTGGAATTCAAGGAGTTCTGGACCGGATTCCAAGTGCTGCCAATCTGCATCAAGTAAGTGGCAACAGGGAGTTCTTCCCATTGCAAAACTCTCCACATGAAATTCCCGAAGGATTTGGGACCTGAGCTGTGCAAACCCAGGGACCGAGGGGAATGTGATGTGACTGTCCCTAATTTATGCCCAGAATCCCATGGCAGAGGTGGCGTCTGCAGCCAGAAATCTCTCACTTTAAGCACAAACTTCTAGACCTTTTCAATTTTCCCTGGTGGGAAGAAGGATTCCACCGGTGATTCCAACATCCCATTTTGGAATACGCATTTCTCATTCACCTCCAATAACTGGGTCACGATTCCAGAAGGGATCCAGTGGCCCTCAGGGACAAAATGCCTCCCCCCAGAGTGGGTTTTGTCACCCAATTCAGGGTGATTATTTCTAGAGAGAGAGAAATTGGATTAAAAATCTTTCCTTGGCCACCAGGATGAACTCCCTGGCACGGCAGGAAGGGGGGAATTGGGATCACGCTGCTCCTGGAAGCCTCTCAAGGAGTGATTCCCTGGAAGAAGGGGAAAATCAGGCAGGACGTCGTGCCTAGTCATAGCCAGAGGCTCTTCCTGAGTGGCTGCAGCTCCTCCAGCAGCAGATTTGAGTCATTCCCGAGTGTTCCCGAGTGTTCCTTCGGCCACACCTGCAGCACGGAGCGGGCCCCTTGGGTTCATGGCAGGAAATCACTGCTCTCCCAGGAAATCACTGCTCTCCCAGGAAGTCACTGCTCTCCCAGGAAATCAGTGCTGTCCCTTCGGGAAGCGCTGTGCAGTGCCCGTGAGCCCTCACTGATGCTCCACGGGCGCTGAGCCTCGGGATGGGAGGCAGGAATCCCGGCATTCCGGGGGGGGATTTGGGTAAGGCAGCCCCGAGCCCCCGCCCTAATGGGTTGCTAATCCATACCCAGTGCATCCCGTTTGCCAGCCGATTCCCGGGGGTCCCGGCGTGCCTCCATCCTGCAGGCGTTTGCTGGCTCCCCGGGATCCCCTGGGAGTGGAGCAGGGACTGCAATAATCCCCCCCAGCATCCCCCCCCCCGGCCCCAGAGCCACTGGCAGCCGGAGTGATCCGCACATTATGGGATTTATATGAAGTGCTGCTGAACAAGAAAGATTTGAGGGGGTTTAGCAGCTCCCTGGGACAGGGATGAGCTCAGAGCTTTGGCTCGTGCTCCGAGCGGCGCCGGGGCTTTAAAGTCACACACCAGGAGAGGCCTGAGGAGAGCGAAGGTGCCTCCTCCTGTCCCCCGGGATGTCCCCATGGCACAACCAGGACCTGCAGCAGGGCTGGGACTCCACGAGGCTGTCCAGTGTTCCAGAAGTGTCCTCGGGTGACACAGCTGGTGATGAACGATGCAAACTTGAGTGATGCTTTACCCAGGGGATGGGGACAGAGAGAGACTGGTGTTCTGGTGCACTGGTTCTTGTGCAGTGCTGGAATAAGCAAAGGCCTCCTGAGCAGGAAAGGGGGTTTATCCAAACATCAGCCTTGTACCTGCTCGTGTTCTGCTGCTGCAGCCCCTTCCCTGCCCCCCAGGACAGGGCTGGATCAGCTGGATTTTCCCCTCTCACTGGAGTCTCACCTGCAGCTCAGCTGGGGCAGCTCAAAAACCAACCCAGCCCCACCTAAAAAGGGAGCAGGAGCACCCACAGAACCCTAAGCCAGAGATCAAGTCTCACCGGGAGGCTGGAATCGCATCCATCAGGAGTGAGGAGCTGTGGGATTAACCCCCTTGGTGGCTCCTCACTCCCTTCAGACAGAAAAGCTTTTAATAGGTCAGCAGATAAAGGAGCAGCAGCGCAAACATTCCTTATCTGGCCTGCCATGCCTGGGCTCTGGAATACAACTGATCCCTGCCATGTGCAGCCCCACTCCAACGAGTTTATCTTCATTGGAGGCACAGTCATCCAGTGAGATTGGGATGTAATTACCTCCTGCAAACCCAACTGCAAATCTTCCCAGCCAGTCATTAGCTCCGAGACAGGCAGACAGGCAATTACAGATGAATAAATGACTGAGAAATGACTCCAGGAGCCTCTCGGCCCTGCTTCCACCTCCAGCTCACAACCCGCGGTGCAGCTCTAAGCTGTCCATCAGGCCCACCTGTGCCTGGCACGAGCCTTTCCTGATCCCACTCCACTCCTCCTGGCCTTCCCAAGAGTCCTCCGGGTTACCCCACATCTCCCTCCACAGGATCCTGGCAAGGGCAACCCCACCAGCTGCCTTTTCGTAGTCTGAGATGGACCTGGATAACCTTGAGGGGGCCCAGCCCAAGGCTCCAACACCTCCTGAGTGTTTCACTCCTGGCTGAACTCCTCCTTCCCTTTTCCCTTCCTCTCTTCTCTCCACAGGTTTTTTTTTTTAAGCCTCGGTTCTGAACGTGTGAAGTCTCCCAAACAGGTGAGCCATAAAAAGCTGGGGAGCTCTTTGCAAGGGAGGCAGCAGCACCACGGGCTCGTGGTTGGAGCAGGCAGCAAGCCAGGACACTCGGGATCAGGGCCTGGTTCCAGAAGAAACTTCCTCAGTGGCCCTGGAAAAGTGGCACAGTGGAGTCCCACAGGAGCTGGGCTCCCTTCACAGCGTTTCTGAAGGTCCCAGCACCCAGAGGGGCACAGAAAGTCCCCCAGAGCTTTAGGAACAGCTCTTCCTCCACTGGGGTCACCCACCTTCCTCTTCCTCGCTGGGAGCCTGCAGCAGCCGGGCAGCTTCCAAGCCTTTCCTAAGGAGGCTTTGCTGGATGCATCTCCCAGCCCTGCTCTTTCTGAAGCTCTTTGAAACAGGCAAATGGGACACTCCTCCAACAGACCCCCCCTAAAAGCTTTTCCTTAATTCCTCTCCAGTGGTGCCGGCATTCCCAGTTACCTACTGGAGCATACTGGGACTGCCAGCACCGTGTCCAGCTGGAGGCTGCATCCCCACGTCTGCATTCCCGCTCCCCCCTCCTCCATCCCACCAGCCAGCCGATATTTTATTGTGTGTGATTATTTACTTAACGAAACCCAGGTATTTGCAGCCCGGAGGGTTTTCCCCACCGGGAGGCTGGAATAACGGCACGGAACAGCATCAGGCTTTGGGAATACTGACAGCATCCTTTGCTCGGGGAGATGGCGGTGCTGGCAGGAGGAGGAGCAGCTCAAGAGGTTGTTTGATTGTTTCCTGGTTGTGAAAAAAGTCAGCTGGTTCCAGGGCGAGCAGAGGAGGAGGGAGATGCGGGGAAGGGGGTGGTGACCTGCTGGCGATGGGAGTGACACTTCTGGCACGGCTCTGGCCAGATGGAAGCCTGGATTCCTGGCGAGCCGGGGCTGTGGGTGGCCAGGTCTCCCTCACCTCCCACGGGAGGTGTTTCCTGCATGCAGAGCCTCCTCCCAGCCCGAACAGCTCCAGCTCTCCTTTGTCTCCTGCAAGAAACCTCGTCGTGCTTGGGATGCTCAGGGGAAGGCGCCTCGCCCCACGTTCTCCTTCTCTGAGATCCCACACCTCCAGCAAGGCAAATTCACCTGGCTCTGGGGCCCCAGCCAGGGCTGGAGCTCAGGGGGGACCTCAGCGCTCTCCATAAGCACCTGGACAGGATTGCAGCAAGGTGGGGTCAGTTGCTTCTGCCGTGTCTCAAGTGAGAAAGGAAAATGGCCTCAAGTCACACCGGAGAGCTTCGGATTGGATATTAGGAAAAATGTTTTCACTGGAAGGGTGGTCAGGCCTTGGAATAAGTTGCTCAGGGAGCTGGTGGAGTCTCTGTCCCTGGAAGTGAGCAAGAGGTGTCTGGATGTGGCCCTTGGGGACACAAGGGGGTTTAGGGGTGATGGTTGTGGGGCTGGGTTGGTGGTTGGACCTGATGATCCTGAGGGTTTCTTCCAGCTTTGATGATTCCGGGATTGTGCAGGATGCCAGGCAGCCGGGACCCTTCCTGTGCTCCCAAGAGTCCCCTCCCAGCCTGGCAGTGCCTGTGGCTGTCACAGGCCTCCTGCACCACAGGGAGATCACTACCAGGTTTGGGGACACGTGTCCCAGTCGATGCCAGGCCCAAGGAACCCCTGTGAACCTCTCCCAGCTCCTGTCCCACATCCCAGAGAGCTGAGCCCTCAAGCCACCGGGATCTGACCCTGTGGGATGCTGGGAAGGCTGATGAGCAGAATTTGGGCGTTTCGAGCATGGTTTGAGTTGCTTTTCTGTTTCTGGACCACACAAACCCTCCCTGAGGCATCATTCCTAGAAAAGTCAGAGCACTGCAGGATTTATGGGCTGAAGGAAGAGCTGGAATTCAGTTCTCAGTCCTTGGAGCTCAGGAGCTCCAGCGTGGCCCTGTCCCCATCCCAGGAGGGGCAGGAGGGGGAAAAGGGACTGTCCCAGACACTCGGGGACGTGGCTGGGGGGTGTCACCCCTCCAGCAGGTTTGGGGACTCTCTGTGCCCCTGGGAGGCCGTGCTGCTGTGGCCCCCGCTCAGGGCTGGGTGAGGTGACACAGCGGTGGCAGAGCTCAGCCCAGGGTGTTCCTGAGCAGGAATATCCCTGGGGATTTGGCAGGGAATGGTGAGGCGCTGCACCGTCTCACAGCATCCTGAAAGGGCAATAAATCCCTCCTGGGGGCACAAAACAAGTCCTGGTGTTCTGACCAGGAGAGGGAATTGGGAGCTGGAAACACTTATCCCTGTCAGTGCCTCGGGATGAGCAGCAGGGAGCTCTGCCACAGCCCCTGCCCTGGGCTGGGTTTGGCACCAACAAAGAGGGTCCTGCAGCTTTGTCCTGCCCAGCCCAGGCACTGGTGGCCCACAGGGCTGCTGGGAATGCAGGAGCTCTGCCAGGATCCAGCCAGGCCTCTGGGCTTGGCATGGGAGGAGCGCGGGAGAGCAGACTGTGGGAGGATGAGGGTTTAGGTCGTGGAAGAGAACCAGAGAAAAATCTGTGAGAGAATAGTTTATCTTCACAGGGAGACAGTCAGGCTTTGGGAAACAGGGGGCTGGGGGGAAGGGTCTGTCCACCTGCAGGGAAAACTGGATGAGGATTTGGGGCTCAGTCTGGTTTTCCTCATCCTGAAGGGGCAGTGATAGGAGAACATGGAGCAGGTGTAGCACAGGCACTGACTGTCCCTGTCCTGCTGCCCTGTGCATCCCTGTCCTTCCCCTCTCCATCACTCCACCACACCTCTGTGCTTCCCTCTGCACCTGAGCTCAGGGAAGTGCCAATGATCCCCTGGGAAGTCTCTCCATTCCCTTGGAGCTGGTGGCATTGCGTCCCAGCCAGGCACACACAGCCCCTTTCAGGCTGCTCAGCTGTGAGTCGGTGCACGAAGCTCTCTGGTGAGGGAGGGGCTCATCCTCCTGACCTGGCCCAGGAAACTAGCTGGGATCCTGCTGCCCTTTCACAGGAGCCTGAGCAGGAGGCCATGGAGACATCTGTTCCCTGGAGCCTGGCACAGGGAGGATAGATTTTAGCTCCCTGCTGACTGACAGCTGCTGGCTGGACCGGCCGGAGGGCCGGGGCTGCTTCCCTAGGCAGCCTCTCTCCTTCTCCCAGCCCTTAGCGCTGAATCCCAGCCCTTTCCCTTCCCTGCGCTCCTTCCTTCCAGCACGCTGCCGGTGCAGCACCTGGAACATGGCTGCTGTACCCTTGGGCAAGGCAGGAGTATGGAAATGTCAGCGTTATTTGCAAGGCAATAATGTTTGGAGCCGCCGAGGTCACTCCGCATTAACCTGCTGATGACACTGTTTAATCTTCCCAAGAGGCTGGAATCAAAGGGGAAACACAGCGAGCTCATTCCCAGGAGCGTGTCCTGCACTCGGGGCTCACAATCAGAGGAATGCGAGCTGTGTTTGGACTTGGCTGGGTTAGGACAGGCCTTTGCAGAGGTTTGTTTGTTCAGAGGTTAATGCAGCAACTGGGAGGGAGCTGCCAGCCAGGGCAGCGGACAGCAGCTCCCGTGCCGGCCCTGCTGCCTTACCTGGCACAGCGCTGGGTCAGGGGAGCACCTGGAAGCACAGGTGAGGGCTTTTTGCTGGTTGCTGGAACATCTTCCCCTGAGTAAACAGCTGGAAAAACCTGGAGTGTTCTCCTGTATCGCTCTCTGTGTTCACTCCTGAAAAATCCAGGTGTGCTCCTCATCCTTTAAAGTCGCCCTCGTGCTTTAAAGTCGCCCTCGTCCTTTAACGTCTCCCTTGCCATGATCCCCACCAGAGGGGTGAGGCTGAGGTGGTTTCAGGGCTGTTCACTCCACACCTCCGCCTCTGGGATCCCCCCATGCTGGCTCTCGTCTTTCTGAAATGGCAATTTTTGTTCGGCTCTGTCGGGATATGTTTGAAATTCTTTTTCCAGTTCCACATCTTTAGTGTGTTCTCTAGACCCAGGCTCAAGCACAAAAAGCTTTGACTGGCTCAGAGGTATCCAGAAAGCTTTGAAGGAATTTGAAGGCACCCCTCAAGCTCCTCAAGAAACTGCTCTGGCAATTTTTAGGCGTTTCTTGCTAATTGTTTCTCAGCGGGACAATTTCTCAGCGATGCTGTCACTGACAGTGGGCACAGGGGGGACAGGTCCTAGAGCCAAGTCACAGAGTCACTGCAGAAACAGCTGTTGCAGATTTAGATGTTTCCATCCACTGCTGAGCTGGGATTGCAGCTGGGAATTCTCTCCATCAGCTTCAGGGCAGCGTTAGCAAGGTCCGTGCATGGGTTAGTAAGGAGCATTTATGGAGTATAATCTGGGATTCCCAGAAAGGTTTGGGTTGGAGGAGACCTCAAATCCCATCCAGTCCCACCCCCTGCCATGGGCAGGGACACCTCCCACTATCCCAGGTTGCTCCAAGCCCTGTGCAGCTGGCCTTGGACACTTCCAGGGATGGGGAGTCCACAGCTTGTCCGTGAAGGAAGATGAAAACCAAACACGGGACACATCCGATTGTATGCCCAGAGCTGGGAAATCCAAGCTGTGGTCACAGTCCTGCTCCAGAGGGCAAGGCCCTTTTCCTCTCCATTCCCAGGCTACCAATTCCTGCTGTCCTTGCACTTTGCTTCTCTTCCCTCAGAAGCTGTTGAGACACCAAACTCTTGTCCGGGAGTTTTTTACAGGGGGGCACCAAGTCCTCCCGTACCTGACCCGAACAACCACGGCCACGGCAGGAGGCAAAGTGCTTTTCCTCTCTCCCTTTCCATGCAATGTGGCAAACAAAAGCTCAGGAATCACTGTGGAGGCAAGAAAATCCTTCAGCATGACTCTGTGCCTGCAAACTCAGGCTCAGTTCCCCGTCTCCCAAAGGAATCTGTGCCAAGAACAATCGGATGTGGGGCACGACCTTTTGCCAGTGCTTCCGACGCCCTTTGTTGGTCACCGCCATAAGCTCCCGCCTGGTCTTTAACTCACAAAGGGAAAGGATCTGATCCCATCCTTCATAAACACCAGGAGGATTCTACTCGCTGATGTGATTCCAAGGGAGCCCGAGCAGGGAGAGGGACTGTGCGAGACAAAGCTCTTGGTTAAACAACATCGATGGCTCAAATATTTGCCAACACTTGCGAACACAAATATTTACGCCGGCCGCAGGAGCCGAGGCAGATTTTTCCTTCCAGATGTATTAAATGTTTCCTTGAGTGTGCAGGACTGGGAAAGGGCTCTTCCATCACTCGCCGGCTCATTTTCCAGGCCACTGGATGCGCTCACTTATTTGGCAAATCTTGCTGTTAACGGGTTTTTCTCAGCTGATTTTCTGGACTTTCCTCCTTTTCCTGACAATCCTGGCCAGGGAGAGAGAACAAATGCAGTTTTTCGACTCAGGCAACCCAATCATTGCCAACTCTTACTGCCAAAGAGGATGATTTGGGGTCCTCTGTTGGGGCCTCAATGTCCTTGTGGGAAGGGAGGATGTTTAACAGGGTCAAATATCCAAGGAAGTGCAGGACTTCGTAAGGACACCAAGGCTGATGCGTGCTGGATGCAGCCCGTTCCTTGGCACATCCCAGAGGCTGGAGTGACACCTGAACCTGGGAGGTGGCTGCTGCCCAGTGCCCCATTTCCAGAGGAATGCTGAACCTGGACAAATTAGGATCTTTTGGAGCTGCCTTCCCAGGTGGAGAAGGACCAGCAGTGCTCCTGCTGCTCCTGTCATTGCTCAGTGGTCCCGGGAATGCCTCTGATGCTGGGATGCTGCAGGGGAGAGCTCTGATCTTGCTCAGACATCCACATTCCCCTTATATCCCAGGATAGTGTGCTTACAATACATGGGAGGTTTGTTCCCAGCCCCAAACACTGGTGAGGAAAAAGGGGAAGCGACAGTTCCCTCCCAGGGAATTGTGGTGGATTCAGCAGCAGCGAGAAAACTTCAGATCCGAGCGGATGAAGGGAGGCACTGGACAGCCAAACTTCAGCCCAGGAGCGGGGATTTGCATTCCAAGGATGTGTTGCAGGTCCGTTGGAACAGAAACCAAACATCAGTTTAAGGCCTGGTGTGGTGCAATTCCATGGATAATTATGAAGGGGGAATACTGTGAATGAATAAAACCCCGGATCCCTTTCCAAGCTGCTTGGCTCCTATAAAGTGAAGAAAAGCTCACACATGGTTTTGGTGTGGGTAATAGGGGGCAGATGAGGTTGGCCTTCCTCTGCCAAGGCAAAGCAAATCCAAATGGAGCCTCCAGGGACGAAGTTGTTCATCCCACGGGTTGGTATGAACATCCTGCCTCTGGAAGCAATGGGCCCAGAAATTCTCTGAAAAAGGGCACTTTAACACACAAGGCAGTGGGGAAAATCCTGTGTGAAATTGGGTGGAAAAGCGGGAGACGTTGGACAGGAGCTTTGTTTTCCTGCAGGTCTCTCACACTGTGCCAGCAAAATCTCCGGTGGGCAGACTGGGACGGGGCTGCGGGATGCCAGGAGACACAGAAACACATTCCAGGGACACAGCCAAGCCAGAAAACGGGAAGGGGCTGCTCTGGCCCAGGCAAAGGTGAACAGAACTTCGTGGATGCTGAGGATCAGATGTGGGGAGGGTGCGGTGAGGGACGGGAATGCAGGGACAGCTGGGAGAAGCTTTCCTAACATCTTCCCACTCCTTGGCTGGCTCCGTCTGGCACTCCCAGCCCTTTGCTTAACGACATAATCCATCTTGGCACTCGGATTCACGCCCCCGGATCGGCAGGGGAAAGCACAGCCCTGACCTGCACTTCCAGCAGGGATCATCCCAGGATTCCTGTGCCTCACAGGGTGACAGGAGCAGGGTACTCCCTCCTGTGCTGCTTTTCCACACCCTGCAGTTAATTAATTAACCCTTGCTGTGCCTGACTGAGAACCAGTAGAGAAATAAAGCAGGGAACAGATGATCCCGGGGTAAGTCACTGGGACAACTCTCTGGTTCACTGCCTGGGAAAGGCGAGGGAGGGATGGACACACGGCGCTGGCCTTTGGACTGTGACGCTCTCTGGAACCACTCCGGCAGGGTTCATGGGGTCACAGAGCCATGGAATCCCCTGAGCTGGAAGGGGATCATCCCATCCAACCCTTGGCCCTGCACAGACACCCCAGCAATCCCACTCTGGGCGTCCCTGGGAGCGGTGTCCAAACGCCCCTGGAGCTCTGGCAGCCTCGGGGCCATGCCCATGCCCTGGGGAGCCCTTTCAGTGCCCGACACCCTCTGGGGGAAGAATTTTTTCCTAAAATCCAGCCTGACCCTGCCCTGACACAGCTCCAGGCATTCCTTTGTGCCTACCCCGTGGTACTTCAGGAGCAGCTTCCCTTGGTCCCGGCCATGGTGAAGGCTCTTAGGGTGTGCATGATCCTCATCCCACTCTGTGGATATACCCGGGCTGTGTTTCCTGGAGAGCGGCCCCTCTCCAACCCCGGAGAGGAAATGGGGGTCTCTGGACTCTGCTCCTTCCTCATTTGGCAAAAAAAAATGAAGATGTTGGGAGGAAACAATCCAGAGAAATGTTTCACGTCAGTGAGACACACTCCAAAGTATTTTTGGCAATGTGGTGTGGGAATTTGGCTCAGAGAGTTGTTCGGAAGCTCGAGACTCCCATAGATACAGAGAAAAGTGGCACCTCCACCTCTCGTGTCTGAAGTGGTTTGGGTCCTTAATTGAGGGAATCATAAGAGGCTGATAATGGAACTAATGGTGCTCCGAGGGATTTTCTTCAGGGAAAAATCCTTCTGAGTCCCTAACAATGGGGAACGCCGGGAGCCGTGGATGGTGTCCATGGGTTTTGTTGGCACAGCAGCAGTTTTCCTGGGCTTCCTGGAATGCCGTGGCTGTTTCACACCCAGAAGGGCTCCAGCAATCCATGTGCTATCCCAGTTTGCTGGAGTGTCTGAGGAGACGGCTCTCGCTGTGCCTGGTGCTGCCTTCGGAGCACTGGGAGCAGCAACTGCCAGCATCCTCTGGGGACTGGGATTCTCAAGGAAGACAACAGCCAGGAGGAGCCAAGTCCAGGCCTTGTGGCACAACTTCAGGGTCCATAAATGAACGTCTCTATTGTTTGCTCCTGGATTTTGGAACTCGAGCGTGGAGATCCTGCTCCTTTCCTGACCCGGAGCAGTGATAAAGAAAGGAGTATTCCCGCCAAAAACGTCAGGCCTTGCGGGAAAAGGGAATAAACCCAATATCCAGTTCCCTGTCTTTAGTTCAAGATACACCTTCAGCTCTGAAAACTCAGGAATCTCTGGCAGGATTCCTTTTTCTTTTTTTTTTGCTAGAAAAACAAACAAGAAATGCTGTTTGCTGGCCAGAAAGCCCGAGCTGCTCATTTCTTCCCTCTCTTTGTTTTCTCCTCTTTCTTTTTTTTATTCTAGGGCTGGTTTGGAGCAGCTCAGTGAGGAGGACACGCTGGATAAACATGGCACCAGCGGGGTGTTTGGAATGCTCCTCGCTCCGGACCTGCTCCCTATGGAGAGGAGGAGGCTGGAGGGGTGGAGGAATCCGGGTCATGGAGCAGAGGGCAGGGAGAAGACAGCTCCTCTGTTCTCCTGGCGTGTCCAAAGCTTCCCAGCTGAGGAGAGCAACTGGGGTGTGCTGGGCCTTTCATTTCGTGTTCCCAACTTCCCCTTTCATCCCATGTGTCAAACAGCTTGGAAGCTTTGATTCTGGAGGCCAAGGAATTTGAACTGCAGGCCCAAATCCCTCACGCATCTTCTGAGATATAAAATCCTGAAAGAAAGTTCAGGGGTGCCTTGAGTTGGTGCCCTGGGGGTCAGGAGAGCTTGGTGGGTGGGATGGTCCTCAGCCATTCCTGGGTGGATAAGTCAAGGAGTGGGGAGTCTTCCCTGGGAATGCAGGCATCATTTCAGCCTGAACTCACACTGAGGGGTGCTTGGGTTCTGGAAGGTGCTTGGCCACAGAGGGAAAAGCTTCCTAGGAAGGGATAAGAATCCAACAGGAATACCTGCGGATGGCCCTGCTGAGGGGATTGGGGTGGGATCATGCCAGAGGGTAAGGCAGTCCCTTGAGTTGGGCTTGGGAGCTGTGTCTGCCTATCCAGGATCCTCTGCTGAGTCACACTGTGCCTCCAGTAACTCCATACCCAGAGCTATGGGAGTCCCAGTAACATCCTACTGGGAGCTTTTCACAGAATCCCCCAGTCCCAGACTGGTTTGGGTTGGGTGGGACCTTAAAGCCTCTCTCATTCCAGCCCCTCCTCATGGACGAGGACACCCCCACAAGACCAGGGTGTCTTGTCAGTGCAGAAATGGGATATCCCATCTCCGTGCAAGGATGTCCTTCTCCAATGGGGAAACTGAGGCACGGGAAAGGTGGGATTTGTCAGAAACAGCTGTCCTGCTTCCCAGCCATTCCACCTCTGCCCTGGGAGTTTGGCCAGCCTGGGAAAAACTTGGCCTGGCAATGGACAGTGAATGCTCTGCTGAGGATTTCAGACATTCCCGTTTCTGGTGAGATAGAAGAGCATCGAGGATCAGCCCTCTCCAGGGATGGATGCGGCATTCCAGGTTCCTGCTGCTGGCTGGGATGGAGTGGGAATGCTGGGAAATGCAGCCACCATGGCCATGGCTCAGCACTGCAGAGCACCGAGTCTACCCAGCCTTTAGACCCTGCCTTGGTTTCCCAGCACGAGGCTTCTGCCAGGGAATGATGGTCCCAGTGCGAGCCCACGGGATCCAAGGGATCCTTTGTGCTGACGTCCGTGAGCTGGAGCCGCTCCCGTGCCCGGGGCCCTCCTGCTGCAGGGAGGGAGCAGCAGCCCTTTCTTCCATGTCTGCTGGAGGGGCTGAGCTGCAGCAGCCCCTGTCAGTGACCACAGCTCAGCCGGGCTTTTACTGCCACGCTCTCGACTGGAAGTGTTTAAAAGGAGGGAAGAGAGAGCTCCGGCTGTGCCCTCTCTGACCAAGGATGGCACCGTGCCCCAGCCTGATCCCAGGGAGGTCTGGGCACTGCCCGGAGCAGAGCTGAACTGCCCCTCTTCAGAAGTCCTTTCCTTTTCCTCAGTGATCCATGGTGGTCGTGCATCCAGGGAGAAGTGGGTTAAAGCCCCCAGTCCTTTCCCCCCTGGAGCAGAAGGCACTGATGGGACCCAGAGAGGGCTGTGGGATGCACTTCATAGAATCATGGAATTCCTGAGCTGGAAGGGACCCACAGCATCATCCAGCCCAGCTCCTGCACAGACACCCCAGCAATCCCACCCTGGGCATCCCTGGGAGCGGTGTCCAAACGCCCCTGGAGCTCTGGCAGCCTCAGGGCCATGCCCATGCCCTGGGGAGCCCTTTCAGTGCCCGACACCCTCTGGGAGAAGAACCTTTTCCTAAAATCCAGCCTGACCCTGCCCTGGCGCAGCTCCAGCCATTCCCTGGGTCCTGCCCCTGGTCACACAGAGCAGATCAGAGCTGCCACTCGGGAGGAGGTCCAGCCCTCGGTGAGGTGCCCCCTCTTCCACAGAGTCACCACAAAGCCAGGGATGGGTTTTGTGCACATTTCAGTCTCCTCCAAGAGCTGCAGGATTGGCACCGAGCCCTTGGGAAGCAGCCTTTGAAGAGGACAAGAGGCTGCCCAGCAGCTGCTCCCTGAGGCCTCTCTGCGTGCCTGGCTGTGGCTCCAGGGCCCTGCTGAGCCTCAAACTGGGTGAGACCCTGGGGCTGCTGCCTTCTGCAGGGACCTTCCCTTCCTCTCCCACTCCCCATGCTCTCTGTGCCACCCTCCACACCCAGAGCTGGCCCCTGCCAAGGCACACAGAGCCCAAATCCACAGCTGTGCTCGTGGCTGGCACAGGACAAGCCCTGTGCACACGGGAGCTGCTCCAGGTGTGATGACAGTGGGAGCCAGGTGCTGCGAACATGACCCAGCGGTGCCTGCCCTTGGCACTTCCCTTAGGAACAATCACATGGATGTTGTTGGTGCTCCTTTCCTCGGGGCTGCGGTGCCTCTCCCCTCGTGCTGACGGATGGATTCAGGAGGTGGCTGCCCCTTTGGATCGCGGCAGTGGCCAGGAAAAGGCAGGGGGAAGCTGTCCCAGCCCTGGCATGCCAAGTGTTACCCAATAATCCCTCACTGCACTCCTGCTTCCCTCAGCACTTGCTTTTCTCCCTCGAACCAAGTGCTACCCTGTGGCCGGCAGAGCGTTTTTAGTTAACCCTGCCGGCACCTGAGAGGCAAATGCCACTGAGGGGGGTGTGGGAATTCACCTGGTGTGTGAGGCAGAAGCAGGAGCACTTGGAAGAATCAGGAGGGGCGTTTTTAAACCTCTCTCTGGTGTGAGCGTGCAGGGAACAGGAGTGTGCACAGACGTGTGTGTGTGTGCACAGAGCAGGGAGGGGCAGCTTGGTACAGAAGGCAAAGGTGTAGAATTTGAGGGTTGCCATGGCTACAGGTCAGATGCCTTTGTTCTCGCATCCTGGTGCAGCTTAGGGAGATGAGATGCGCCAGCCTCGGAGCACGAGCAGGTGAGGATGGGGTTTTAATTGTTTTTCAGATGTGAAGGCAAATATCTGTACACTTATTTTATGCGGGGTTGAAAGAAAAGGCAGCAAACGAAGGCAGCCTCCAGCTGCAGACGGGATTGAAGTCACGGCGAGTTTGGGAAGCTGAGTGGCATCAAGGGAAATGTCCCCGTGGCATTGTCATGGCCACAGACAGCCCCCCTGTGCAGCCACAAAGCCACTTGTGTGCAGTGACTGTGTGCTGACACGGAGCCCGATGTCCTCATGCCCAGCCCTGGGTGGGAGTGGGCACTGGGCATGGGTGGGAGACCACCTCTGTGCTCCTGCCTTTGCTTTTCCCTTTGAAATCTCCTGTCCAGCTCTCTGTGGTCCCAGCCTATTTGATTCCGAGCTGGAAAGGAGATTTCAAACCAGGATCCATATGGGGCCCGTCAGTTGCGACTGGATTCATTTTAAAGTCCTTGTTAAGTCCAACAAAAAGCCAAAGATTAGAGCTGATATGTTGGCTTTCATCCAGATGCTGATCCTTGAAAGGCTGCCTTGAGACCGCCAGGCGACTCTCTCATTCCCCCTTTTCTTCTTGCTCTTCTTCTTCCCTTCTAATTGCTTCCCAAATCTGGGTTTATTACCATGGGTTTGAAGCCAGGTAATCAGAACCAGGAACATTTTTCTCTCCCTCCTCTCTTTCTGGTACCCATCAGATTCTGGCTCTTTGTTGGTTCAGAAAGCCCATGTTAATTCCTTGACCACCAACGTCAAAGGCTTGGCAGGGTTGGAGCCCTTTGGGATAATGCTCCAAGGCAGCCCTCGGCATTGCTGGCAGCCAGAGAACCATGGTGAGAGGAAAAGCAGCGTGGTCCTTGTCTGTCAGGAATGTTCTGTCCTCTTCCCTCCATCCAGGGCTGCAGCTTCCCCTTCCTTTGTCCCTGAGGTGCATTGTCCTTGTGCCACAGCGGACGGGGATATCCATGAGGACAAGGGCTGGTGCCGAGCGCTGGGCTCCACCTGGAACACGGAGCTGAGGTCACGCCCAGGTGATCCAGACAAGGACAGCAGGAATTCCCATGGTCATTCCCATTGCCCCCGGCAGCCCAGCTGCACTCCACTGCTGGAGGGCTCTCCTCCAAACCCAGCTCCTCCCTGCCCTGCACTTCCCAGCACGGAGTTGTCTCTCTGGGAGCAGATAGCTCTTGATAGCTGGGATTGTGAGGGAAGCAGGAGAGGCCAGGGGAGAGAGCAGAGCTCTGTCAAGGGCTGAGTGCGATCAGGGAAGGAACGAGGGAGCGGGTAAGAGGAAGGGGAAGGGATATTGGTGCTACCTGGTGCCAGAAAGCAGGAGACTGAGCAGAAGCAGAGCTGGGAGGGAGTTGAGGGCACGTTAAGTTCCAGGGACTCACAGTGGGGGCACCCAGGCAGAGGCTCCTGCTTTGTTCCTCAGTTGAACATCACTGGGCACAGCCCGTGTGGAGCCTGTGTCATCCTTGCTGGCCAGTGTTCCCTGTGAGAGGATGGACCTGGAGCTCTGCAGGAGGGGTGCCGAGCTGTTGGAAGCATGAGGAGGGCAGGAAAGGGGGGAGAGCCTGCAGGGCTTGGAGCTGCTGGAGCGGGATCCTACAACTGGAAGCAGAGGAGGGATCCAGGCTGCATTGGGGATGCTGCGGCAGAGTGAGCATCACACCCTGGGCACCTCAGGAGGGGGAAAACAGGTGCCTCCGAGAGGGATCCAGCCCTGCAAGGTGAAGCCCAGCCAGGCTGGCCCAGGGAATTGCTCTTGGCACTGGCATGGGAAAGGCCATCCCCAATGCACTGTGGCAGCAGCACCCATGGGATGTGTTGGAAGCGTTTGGAACAGCACCTGCCAGGGGCTGTGTGCAGCCAGGGGCTTTAAACAGCCATCCCCTCTTGGATTGTCCATACATGCACTTAAAGGATGGGCAGGCAGAGAGAGAATAGGGCCTAACACGTCCTGTTTGGGCAGCCCCAGTGAGCCAGGAGGCCCAGAGGTTCCTGATCCGTGCCGTTCCATGCCCGGCACACTCGGAGCAGGCCCAGAGATGTGCGGTGTGTGTGAGAGAGGCTCCTGCACCAGGAACAGCTTGAAAAGCCATTCAGGGGAATATTTACAGGAGCTCAGGGTGTGAATGGGCCTGTTCTGTCTTAGGTTTCGTGGCTGCTTTAACTCCAGGCTGTCTGTCCTGGGGGCCCCCAGCGCAGAGCGGTGACCCCTTGAACAGCAAGGACACTTGTCACACACTGCTGCCCTGTGACACTGAGGTCCAGCTGGCACAGCTGGAGCAGAGGGGAAGCTTGGGGACACCCCAGGGTTGGATGTGGGTTGGAAGGCAGGTTATTCCTGCACCTTGTTCCACTCACCCCTGTCCCCTTGCCTCGGTCACACACCAGACTGCAGGAAAAGGCCTGTCCACTTTCCTGCTCCAGACAAACCATGAAGGTTAAGGCTGGAAGATGTTTCCTATTTCTGGAAACACCCTCTGGAGCATTTTCCTTTAAAAGCTTTAGCTTATCCATGAGGAAACTGCTGTTGGAAGTGGCCATCATCCACAGCACGTCCCGTTTCAACAAAAAGGCAAAACTCTCCTTTTTGGAGAGAGGGGGAAAACACAAAGTTGGAGTGTTTGGTCTGGAGCCTGTTGAGCGTCAGCTCTTCTCAGGGCTGGCCCCCAGCATCCCTTTCCCTGCTCCGGGATAATGGGAGCTCAGAGGCCGGCGCAGAGGCAGGGAATCAGCACGCTGGGAAACCAGCGGGATGTGTGCGAACCGCCTTGGATAAAATCCACGCCAAGCACAGCCCAGGCCATAGCACGACCAAGAACAGCGAAGCTCTGAAGTCTGAGGAATAACATTTCATTTCTCCCCATCCCCCTGTTGCTTTTTCCACTCCTGCTCCTGCTGGGACACACCTGGGCTCCAGCCACCACATCCAAGGACCACAGAATGGTCTCTAGGCAGCCCTAAACCAGGGCTCCGGCTTTGCCAAGGCCAGGTTTTGGCCTGCCCAGGTTATTTTAAGTTCAGCCTTTTCTCCTGGTTGTGGGACTGTGACTTTACCAGGAGCTCCAGAGCTGGCTCAGCTCATCCCAGCTCAGGGAAACACCCCTGAGCCTGGACCAAGGTTCCCTCATTCCCAACTCCCCCAGTCCTGAGATTAGGCAGAGACTCAAACAAACGAAGGCAGTTGCTGTGGAGGACAGGAAGCAATTACAGACCACCCTGGAAAGGCAGGACAGGCAGCAGCTTGTGTGGCTGCTGCTGTTTAAACAACAACCACCCCCAGGCCGGCAAGGGCAGGAACATCTCGGAGGAACAATGCTGGAGCGAGGTGCAAGGAGCCTAGAAAGGAGGATTAACATGGAATGCTCCGGCACAAGGGCCCTGCGCTCCTGCTGCGGGGTCAGGAGGGTCCTGCTGGCAGGAGGAGGACAAACAGGATGGGCTGGTGATTCCAAAGGGAGCCAGGAGCTCCTGGTACCCCGCCAGCGGGGGACCCACGCGGGTCAGGGGCAGGGTGGCCTGCAGGATGCCTTTTCCATCTGCAGGGCCGTTCTGCAGCAGGAGTTTTGTCTTCGCCATGGCGGGGGAAGCGGGGGGAGGCATTTCCAAGCTGTTTTCTCCAGGATATCCCAGCTCCGCCTGACAGCTGGTTCCCATTGGGCTCCTGACCAAAGGCAGTCTCCAGCAAGGGTGGGAGTGGGCGGGAGGGGGGAAGGGACCTCCTAATGATGAGGACGAAGAAGAGGAAGGATGAAAGGCCCTGAAATGTGGAGGGTGGAACTGAAGCAGGAGGACACTCAGAGGGAGGGGCTGCAGAGGCTTTGAAGCTCCTCGCTACGGGGAGCCTCCTTTAAACCCTGCACCAGATTGGAACAAGGTGGGGGAGGAGGAGCTGGCTCTCTTTTCCCTCTGAAATATTCCGAGAGGTTGGGACCCCTGCTCGGGATGGGCTGTTTCTGTCCATTAAACATTTTAAATGCTTGTCCATCTCCCATGGCCTCCCGTCCTTCCGCTCCTTGTGGCAATGGGCTGGGGATGGGAGGTTCCCAAGGATGATGAAAGGATTTAGGGCATAGGGTAGAGGTGACAAGGGCCAGTGTCAGTCACAGCCTTGTGCCAGTGAGTGCTCAAGTGGAGGAGGAGGGAAAAGGGGCTGGTTATGCCCCAAAACGCAGCACTGGATGAAGAGTTTTCCTCCTCTGTTGGGAATTTCAGCAGGGAGGTCAAGGGGAGGATGGCTGGTGCTGCCTGACTTCCCCTCGCTGCCTGCCAGGAAGGAAAACAGCTGGGAAGGGAGTTTTGAGATCGGTGCCACAGCTCCCTTGGTCCCTGCTCCGGAGGGGATGGAGGAGCTGCCTCGTGGAGGGGATGGAGGAATCAGCTGCCTCATGGAGAGCTCCTTCCCTCCCCCTGCTCCTCCATCCAGGCCCGTCTTTTTCATCACAGAATATCCTGAGTGGGAAGGGACTCACAAGGATCATCCAATCCCGCTCCTGATGTCCAGCTCTCCTCATCTGTAAGGACGCTGGGAGGACATTTCCTCTTCCTTCCCCAACCAAACCTCTCCCTGGAAAATTGGACTACAGCAGGTTCTTAAATTGCATCCAACTGAATTCAGAGCATCACAGAATATAAAGGCAGCCAAAAAATAAAGGTACAGGGAGACAACAGGGTTGTCCAGCTGAGCCTGCCTTTGGAGACCTCTGCAGCACGGATGAGATTATCCCACTGGAGCTACCTCCTCCTCGCCTCAGAAGGAACACACGCCAAAGAAATGGATGAAATCTGAACAAGCCTCTCTCTTCCCATTGGAATGAGCAGAGCCGGATGAGCCATGAGGGTGAACCAGGCAGCTCTGTGCGTGTTCAGAGCTGTGCTGGGAGCCAGAGCAGGGCACCCTCATTCCTCATCCCTCCTCGGCTGTAAATATCCAGAGGAAAAAATACTCGGTGGCTGCATTGTTCCTCCCAAGGTTGTCAGGAAATCAGTGGGAAGAGGCACGAGGGGACACGGCACAAACAATGGCAGGAGAAAGTTCACAATAACCCCGGGTGGGTGCGTGGAGGCTGTTCCTGACGGGAGGGCTGGAGGTTCAGGGTGGTGCTTTGGGCAGTTCCTGCGGGTGTCCTGGGTGTCCCTGTGCCCCTGCACTGAGCGTGCAGGGATTCCCACTGATCCAGAGCTTCCCAAGCTGCCCCATGCAGCAGGAACCTGGAGCTAGAGGGCACTCAGAGGTGCTTCTACCTGGTCCCTCCCCTCATCATCCAGAGCTGAGGCAGCTGAAGGTGCAGCTCTGGCAGGGGATGTTTCAGGCTCCTGGCACCTCCCGAATTTGGGGCCCATCATTCCATAGCAGTTAAGTGATAGCAGTGGGAGCCAGGAGGGAAGGACAGTATTCCCAATTCCCATGCCTTTTGTCTCCCTGCCTCCCCTTCACCTGTTTCACGCCAGAGCTGGACTCACCCCTTTCCGTGTGCCACTCCTAGGGAGAAGCATCCTGCTCCAGCTGTTTGCTCCAAAACTGGAAGGAGGGGTGGGACAGGGATGGTTCTGAGGGCTGCCTTCCCTTTCTCCACCCCTAAACAGCAGCATGAGGTGGATGGATGGATGGATGGATGGATGGATGGATGGATGGATGGATGGATGGATGGATGGATGGACAGAGGGAAGGATGGATGGATGGATGGATGGATGATGGATGAGAGGATGGATGGATGGGCGGACAGATGGATGGATGGATGGATGATGGATGAGAGGATGGATGGATGGATGGATGAATGGACAGATGGATGGACAACATGTGCTTCCAGCACTAAGCCCCAGCCATCCAGGACCCTTGTCCTGGACATTGTCCCAGCCTTTTCCCTCAGGAAAAAAGGCAGAACTGGTTTTGGCTTTGTGAGTCCTCAGGAACGGAGTTTCAATAAATTAAACAAACAAATGCATTTTGGAAAGAAATCATCCTTGGGTTGCTCCAATGGGCCCAGAGGGAGCAGTGGCCATCGGCACCTGGATACCTGTCCAGGAATCCGGGGGAGAGGAGGGTGAGCACGGGCAGGGCAGAGCAGCAGGAGGTTCTGGAGAGCTTTGGATCCCCCCTCTCCCCTTCCCACCCCCCCCAGTTTGGTTTGGTTTTGCAGTGGGACCTGCAGGTGTCAGTGCCCTGAGACCAATCGGGAAATGGAACTTGATTTTAAGTTAATTAAAACTGCCCTCTGTGTGTTAATCTTCTTGTCAGGTTTTAATTAAGTGCCGATAAAGACTCAGCATGGAGGGGGATTCCTGCTCCTGTCTCCTGCAACCCAGGGAGCCTGGAGGGGCTGTCGGAGTCATGTCAGGGTGACCCCAGGTCCCAGCTGGTGCTGTTACCCTCCCAAAAAAGGGTGGAATTTGGACATTTTCTTCCCTTTCTCCCTCAGTCCCCAGCAGACTCCCAGCTCTCCTCCCAGGATGGGTCATGCTCCCGGCAATGGCTGATTTACTGCTCGTGAGCCAGAAAATTCCAGATAAATGCCAGCTCAGGGTAATCGCCATTCCTTGCTGCACGGCCAGATCAGGTTGGCAACATCAGGAGTGGGATTAGGGCTCTCCATGAATTCCTCTATCCCCGTGGATGTGTCCCCTCTTTCTGCAGGAGGTGGGGTAGGAGGAGAAGCCACACAGAAGGACTCTCAGGATGCTCAGGGCAGCGAAATCCCGGAATCCCAGAATCACTGAGGTTGGAAAAGCCCTCCAAGGTCGTTCAAGGTCCATCCCATGCCCGATGCCCACCTTGTCACCAGCCCAGAACACTGAGTGCCACATCCAGGCCTTCCTTGGACGCCTCCAGAGATGGGGACTCCAAACCTCCGTGGGTGGCCCCTGCCAATTCCCAGCCACCCTTTCCATGGAGAAAATCCACACTTCCCAGCACCCAGCAGTGCTTGGAGTGAAGGATCTTTGCTCTCCTTGTTATTTCAGGAGAACAGGCTGGATCTCAGTGTTTCCCACCACGCAGGTGCCTCTCCCATCCCTTTTCCCAATGGCATTTTGCAGCCGTTGTCCCGACCATTGACCATCCATTGATACAGTTTGCCAAATAATTCCTTGCTATAAATTCCTGTAGGTATTTCCACGGTGGGATTGACATTTCCCTCTGGAATGACACAGAAAGGATCTTTTCCCACTAAAAGCCGTTCCATTCCACCTCTGCTGAGCCCATTTTTGGCTGGTTTTTAGGCAGCAGATTTCCCATTCCACGCTTGAGTCCCACATAAGCCCTCCCTTGTATTTTTAAGGTCCCCAGCCAAAATTAAGACATTTCCCATTTTAACTTCCAGCACCTTGTAATGCCTTTAAACCATTACAGATATTCCTTGGAATATCTCTGGGCCAGCCCCAGAGCACAAATGGAATTAAAAGTCGCTCGTGCAGAGCCCGAGCCAGGAATCGCTGGGTCAAAGTGTTCCTTGTCCCTCAGGTTTTTGGGATCAGCACAGGTCCAGCACCTGCATTTAGGATCAGGGAGTTATGGAGTGACACTGCTTTTAAAGTGACTTGTGACTGCTCCCAGCTCGGGGTGTCCCTGCTGGGGATTCCTCCTCCCCAGGATTAGGCAGGGGGGGATTTCTGGAATTGCCTTTCCATTGTGCTCCAGTTCCAGCTTCCAGTGTCCGACTTTCCCAGTCCCAAGCAGGACTTGTCAATCTCCCAGAGCTTGTTTTGGAGATAATGGATTTCGGAAGGTTCCCATCAATCTGTCCTGCCCCTCAGCACTCCTGGGACTGCTCTTGGCTCTGCTGGCCAGCACAGCTCTGAGAGGTGGTTTCTCCATCCCAGTCACCAAGATTTATTTTGTACAGGCGTTTTCATATGCTGGGGGGAAAAAAAAAAAAGGAGGAAAAGCCACCTGGAATCAATTGTGAGCACAATGGAAGTTGGCATGGGCAGGCTGGGGAGCAACGGGGGACAATGGGTTATTTCCCACAAATCACTGTGGGGACGAGCACAACGAGCAGGGACTTAGTGCCAAATCGGATGAATAGGGGAGACTGGAAAAAAAATTAAGGGAAAAAAAATCCTTGGAAAAGTCAAAACCTTTCGTCATAGTATCTTCTGCAGTGAATTTGTTTTTGTTTTGAAGGGACACTGAGAAATCTGCCGGGGCTTGAGCAGAGATTTAAAGAGGCAACCCAGGCTCTCCTCAGGGCTGGATGTGGAGCTCGGGCTCATGGACACGAATCCTTCCTCCCTTTTCCCTCTTGGCTGCGGGATCCCAGGACAAAGCCTGTGGTGGGGAGCCCATCCCTGGCTCCGTGGTGGGGATGTGGTGGAGCTGCCCCATTGCTGCTCCCTGCTCCCAATCCAGCCTTATCTCCCTGCCTCCTGCCCTTGCCCACTGTGTTTATTCCCACCATAAACTTCTCCAGGAGTGGCTCTGGCTCTCCCTGCATTTGTTTGGAAGGCCTGTCCCCACTCCTGGCTTATCTCTGGCCACAGTGATAACAACAACCACCAACCCTCTTTGCTTACAGCGCTGGTTCCTTTCGATGTTTCCGTAATCTAAACCAGCCTCTATCTCCTCTTCCTTCCTCTGGAGAAGCTCCCGGGTTGGGAATGCTGATGGCCACGGTTGTGCCTGCACTTGGATTCCTCTTCTGCAGCTCCCATGGAACCAAGGGAAGTGTCAGACTGACGCCAAGTTTCTGGGAGATTCCCATCCAAACACAGTGGATGTTACAGAAAGAATTCCCCATCCTTGGTTTGAGGTAACTTTTAACACTGGGAGTGGGGCCTGCCCTGGGAAGGAGGCACCAGGATCTTCCCAGCGCGGCACAAGGGCTGGGTGTTCCCATCCCCGCAGTCTCCAGCCTCGGAAATCCAGGCGAGGCACAATGTGGGAGCAGAGTCTGCCTCCCACCCACTAGGAACCTTCCATCTTCTCCCTGGAACAGCCCTGGAGCATCCCTGAAGCAGAGGGGCAGCACCAATCTCTGCTCCCTGTGACCTGGAACAGGACCCAGGGAATGGCTGGAGCTGTGCCAGGGGAGGGTCAGGCTGGAGATCAGAAAAGGTTCTTTCCCCAGAGGGGGTTGGGCACTGAAAGGGCTCCCCAGGGCATGGGCACAGCCCCGAGGCTGCCAGAGCTCCAGGGGCATTTGGACACCGCTGCCAGGGATGCCCAGGGTGGGATTGCTGGGGTGTCTGTGCACGAGCTGGACAGGATGGTCCTGGTGGGTCCCACCCAGCTCCAGAGATTCTGGGATTCCATGACTATGATCCCTTGCTCCTCCACCTCCATCCCCTTCCAGCACCTGCACAATCTTTGTGCTGCTTCCCCCGGCCTTGGGGGGGTGCCCCTGGCTGTGTTTGTGCCAGGCAGACATCCTGGGGGATGGGGTCACATGTGTGACAGGTGACTGGGGACACACATGTGACAGGGTGAGTGTGGACACAGGTGTGACAGGTGAAAGTGGACACGTGTGGCAGGTGGAATTGAACATGCACGTGAGAGGCGGCTGGGGACAGACGTGTAACGGGTAGCTGGGGACACACATGTGACAGGGGGATGTGGACACACGTGACAGGTGGATGTGGACACACATGTGACAGGCGGCTGGGGACACACGTGTGACATGTGGTTGGGGACACATGTGTGACAAGCAGCTGGGGACACACATGTGACAGGTGGCTGGGGACACATGTGACAGGTGGATGTGGGCTTGTGTGAGAGGTGACTGGGGACATGTGATGGGTGGCTGGGGACACACGTGTGACAGGTAGATATGGACACATGTGACAGGTGGATGTGGACACATGTGACAGGTGGATGGGGACACACATGTGACAGGTGGCTGGGGACACATNCTTTTCCCTTCCCCCCCAGAAGGGGGTTTTCCCCCTTAGCATGGGCACTGAGCACACGGTGCCACTTGGCTGTCACCTCGTCCCCAGCAGGGACGCGAGCGCTGGCAGGCGCTGAAGGTCAGCAGAAGGACATCTCAATTATTCTGTGTCATCGGCGAGGAGCTCGGCGCTTGTCAGAGTCCCAGTGGAGCGCAGTGAAACAGTAACTTGGCTGCAGGAAAAAAGGGAGTGGGGAAAAAACATCGGAGAGGAAAGAGGGGGGAAAAAAAGCCGGCTGCACAGAAGCTCAGGTCAGCGGGATTGACAGCTGCTGGGAGATATCTCCATTCCCTGTGCCGAAAATAACACCTCCATGGGCTCCAGAGCTGCGTTCCCAATTAGAGATTGGGCACTGAACACGGGGGGGGGAAAATTCTCCATGAGAATTTCAGGGGAGGGGGAGGAAATGGAGAACAGGCTTGGGAAGGAAGCTTAGCTCGCTGCTTCCAGGAACCTGATTTCCTCGGGATTGTCCTGGGAGTTTCTGCTTCTCATGGCTCTTATCATCACCGCCCATTTGGAAGCCCTGGGAAACGGGAGGCAGCAGCTGGTGAAATAACTCTGGGCAAGAGGAGCAGGGGAGCCCAGGCCCTCACTTGGGGATATTTTCATGGCTATATTCCTATATATAGGATATATATTCCTCTATATCCCAATATTTACCACCAGACCTGGTCATGCCTTCCCCTCTGGACCAGGAGCAGTTCCCTTGTCTCCCTCTTTTGTTCCCAGCCTGGGCATCCAAACCTGGCTCTTCCATGTCATTCCTCAGTGCAAGAGGGATGGGAAAGTGCTTCCAGAGGGAAAAGCCCCTGGAAGCTCCACATCCTGGACCACCAGGAGCTGAGTGGGCTGACCTGGCTGGGAGCATCCAGATGTCTGGAGGCCTCCCTGCAGGTGCTGCTGCTATAAATTAATTAATGAATTAATAAATGGCACTGGCCATGGTCAGCCAGGGGCCTGGGGCAGGGGGAGAGGCTGTGCCAGAGCCAGCCGGGGAGGCACCAGCTGTGGAATTCCTGGATGCTGCTCCGAGCAGCTGTGGCTGGACTTTCACACGTGTTCGCAAAGTGAGGTCAGGCTTTCAAAACCCACTGAAACCCCCAAATCATGGAAAACCACGATATCCCTGGGAGTCCTGGTGTGGGGGAGATGGATCTGTTGACGTTCCAGGGAAGGCTCCTGCTGGCACTTCCCCTGGAGCTGGTGGCTCTTCCACCCTGGGGCCGGTGCTGGCTGGGCTGTGCTGCCATGGAGCAGCCCTTGCTGCCAGCTCTTCCCTCTCCAGGCTCAGGACACGCTTCCCGTGACCCCCTTTTTGCTGGGAATGGGCCCTCAGAGCGGGAGAGGGTGGAGCTTTGGGGGTGTCCGAGGGCCAGGGTTTGGATGGGATGGGAAGGTCCCGGCAGCCAAATCCATCGGGGCTTTTCTCTCCTACATGGCACCCGACCCCACACGAATTTCCATCTGGGATTGCAGGAGGAGCTGGGAGCCGTCCTCTCCTTTGGATGGGGTCTGTCAGAGAGAGGAATAAAGCCAAGGGCTCACCTGCTTTGGAAGGAGGCTCTGCTCCCTCTCCCCATCCCAGACCTGGAGTCAGGCTCACACATCGTAAAGCGTCCCTGCCGTGGCACTGCTGCCCTGGAACACAGAGCTGTTTTATGTGCCGAGAACCAGGAATGTCTGCACGGAGCCGCAGCCACGGCGGGAGCAGCTGCAGGGATTTCACCTTTCGATCCTGGCAGTTTGTAGGAGCGAGGCAGGAGGCCGAGGAATTGCAAACACATTCAGCTCCAAGGTGCTGGCAGCTCCTGCCTGGCTCCGAGCTGGTTAAGTGCTCTTTTATTGGGCTTCCCTTCCCAAGGGGAGCAGAGCAGGAGGCCCTGGAGGGTCAGGAGGCCTTCCCCAACCTGTCCCTTACCCCATTGGGATTTTCTGAGCACTTTGGGATGGTGGGAAGGGAGTTCATGTGTCACCACTGGTGGCTGGCGTCCCCTCGGTTCTGAACACAGACTGTCCACGGCAAAGGAATGGCGGCAAAGCCGAGGCTGCAGCCTTGGGTCTGATTTTTTCAGGATTGGGAAGAGCCGCCTGTTTCCAGGGCTCCCGGGGTGCTGCCTCTGGGGAGATGGAGCAGAGCCTGCCTGGAGAACATGGAGCGGGAGAGCAGGGAACAGCAGGATGGCAAGACACGAGCACCTGGAAAGAATTAACACTTCCCCTCAGCGAGAGCTTGGAAGGGGAGAGAACAAAGCAGGCGAGGGGAAACCAGGGCAGAACAAAATGGTGCTGGTGGGAAAAGGCATTCCAACTTCTCGGCAAGGGGGAAGGAATGGCTGAGCAGGGCTGCTGGGCTGGGGGGAGCTGCTCCCTGCGAGAGGCTCAGCCTGGCCTTTGCTGTCTCTCCGCTTCTGCCTCTGGTTCTTTCCTCCTCCCTGTCCTTCCTTCCATTCCCAACTTTATCCCACCCCTCTTTCGTTCTCCATTCTCTCTGAATTTTTCCATGCATCCTTCTCCCACCCTCTTCCCGCTTTTCTGTAAAACAGTGTTTACTCCTCTATCCCAAGTGTTTACTCCTCTATCCCAAGCCCATTCCCACTTTCCCAGCAGCCCGCTTGTCCTCTCTCCAGGACGGTACCTCGGTGCTGATCCTCACCCGGGAGGCGCAGGAAGGAGGACAAGCAGAGTCTGATGCGTTTAGGGAAATTAATAAACGTTCTGGAAATTCCCACTAATTGGAATTTGACCCCTTTTTGGAAGGATGTCCTGCCTGTGTCCGCCACTGGGATGAGGGCCTGCTCCCTCTGGGTCATGAGGATCCCCGAGGGTTTTGTTTGGAATAACTATTGCTGATCCTCCTGCCCGGCTGCTCTTCACACTCCACCCGCTCTGATCGCACCAATTACTCCAACAAAAGACAAAAATTTGCATTTCCAAGGGAGCTTCCCTCCTCCTCCCAGTGCGCTGTGCCCTCAGCAGGGATGTCCTTCACCCCGTCGGGGTCAATGAGCCATGAGTGGGACTCCTGTGACAGTCCCGACACACTTCCCAGAGGGATTTCTTTCCTAATGACATTTAAACCGCTCATTACTCCTTGACTGCGCCAGAGGTTTGGCCGAGTGTGACTCCGGCTCCGTTTTTGCGCAGGATCCCTGCAGCAGGGGCTGGGAATCTGCCCTTGGGGAAGGGCTGCAGGGGAGGTGAACCACTCTGAGCCCCCCCGAGACACTCAGCTGCAAAACCCACACCTCTGGGCAGCCGAGGAGAGTCTATTTTACCCTTTTTCTTGGCCATTTTCCGCTCATGTGTTGGGATTTTTTGCCTTCCTGAAGGCAGGAATGAGATGAGGGCTCCAACGAGCTTCTGCTCCACATTTCCACCCGATTTTCTCGAGGGGCTGGACGAGTGTGGAGAAGCAGTCAAGCCTCAGAGTGCTCTCCCCAAAGCTGCGCTGGTGACAGAAAGGATCTACAGAACTCCTCCACTCCATCTCCCCCAAATTCCCAACTTCCTGAGTTTCTCCCAGCCCCGCTCCAGCCCAGCTCGGCCCTGAGGTAATGGGGCAGCAGTAAAACGTTAGGAGGTACAAATGAACTGCCGGGGATTAAAGCCCCAGCACAGCCTCCTGCGAGGCTGTAAAAGCATCCTGTTTGCGGGCAGCTCTGGGGCTGCATCCCGCATTCCTGGGCATTTGCCTTCTCCTGGTTTTTTCATTCACAGGGAGGAATTGCGGCTGGAGCAGCTCACCAGGTCCCGTTCTTCCATCCCCCCTGGGGCACGAGGAGCGCTGGCTCGTTCAGCCCCTTCCCAAGGATTTTGCCTTTCCCTACACTTTTCCAAGGCTTTCTAAACTAAAACTCCTTTCATTCCAGCTTACCCGTGCCTTTTCCTGGACGCCTGGGAGATGTGTGCCAGGTGAGTTGTGCTGCAGGTGAGTCAGAACCATCCTCACAGGCAAACAGGCCATGCCCAGGGCTCCTCTGAACTCGTTTGATGTCCCATGGGATTCTCCCACTGCATCCAGCCTTTCCAAAGGAAAATTCCCACCCTTTTCTTTGGAATACAGAGCTGAGCAACCCTAATGATCCTATGAACTTCCAGCAGTCCTGTGTGGTGGTGTTCAGAGTTCGGAGGCTGAGTTCATGTAGGATAATCTGTGCAGAGAGCGGCTGAGCAGCTCTTGGCAGGAGAAGTGGGAAGCGGCTGGAATTGGGAAGAGGCTGGAACTGGGAAAGGGTTGGAACTGGGATGCACTGGGGCATTTGGGATCATTTACAGAGGTGTTTTTTCCGGGCCGTACCTTTTGGCACCGAGGCATTTTTGGGAGAGCTCAGGCAGCTCAATCCCAGCTATTGCACAGATCTTTGAAGATTAGTCCGGATAACTTTGAAAGATCTCCCTTCTCCTGGGATTTCTGGGATTCCTGGCTCTGCCTGGAGCAGAACAAAGGCTGCTCTCCCCACACTTCCCTGTCTGAGGTGGGAACAGGGATTGGCTCTTGGACGTGTCCTCCCAGAGGAGAGCAAAGCAAAGGCTCCCGGCCCGGATCAGCCGAGCTGAGCTGCAGAGCCAAGCCTGAGCCAGAGCGAGTGTTTTCCGAGCAGCTTGGAAAAACCAGAGGCTCGGCTCCTACCTACTGTCAGCAAACCCTCCTGCTTGGATGGGATCCCTCCAGCTGCCCCTGTGCTGCCTCTGCACTCTGGGTGGGCTGAAGCCTTTTCCCAGAGAAAGCAGGAATGGGATGGGCAGAAAACCAGGGACAGTGGGGGATTATTCCACACACCCACTCGTAGCTGAGTGCTCCCCGAGCTCGATGCCGTATCTGCTCTTGGCTTCCCTCTCCACCTGTTTATTCCATGTGGGATGACGGCAGGCGGCTCCACTGACATGGAATGTGGGAAGAAGGGCTGTTTTCCCCCTGGAGAGCTGCACACGATGAGGTGCCCGTGCTCCTGCAGCCACCGCAGTGATAAGGGAGTGTTGATATCTCCAGGACTCCCTCATTCCGAGGAAAATGGGGCTTTTCATTCCAGCCTGTTAAAGCGTTTTCCAGAGCTCTCACAAACGTAACCTGGGAGTGCTGCCTGTATCCAGCTACTTCCCACAAACCTCCGGAACCATCCCATCATCCCAGTGCCCACCTGAACCAAGGAGAGGTTTGTGGGGCAGGAATTTCCTGCGTCAAAGCAGACATTGATCCCCTCTGAGGTGTCTGTTCTGCTCCAGCCACTCGCAGCCCCAATTTCTTCATCCCCTGCAGCTCCACTTCCCTCTTCCTGGGCACTTGGAGCACCTCAGGATCGTGTGAGGGGTGAGCACTGCCCTGCAATGGCTTTCACAGAGGAGGTACCAAAATACCCCTTGGGGTGACTTTTTTTGGGGTGTTGTGGGTCTCCTCTCCCTCACTTCACCTGTGTCTGGGGGAGCTGGAGACACAATCCCTTCCCACCCACAGCTAGCACAGAGATAAGAGCCCTGTGGCCTGGAATGTCACCTCCCAGGAGGAGGAGACACCGGGATCCCTCATAGAACCATGTGGGGGCTCTGGAGGGGAGGCCAAGCTGCCCTGTGAGCGTGGGCTGAGGTCAGGGACTGCCAGGGTGGCTCAGGCATCGCTGTACCTGGGGGAGATCAGCATTCCAGCAGCTCAGGGAATCTAGGGATGCTCCTGCAGGAGGAGGGCACCAAGAAGGGGGACTGAGGCTGGATGAGCCACATCCAGAAGAGCTCTGGAGGTACTGAAGCCCATCCTGTGCCTTGCTGATGATGCTGCTTGGGAGCACAAGAGGCTCCTCTGCAAAGTGAATTCCCAGGACACTGCTGCAGCTTCTCTCCAGAGGCATCAGGATTTTTTCCAACCACGACATTCCTTTGGTTTTCCTGGACTTCGTGGCTTGCATCAGGCAGACACCACCAGTCTCCCACTTGGCCGTTCCGCATCCCATTCCCTCCCCACTCCTTGCTGGTAGAGCAAGACCCTCCAGCCTCAGCTTCTCCCAAGAGCTCCCATCCCGAGTGGAATTCCAGGGCTCCGTGTGCTCGTGGGCACATCCAGGGAGCGCTCCCATCCATCTGCTCAACTCCTTGGGAAAAGCCAACGCAGCCGAACAATGAGCGAGTACAAAAGCACATGTGGAGCCTTGGCAGGGAGCATTCCCTGACTCCCAGCATCCAGGCGGCCGCTCCGCGCTCCCATCCCTGCCTCTCCGGCTGTAATTAGTGCGGGCTGAGCTCTGGGAACGCGCTGGAACAGCGGTGATGAACAAAACAGCAGCTCCAGATGAGCCAGAGCATCTGCGGGGGTTCGGATGGAGAAGTGGGATGGTCTGTGCTCTCCGGCCGGGTCCGGGTGCCTGCTCTGGATAACGAGCACCTCGCTCCCGGGAGCTGCCGGCACCAATTCCCAGTGCAGGAGCACATTCCTGAAAGCGTCCCTGCTCCGAGTGGTATTTAGCTCACACTCTGATGCTGGATCAGGGGTCTGGAAAGGCTCTGTCCTTGGGCTCTGTCCAAGGCTGTTCTCACATCCCTCCAGCGATGCTGCTCCTGCCTGGAGGAGCCGACCTGCTGGAGAGGTGACCCAGGGCTCCCGTTAAATTTTCCTCTGCTCGGTGTCCTCCAGGTGCCCCCAGCCAGAGCATTCCAGCCCTGCTCTGGTGGCTGGAGACCCATATTCCTTTCCTCCTTCCCCGCCTCCCAGATCCGTGCAGACCATGGGTCTGTTGTCTGTCCAGTCGTAGCCAGGACTTTGTTATGCTGGAATCGTTTTGCTCCTTTTGATCTTTCTGAAGAAGGCAGAAAGTGCTCTGAGAATTCAGCCCAGTGGCCTCCACCTGCCACGGTGCCCCGAGGACAAAGTGAGGGGCCCCATCACTGTGCCCAAGTGATGCACGGAGGGTTCCTGTCACTGTGCCCAGGTGATGCACGGAGGGTTCCTGTCACTGTGCCCGGGTGATGCACGGAGGGTTCCTGTCATGACTCCCAGGTGATGGACAGAGGCCTCATCCCAGCGTCAGGTGATGGATGCAGGGGCCGAGGGGGCTGGGAAGGGCTCTGCAGGCACCGTCCCACAGTGTCCCTCATCCCGCAGTGTCCCTCGCCCTGTCCCCCAGAGAGATCAGGGCACTGATAACGGCTTTGTTTAGAGGGAAGAGCAGGAAGGGACAGGAAAGTCCAACAAAACAGGAGCTGCCTCACCCAACGTCCCGAGGCCCTCGGCTGCCAAGACTGGATGGAAATAAACTGTGCAGACAATGCAGGGCCCTATCTGGGAGCGGCAGGAGCCCGGCCAGGCCCCGGTGTCCCCGCAGGATCTGATAGGGCTCGGGGCTGGCGGGACGGGCGCTCCGGCCATTGTTCCGTGCTCCGGCCGCTGCTGTTGGCCCGGGATCCACACGGAGAGAATCGCAGGAAATCAGAGCAGATCGTATCCGACCTTCAACTGCGGCGCAGCTCAGGGCTGTGCTTTTCTCCCTGCTGTCCTTGGTGGCTCTTTTTGGACACGGTTCTCTCCCAAAATAGCCGTGAATGCGACCGCTGCCGGACCGTTCATGGTCAGTGCGGCCACATCCTCCCCCTGCAGAGGCCGAAACCACTGAGTTCATGAAACACCAGCCTGGAACATCCAGCAGGGCTGCTGCTCCTTTGCCAGGGAAATTCAGGGATCCCTCAGGCCCAGGGGGGTCTGTAAGGTCTGCACCCCTGTGCCCAGGGCAGTGGCACCGGGGTACCCTCCCCTCCCTGCAGCTGCAGAAGCTGGGTTTTACTTCCAGCTTTTCCACGGAGCAGCTGCTTGGCTCCAGGTAAGGCAGGCTTTGGTTCTGAGGCAGGATAAGTCAGGATAAATCCACGGAAGTCTACAGTGGCCTGGCTGAACCGTGCCGTGGTGCGGGTGAGCAGGTTCATCCACCGCCTCCCGCTCCGTATCACAACAGCTTCCCTTCCCTCAAATACTGCCCCTAATTAATTTATCTGTACCAATGCTCCTGGTAATACCATTATTTGTAGTACCTCAGCGCATCCCCCGGGAAGGGCAGAAGTCTTAATTAACATCCGTGAAGCTGCCTGAGATCGTGCCTGGAAAATGTGAGCTGGAGCAACTCCCCGTCCTACGGAGGTTGTTTTATTCTCTTTTCTTTTCCTTCTTTGCAGGCCCCTTCTTTTCCAGACGGCCCAGCCTGTGCCATCCCGACATTCCAGCCTGTCCCTGCCATCCCGGAGAAGCCGTGGAGCTGCTGGGACACCACGGGGCAGAGCAGCAGGCGAGGAGGGACGAGGGCAGTGCTTGAGGTGGGGAAGGGTCACCTGGGGAAGTGCCACACTCCAGCAGCTCTGGCGCTGTGCGGCACAGGCAGACCTGAAGCACCACGGATGTGCCACAGCTCCGCATCACAGCCCTGCCGTGGGATCTCCTGCCAGGCGTGCAGTGACCCTGATCCTTCCTTTCTCCCCGGTGTCTGCCCTTGGGCTGAGCATCCCTGCAGGTTCTCTCCTTTTCCCCGGAGGACCCAGCCCTGGCTGTGACCCCTCCCTGGCACACTCCTGCCAGGACAGCCGAGGGACAACCGCCCAGCGACCCCGGAGCAGTGGCAGGATGATCCAGCGTCTCCCCAGCTCCAGAGGCCCCTGGTCCGTCGCTGGTTGCTGCCGAATCCTTCCAGCCAAATCTCCAAGGTCTTGGCTGAGCCGAGCTCCAACGCCAGCCAGATTTCTGATGCTGAGCAAAAGTATTCATTAACTACTTAATCTGTGCACACACAGGGGAAGCTTTCAGGGAATTTGTTCGAGGGCTGTGAAAGAGAGATCTGGCCACTGCTTCCAGCCCTGCCTTGATCTGTGATCTCATGGATGAGGAATTCAGGAAAATGCTGCTCAGGGACGTGGTCCAAAGCATCCCCCGTGCTCACACCGTGCGCACTTCCCTACCCTCGGCACTCACCGCGTGGCTGAGCGTGTCCCCGTGCCAAACACTGCAGAACCGTCACCTGCGCCCTGCAGGCTGCAGAATTGTCACCTCAGCCCCTCAGGACACGGGGAGGGGATGATGTTGCCTGGCTGCTTTGGGAGGGAAGGTCTGAGGGCTGTAATCTCGTTCACAGCCTGGCCCAGGATACCTGGTTTGGGATGGAAAAGCTCCACACCAGGCTGTGCAGCCCCTGTGAAGTCACGGGGGTGTCCCACCCTCTGTGACCTCTGGCGTGGCCCATCCTGCTCCTCAGTGTCCTGCCAGGGCCACCAGGCCAATGAACCCCAAGTTTGAGCAGGGACAAGGAAGGAGGAGGCTGCTGGAGCACCGTGAGAGCATCACCCATGTGCCAGGCAGGGGGAAGGCAGGAGAGGGCTGGGAATGGGGACAGCCAGCACCGGGATCTGAAGGGATTTCTGGGGTGGGGCTGGTGCCTGTGCCACCTCTGCAGTGAGGGTTCTGCTGGATGGTGCCTCCTCCTCCCTGCCTGCACCCTCAGGCACTCTGTGCAGGACGGGGGGCTGCAGTCACAGTGGAAGTGGCAGTGTGACACCGGGACTGGGAGGGCGACACCGGGACTGGCAGTGTGACATTGGGACTGGGAGGGTGACACTGGGGCTGGGAGGGTGACATTGTCAGTGGGAGGGTGACACTGGGACTGGGAGGGTGACACTGTCAGTGGGAGGGTGACACTGTCAGTGGGAGGGTGGCACCGGCGAGGGGCCCTGTGGCTCCTCCCTCTCGGCTGCCTGGCTGCTTTGGGGCCTTGTGTGAACACAGGGCAGGGGTCAGAGCATCCTACCCCGTGCTCAGAGGGGACACTGGGACAGGAGGGACGTTCCCGTGGGACACGCCATCCGTGGGGCTGCCCCCCGGCTTTGCCGAGGCTGCGTCCTGCTCTCCCTGCTCCCTCCCCTCTGGCTGTTGGGTCTAACCCTAACCTGGTACGGCTGATAACAGCCCCAGCGCTGCTGCTCCTGCTTCCCGAGGAATTCGTGGGATGCCAGATCATTTCCATGCACATCAGGAGCCCTCCGGCTGCTCCTGCACGAGCTCCTTCCCTCTCCATTCCCGCCTGTGCTACCACTGGCTGGGCCAGGCACAGGAACAAGGGGATAAATGGGGGCAGGATCCCACCCTGGGGTGCCCCCTTCCCTCTGGAAGTGGGAGCTGGGGCTGGACAGACATGCACGGATGGACGGACACACGCACGCACAACTTTTATAGGAGTTTTATCTCAGTACATGAATCCCTTGGGAAATGATGTCCCTAAATCCCACAGGAGTACCTGATCGTGTCCCAGGAAAGATTGGTGTGTCCCACGGGAGGCTGGTGTGTCCCAGGGAAGGTCAGTGTGATCCAGGGAAGGTCAGCATGTCCCAGCTGAAGCCCCTGCCATGCCAGTGGCCCTGGAGGGGGATGTCTCCCAGGGACCACACTCCGGCAGGGCTGGAGCTGCAGCAGGGTCGGGATTTCAGGGAGGTTTTATAGCAAAAATGTTGCTGAGTAATAAAAAGGTGCCGCTGAGCCTTGTTGGGAGGAAAGAGGGGAGGCAGCAGAGGGGCTGAGGGAAAGAAAGGAGCCCGAGGAAGAAGGGAAAGGAAGAAATGAGCTTGGTGAGATTTTCTGGCCGCTCTCCAGGTCATGGGCTGATGCCAGAAAATCTCCGAGTCCCTCCTGGCTGGGAGCGCTCCCCGTTAGGTGAATCACACACACAGTGCTGGAACATTCCACGCTCCCAGTCACAGAGCTTGCAGTAATTAGGAAAACTGGAAGACCAAGGCAGGGGGAAAAGTATGAGTCACACCTGGAAGTGGTGTGATTGGACTGAGGAGAAGCAGCTTTGCACAGTTCCTGAGGTAAAGGCGCTCTCACCCTGTGCCAGGAGAGCAGCATCTCCGGGAGACGGCAGGGGACACCAGGATGTGTCACACAGAGAAGAGAAATTGCACTTGGATGAGATGTGAGGGGACTGGGGGTGTTCACTTGGAGAAGAGAAGGCTCCAGGGACACCTCAGAGCCCCTCCCAGAGCCTGAAGGGGCTCCGGGAGAGCTGGAGAGGGACTTGGGATGAGGAGTGACAGGACACAGAGAATGGCTTCCCACTGCCAGAGGGCAGGGAGAGGTGGGATATTGGGAAGGAATTTTGCCCTGTGAGGCTGGTGAGGCCCTGCACAGGGTGCCCAGAGAAGCTGTGGCTGCCCCTGGATCCCTGGAAGTGTCCAGGGACAGGTTGGACAGGGCTTGGAGCAATGTGGGATAGTGGAAGGTGTCCCTGCCCATGGCAGAGGGTTGGAAGGAGATGGTTTTCCAGCCCAGCCCCTTCTGGGATTCCCAATTTCAGGCAGCTCCTCAGGCTGCCAGGGGAGTCTGGCTGCTGCCACCCAGGCAATGCCAGGCTGGGAACCTCCTCCCACCCTCCAGCAGCAAAGGGTGACCTCGTTATCCCTCACTCGTGTGGACACTGAGCCTGGATGCTGCTGGTTCCCGAGGACAGCCCGAGGGCCACACCGCCCCCGATGTGCAGGGGGATTCCATAAATCACACAGCCTTCCAAAGAAATAATGGATGGAGCTTTCATCTCTTCTTTGCATGACCCTTCTGCTGCTCTTCATTACCAGCACAAAGGGTGCATTAACCTGGGAGCAAGCCCGTGTTCCTTTAAGGAACCCTCCTCCTGACTCATCCCATTTGGCTCGGGGAAAGCCCTGTTCCAGGCAGGCCCTGGCTGTCCCACTGGGGTCACGCTCCTGGAATATCCCTGGCTGGACGTGCCAGCATGGCTAATGGGTGAGTATCACATCACATCTTATCACATCTTATCACATCGTATGACATCATATCCATGGCACCGCGTCGCCAGCCCCCAGCCCAGCAGGTGCCATCACACCTCGGGTGACCCAGGAGGGCAGAGCTGGGCTCCCTGTGCGGCCTCCCCAGTTCCCTGCTCCCAGCAGGGTGATTCCCACCCTCTGAAGGACGTGGCTCCCTATTTAGCCCCCGTCCACCCGTGGGAGGCCACGGGGCCGCCAGCATCCGGGGGAGATTCCATTTGGGAAGGCCGAAGGGCAGCTGCACGTCGGGCGATGAAGGGATGTGACGGACAACTCCGAACACAAAATCTTCCTGCGGTTCTCCCGGACAGATTGCTACATCTCCCTGCCAAGAAATCAAACATTCCTGCTGGAGTCAGGCCTTTCACAGCAGCCCCCTCGGGGACATCAAGTGAGGCTAAGACAACAGGCCAGAGATTTGCGAGCAAATCATGAGTCCCCGGTGTCCCTCCAGCTGGCAGGACCGTCACTGACCTCAGTGGCCTTGTCCTCCCTGAAGCAGCTCTGTCAATTTGGCCACAATCCACTTAATAATGGAGCTGGAATATAAAGATGTATCCAGGCCCGACCACAAAACAGCTGGAGACTGTAGGGTTGACTTAATCCTGGTAGAATAAACCAGGGAACTGGTGGGAGTCAGCTCAGATGCCGCTGGTGGGGCTCGGAGCAGGGCTGAGCAATAAAAGGGATCAAATGTGTGAGGCACAAACTGTCTGGAGCCGCGGTTGTTGTTGTTGTTGTTTTAACTAATTGAATTTTAGTGCTGCTGAAAGGATTGACAGCTCTGGGGAGCAGTGGCCAGGTACAGCCCCGGCAGGAATCCCTCCTAATCCCAGTCTGCATCCAGACACCCGGAGCTCCTCCCGCGAGGCCAAATTCGGCCCCTGACACATGCAGCTGGGGCTGGAGCTGAGGGGGCTGCACCCCTCCCAGAGACCCTGGCAGACCCGTTCCTGGCTTCATGGGGATGCTGTAAGTGTCCCTGGGAGCGATTCCTTTGGATCTGGGCAGGGTGGGACGAGCGACCTGTGCCATCCCTGCCTGGGGGACAGGCCTCGTGCCTGGGGAGGGGCAAGGACACTGCAGGTGTTGAGGGGAGTCACTGCTCATGGTAAGAAATCTGCTTTTATTCCTGGAATGGTTTGGGCTGGAAGGGACCTTAAAGCTCATCCCACTCCACCCCTGCCGTGCGCAGGGACACTTTCCACTGTCCCCGGTTGCTCCAAGCCCCGTCCAGCCTGACCCTGGACACTCCCACTTGTGGCCGGCTCCCAGGCTGCCTTTGCCAGAGGAGGGAGATGGGGCTGCAGGGGGAGTTGGAGCTGCTGTGGGGGGAGCAGAGAGGAGGGGAAGGGAGCGGCACCCCTAAAAATGAGCACCCTGGATCCTTCCCGGGGGGGACCAGGCAGGGATGCGGCTGCCCTCACGTGCTGGTGACTTCTGTCCCCGCCACGGGGCGGGAACGATTCTCACCGGGTTTGGGAAGTGCCGAAGGCTCGGACACATTGAGCAACATCTCACCGCCGGAAACCCTGGTAAAACCTGGCGGGACCTGCCCTGCCCTGTCCCCTCCTCCGCCTCGGCGTTTGGGCTGGGACCGGTCCCTGGGGCCGGTTCGGAAGGGGGTAAAGGCTGGGGTGGGCAGTGCCGGGGTGGGCAGTGCCGGGGTGGGCAGTACAGAGTGGGCA
>VZRR01006983.1:0-10166 GCA_013398015.1 Oreocharis arfaki | reverse complement strand
GGTGGGCAGTACAGCGTGGGCAGTACAGGGTGGGCAGCCCAGGGTGGGCAGTGCTGGGGACCCCTCGCACAGCCGGGCAGTGCTGGGCTGTGGCACTGGGAGAACTGGGGTAGTGTTGGTCCCACCAAGGCCTTGGCAAGGCACGGAGGCAGCTCTTTCCCAGGGGAAAGATCCTCGCGGGGGCACCTGGTCAGCCCTGCTCTATAAATAGCTGGGAAAAAGGCCGGCAGGAAGCGGCGGATTTTGGGCAGGGCCGGGGGAAGGGCTCGGCCTCAGCTCTGCCAAGTGTCGGTCCCGTGGGACAGTGACTGCTCAGCGCGGGGGCCACGGAGGAGCTGTGCCCTCTGGGAGAGCCCGTGGAGTTGTTCAGCAGATTTCCGAGGGATGGAAGGAGGCTGGGTTCGGTCATTTTCAGCAGGCTGGGACCAGCCGGGTTTTGTCATCCTGGTTGGCACAGAACATAAATTCTTCACACCGGTCCGCTTTGCCGGGATCTCGCACGCTCGGATCAGATTTAATGCTGCTTTCGGGCCCTGCCTGACCCTGCTGTGTCAGCTCCTGTCCCCTGGCCCGTGTCCTACAGGCATTTACAGGGAGCTGCCTGCGGAGCGACGCTCCAGGACTGCAGATTTCCCGGTAATGCCAAGGTGTGCCCCATCCCAGGCCCGGCAGGAGGGACGTCAAACCAAGGAAGAATTTCAAAACCCCGTGGCTTTGCTGCAGCCTTTTGTTTTTAAGTGATCCCCAAATCACTGCCCAGCGCAGCCCCGGGCTCTCTCGCTTTGCGGCTCAGCCTGTGGCTTGTCCCCAGCGTGAGAAATGTCCCCAGCAGGGCTCGTCACGGCTCGTTTGGGAGCTGCCAGCCCGGGCTGGGGGCTCCGGCGGTGCCCTCGGAGCCGTCCCTGTCCTGCGTTAGAGATCTAAGCTCCCCCAAGGAGGGTAATGGACAGGAAATTAGAGATAAGTAGGTGGTTTGACAGGATTAGGGATAAGCAAAAGAAACTTAATTATGTGATAGCTGCTATCGGACGAGCGCTGCTTCGAAAGGGGATGTAAATGACCTAAAGAGAGCCCGACACCAGATCAAACAGGCGCGCGCTGCAGATAACAGCCCAAAAACACGGGGTATAAATATTTATCACAGATGAATTCTCCAAACACTCTCCACTCACGATCCCATTAACAATAGATGGGACTGAGGATAATAAAGGCTTTCCACAAGCTTTTTTTTCCTTTTCTTTTCCTGAGGCTTTTGTCCACGTGCAGCTGTGGGCGTGTGTGTGAGAGATAAGGATGTGCCCGAGGGGTCCGGGGGTCCCGCGTCCCCTCCGGCCGCTCTGCCAGAGTCCCAGGAGCTCACCCGGGCTCCCTCCTCCGCTGCCTCTGAGGCTCCGGGAGCTCCGGTGAACAGGAGAACTCACCCTGCTCTCGCTCAGGGGTCCTTGGTCGGCCAAGAGGGGACGGTAGCTGGAGCAGGGGACAGGCTAGAGCCCCAAATCCTGGGTGATTCCTGCTGCTTCATCCCAGGGAAGAGGAGAACTCGCCCCCACTGCTTCCCGGGGGTCATTGGTCAGCAAAGAGGAGGTGACAGACGTTCCAGGGAAGGGCTGGAGCCCCAAAACCTGGAAAATCCCTGCTGCTTCCCTCTCCCGAGCAGGCAGTGGGAAATCAATGGACAGTGGGCTTGTTCTGATGGAGTCACTGGGAAACCTCTGCCCTTCTTGTGCCTGCAAAGCCCCACGAGGATGGCAGGTGCCAGCTGTGCCTGTGACCTCAGCCCGAGCAGGGAGGGATCCCCCCGTGCAGCCCCCTGTGCCTCCCCCCTCCCTAAACAGGGACAAGGGTTCCCCAAACAGGGACAAGGGTTCCCCCGGCACAGCCACCCCTCTCCTCCCTTCAGCCGCCCTTCCCAGCTCATCCTGCTCCTCTCCCCGACTCATCCTGCTTGTTGTTATTTATTTCCCCAAAAGGAACACAAAACCTCCCGAACCTGGGCTGGCAAATTACCGAAGCCCAGGAAATGAAAACTCCAGGGCAGCATTAATTGGAAGGCTTTTTAATTAAAATCAGCTTGTTTCGCAATCAAAGATAAAAGGAGGGAAGAAAGCTGAAGGGAAAAATAATAATAAAGCAATTCCCTTCCTGCCCCTCTGTGGCATTCACGAGGTGTGGGCTGAGCACCCCGTGTCACCCACTCTGCTCTCAGCCCTCTCGATTTCCTTTTTGTCCAAAAAAAGGGCCCTTTTGGTCTCTTCTTTCTTCCTGACCTCATCCTCATCTGCTCCTCCTCTGCCTGTCCCTTGGCATCGGCCTCCCCCTTGTCCCCCGTCCCTGCCCCCTCAAGCAGAGACCCGTCACAGAGCAGAGGGTTTCTCCCAGGCAAGAAATTTTCCTCTGGACCCTTTTCTTTCTGGGAATGAAATTCTGGCAGAGAGGTAGCATTGCCTAAAGATTTCACCGCTGTGCTGAAGCAGCATTTGATGAGGCTAAATGAGGTTTCTCGCTAACGAAGGGGAATCTTTGTTGCTGGGGAAAGGCTGAGGGCCCCGAGGCTGCTGAGGAAGAACCAGGTGGAGGAGTGAGAACGAAACCAGGAAATTCTTTAATCAAAATCTATGAATCAGCCAAAAAACTGTTCTTAAAGCAATGATTTTGGTCAAATGTCCATCTATTTATGTATTTTTTAAAATGATGGTCAGAGCTGAGCACAAACCCCCAGGAAGAGGAAACAGCTGGCAGGAAAGGTGCGGGACTGATGGCGATGGAGACAGATGGGAGGCTTTGAAGTTTGGAAAACTGGTGAGGGAAGGTGAGGGATTTCCAGGAGAAATCAGTGCCTGGCCAGGCTGAGGACACCGAGTGGCAGAGAACAGCTCGAGGCAGAGGTGGAAGAGCCACCAGCTCCCCATCCCTCAGCCAGCCAGGCTCTGGGCACATCCCTGCCTTCTCCAGCGTGGAAAACCTTGGACAGGCATTGCTGGAAGTCAGCAGAGAGGGACATCCTCCAGTGAGACCGTCCCGAGCGCCCCGGGGCTCTCAGACCTTGAAACAACAACCAGGGTTCGTGGAACACTGGCGCTCGTGGAATACAGAACTCAGGGAACCCAAGTGGCCCAGAGCTCTCCTCTGGATGCCCCTGGAGCAGGCCCAGGTCTCCGTGGGGGCCCTGCAGAACCGACGTGGGCGGCGGGAGAGCGGCAAAGCCCGTCCTGGGGTTCCTGCTGCGGCGGGGACGGGAACGGGAGGTGGGGAGCTGGGATTCCTTATTAACTTCTGGGAAGTGCGGCTCTTCTCCACATCGGGAATGTTATTTATGTGCAGGGGATGGCGGCTGCTGATGAGAAACACATTGATTGAGGTTTCACAGCTACTGAGCACAGGAGATCCCTATCAGTCCCAAACCTTATCAATGTGTTCCTCATCATCAGCCGGCATTTCATTAGCATAACGAGCTGTCTGCTCCCATTTGGGAGAGTGGCTCCTCCGTGCCTGCTGCCTGCACATCATCCACACGCCAGTTCCTCACTGGAACAGCCTCTCCGCAGGTCTGAATCCCGGGAAGGAGGGAGTAGTAAGACATCACTGGTTCCATAGTTGGTAGACCTCAGTAAATATGTTTCTAATCAGCAATTAGGACTTAATTAACGTGCTGAAAATATCATTTTCGATCTAAATGAAGCTTTTAAAGGAAGTCTGAAAGGAGAGGTGGGAAGATGCTACAGTTGATGTTTGGGTGACAGCTGAAATCCCACTGGTGGGTTTGGGAGAATCCTCACCCCGTGCTCAGGATGAATTATTGATCTCCTATCTGTGAGCTCTGGGAGGATGGGGCTGCCTGGGAATTGTTCAAACCTGGCCAGGCAGCCCCCACACCCCCATCGAGTTTAAGGAATGAAGCTGGGACCGCCCTGGGAGCTCAGCCCTGCAGGACCCCCAGGATGTCCTTGTCCATCCCAAATCCCGCTGTGCTCCATGTCCAGCACAGGGGACGGGTGTCAGCCACAAGCCTGGGAAAGTGGATTTATAGATTCATGGAATCATTAATGTTGGAAAAGACCTTTAAGATCATAGAGTTCAAGCATGACCCCAGTAGCATGTGGTCATCACTAACCCCTGTCCTCCAGTGCCACATCCTCGGGGTTTTGGAACACTTCCAGGGCTGGTGAACCCACCACTGCCCTGGGCAGCCTGCTCCAAAGCTTTGCAACACTTTCTGTGGAGAAAAGGTTCCCAAATCAAATCTAAATATCCTCTGGTGCAGCTTGAGGCCACTTAAGCTCTTCCTCAGATGCTCCACATTAAAATCACCCCTGGGAGGTGTTTCAGTTCTCCAGAGGAATGTCAGAACTCCCGCTCCCATCGCTGCCTCCCCTCCGGCAGCATGGTTTTGTCGGGCCTTGTTCCCATTTTTCCTTCCTGTGCCCAACTCCCCTTTGCTCCCTCTTCCCTCTTTTCCTGCTGGCAGATGGATCCCAGCCACACCACCCAGGCCAGCCTGGCACCGCTGCCTTCCCGCAGGTGTTGGGATTCCAGCTCTGATCCCAGCGTCGGGTGTTTGTCCTTTCATTTCTCAAGTGGTTCAAGGGAATCTTGGCTCAGCAGCCAGATCATTAATCCAGAGCAAACAACGGGCTCTGTAGGTCCTTCCCAGCTAATCACCACTGATCCATCTGACCTTTCCATCAATCCCAAATCCAGACACGGCGTTGCGTTAAAGCCACCTCTGAGGGAAGGTGCCACGGGAGATAAACACTCACAGCTTCCCTGGAATGAGGGCATCGGGCTGCCAGCTGTGCTATGGGGTTGTTCATCCCGGCACCCTCATCCCAGGAATGCGGAGCTGTGCCAGCTGGGAGCAGAGATGCAGCTCGAGATTCCAGCCGGAGTCTTCCTCTCCCTGTGGAGCTGGTGTGTGCCCACCCAGCCAATCCCAGAGGAATTTTGGGATCGGAGAGTGTCAGATCAAGCTTGACGGGTTTTACTTCCCCAGTACCAAATTTACCCGGAAACTCACAAGGAGAGAAGTAAACCCATTTGTGACTGTGAGTTAAATTCCAGCAGTTCCTACCCCGCTGGAAGTGACAGAAACGTTCAAATAACCCAAATGTTTTGAAACTCGATGCCACAGGGGTTGGGATTTTGTTCCCATGTTAAATCACTGGGTTAATTTCAAATAAATGGCCCAGATTTTAGAGAGAAAAAAGAGCAAAGCAATCTGAGCATAAACAAAACCCAGGCTGTCGTGTAGGAACTGGGCAGTGTGGGGAGAGCCGAGGTCCTGGTCCTGGTTTTCCTGGGATAAATGGATAAAAGAACCACATGGATGAGCTGCAGGGACTGGGATGAGCACGGAGCATGTCCCTGGGAAGGGTCTTTCACCAGAGCCCCCCCGTTCTGAGCTGCTTGGGACACTGCTGGGGCCGGGGAGGTTCACAGCACCCATGGAACCTGAGAGATGGGGTCCTGCCCCACAGTGCCCCCAACATCCCCCATGCGGGCCTGATGAGGAGGTGGCACAATGAGCTTAATTAATGGACCTAATTAAGTTCCCAGCTGGTTGAAGTTGGATCTCAGTGCAGCTGGGCTCTGCACGACATCATGGTGGTCATGGTGGTCACGGTGGTGGCTGCGGTGGACATGGCCAGCACGGATGTGGACACGGCCTTGGACATGGTCATGGTTGTGGTTGTAGTGGTCATGGTGGTCATGGTGGTGGTCCTGGTCACGGTGGTCACGGTGGTCATGGTGGTCATGGTCATGGTGGTCATGGTGAAGGTCATGGTGGTCATGGTCATGGTTGTGGACATGGTGGTCATGGTTGTGGTGGTCATGGTCATGATGGTCATGGTCATAATGGTCATGGTAGTCATGGTGAAGGTCATGGTGGTCATGGTCATGGTTGTGGACATGGTGGTCATGGTTGTGGTGGTCATGGTCATGATGGTCATGGTCATAATGGTCATGGTAGTCATGGTGGTCATGGTCATGGTGGTCATGGTTTTCCCTGTCCTCCTCACATGGATAGAGGCGGTTCCTGCCTTGTCCCGCTGCTGCCCCGCTGGGATCTGGTCCCTCTGGCGGGCACAAGGGGAGGTGTCACAGCAGCCCAGCAGGACCCAAACCCAGCCTGCCAAAGCTTTGGCTGCTGCTCAGCCGGGCTGGTGCTGGGAGGCTCTGCCTGGGCACCCACCAGCCCTGCCAGAGCCTCTGCTCAGCACCCATCTGCTCCCCATCCTGCCTGTGCCCTCCACACCCACACCCAGAGCCCACCCGCACCCAGAGCCCACCCGCAGGGCCCTGGCTGAGGGAAAGGCTTTTTTTTGGTTTACATAGATTTTTTGATGGCTTTTTCTTTTCCAACCTGCTCCTCCCATGGCTCCCCCCTCCCCTCAGCTCCAAGCTGGTGACAGCAATCTGTTCCACAGCCTTGTCAGTGGGAAAGGCTGGAATGAGTGACTGGAGCAGGCGGGATGTGCCAGCGAGTGGAGCTGGTGCTTGGCTTCCCCGGAGCGCAGGGACAGCTGCTCCCTCCACCAAATGGCTGCAGAATGAGTTTTCCTTCTCTTTTTTCCAAACCTGGTCCCTGATGGACTCATCCCTCATTTCGCCACTTCCCAAGCTCAGCTCGGATGCTGCTTTAGCCATCAGGAGCTGAGGTTTATCCGATGGAGTTATTGTTGGCTCTGGCCGCGGAGCAGGCGATGTCGGGGTGGTGTCGGGTGAGCTGCCTTGGGGAAAGGGCTTTTCCCATCTCCGAGTCTTGGCTCTGATGGAGCACTCTTTGCTTTTCCTATCACCAGCAGGGCTTGCTTGAATTCCTCCAGGGTGGGAATATTATAGAATATTTCAGAATATTACAGAACCATTTATGTTGAAAAAGACCTCAGAGATCGAGTCCAACCTTTGAGGGGATCCAGGGGTTTCCAGGCTGGACTGAATGGGACCATGCAGAATCATAATCCTGGAATCATATAAAGAGCTCTGAAATCATCAAGTCCAACCACGGACCCAGCACCACCACTCTGTTCATCACGGTCACTTCCTCGAGGGACAACAAGACCGGGGTGCAGGACTGAGCTTTGCTGATTTTGGTGGCATGTCCTGAGCCCCATCCAGGTCCTTCACAGCTCTGTGCTCCTAAAGGTACTTTTCCCCCAGACGGAGAAATTCCTGAGACGATTAAAGCATCAGGAGAAATTGGGATTGAATGGATCAGACAGCTCCTTTGGAGCGGGAGCACGCGGGGTGTGACCCAGCTATCGACACCCAATCCACGATAAACAAACAGCAATTACTCAACTCCACAAAGGCAGCCTGGCAGAGCTAAATAAAGCTCGGGGAACTCCAGCAGAGCGGCTCTGAAACTGCGTGGGAAGGAGCTGAGCGTGGCTGACTCCGTGCATCCGTCTGGGATGTGTGGCCGTGGCTCGGGATGGTGGTGGCTGGGTGCAGGGAGAACAAGCGGGAGGTGGCATTTGGGGACAGGCTGGGCTGGGAAGCTGACCTGTCTGTGGTGAAGTGTTCCGTGTTCTCCCAAGCACAAATTCCATCGGGACCACACGAGGACCAAACTGGTCCCTGGAGGGAGCCTGAACCCAGCGAGAGGGATGGTCCAGCTCCATGTAACTGGGATTCTCCCCACGCCCTGCTCTGCATCCCAAGCTGCCTCTTCCCCCCAAAAGCTTCTCCTCTTCTGGCACATCCCAACTTCCATCGTTGTGCAGCCAGGACCACGCTGGGAGTAAATAAATAAATAAATAAGCAGGGCCAGGTCCATGCATCGATCCGGAGCTTTCTGCCAGCAGAATTAACGGGAGGCGATTTTTATCCGATTTTAATAACTGCTGAGAACTGCCTGGTGTGTCCTCTGCAAGAGGCTGCTGTGAGCCCAGCTGGAGCTGAACCACCCACGGCAGATGTGTCTTTGCCTTTCCAGACCCATCCTCCTGGGTCTTGTTTCCTTCCCCTTCTCTGGGAAAGGAGAGCCTTCAGGCTGCCTCTTTCCCTGCCTCACCCCTGGCTGAGCAGCAGGGACACGTCCCAGGGTGAACATGCTCGGTCTCCTGAGCAGCTCTCCTGTGGTTTGGCAAAGCTGTTGGCATTTGGGGTTGGATTTTGTTTGTCCTTCCTTTGTCCTTTTGTTTGTCCTTTTTTTTGGTGGCTCACTGGCCTCACACACCTGGACCAGAGGTGTCTCCTCGGCGGTGGCAGCAGCAGCCGGTGATGTTTGCCAGGGCGCAGCACCAGGAATGGGGGTCCTTCAGCCCCTGGCAGCTGCCAGATCCAGGGATTTCCCGAGCCAGGGGGTTTTTCAGGATCACTGTTTGCAGGAGCCCTTTTCCCGCTGCTGTCCCGGGGTGGGGGCCTTGTCCTCGGCATCTGGGCCCCGCGATAAAAGCCTTCCTCCGATTTGATTGAAATCTGCTGCTGCGTCACTTTATGGGGTGTCCTGGAGGGGGGTTGTGCTCCGAGACAATGGGAATATTTTCTTCTAGTTCACCTCGTCTCGATTGTCCACGGTTTTATTGAACTCTCTCAGATTTCCTCCTCTCTTTCCGCCGCAGCCATGGCGCTCCTCCTGGAATAAACTGCTCTGTTCTCCTGGGCATTCTTCTCTCCTTTCATTACTTCCAGCATTTTTACAAGCCTCCTTCACAAATCCCTGGCACTTGAGTGTCTCCCCCCTCCCCTCACCTGGACTCTCCTCGGGCTCGGGGTTGGACATTCCCTGCAATCCTCATCCAAGTCCTGAAACCGCCTCCTCTCCCAGCAGGGACCTTGCTGCCCTCCTCTGTTTCCTGCTGCTCAAGCCTGGAAGGTTCCCTGCTGCTCCCACTAAATTGCTTCTTACTCCACAGGTCACTGAAAATCCGTGAGACAGGGAAACTCTTTGGAAAGAAACCTGGACATGTTTTTTTTCCCCGTGAAAACAATAACAAATGGAACAGGAAAACTCCTCTCCTATGGCTGGCGGTGCCCTCCCTGAGCCTGTCGCTCCCCATGGCCACTCCCTGCCCCGAGAGCCTTGGAACATCCCGGGTGCTGAGGGGTGATGCGCAGGACACCAATCCAGCACCCACCCCAATGTCACCACGATTTCCCTGTCGCCGTGGCAACTCCCGGGCTCAAAAATGCCAAGACAAGGGAGTGAAACAGAGAGCAGGGAAGCAGCAGAGAATGTGGAGCTGGAAAGAGCAGGGTGGCGCAGCAGAACAAGAAAAATGGGGACAAAAAGAGAGGATTGGGGACAAGTAGGTGACGGGGAGGATTTATCCCACCTTCACACGGCCCGGGCAGCGCCAGGACTGAGCTCTGTGCTCCAAGAGCTGAAACAAAGGGTGGGAGGAAGAGGAACTCGTGTCTTGATAAACACGAGGTTGAAGAGGTGACAGGGCGAGGGATTTGGGCTCCAAGAACTTTCTCAACCCATAAATTTTCAAGAGCGGCGCTGAAGCCAGGAAACCTGAGCCGGCTTTGGGAGATAAATTATCCCAGGAGCAGACGGGGTCAGTCCTTGGCCTCCTCCCCAGTCTCACCTTGGCTCTGTCACGGCCACGGCCTGAGTTTGTGCCCATGGGACCTCGGGTGCGTTTGGACTCCAGCAGAATCATGGAATGGTCTGGGCTGGTGGGGGGCCTTGGAGCTCACCTGGTTCCAACCCCGGTTCTCCCATTCCTGGTGCCCGAAGGGAGGGATCTGCTTTGATCCACTGGTTGCACTGATGGGGCTGGGAGGTGCTGGGCAGGGTGGCCACGCAGGCTGGGCACTGCCTGAGCATGGAGCAGCTCAGCCAGCCACCTCTCTCTGCGTTCCCCGCAGTTGTTTCCCTGTGTTTCACATCCCTGTTTGCATTCCCTTTCCGTGGCTGCTCAGCCGTGCGTTCCCTGCCAGGAGCAGGCCCGGAAACAGCTCCTAGAAAATGGGATCTGGCCCGAGAGCTGGCTATTGAAATGATTTGATGAATAATTTAGGATAACAATTAAAGTCAAAAACTTCACAAATAGCTCATGAGCAATTCCTGGGCCGGAAGAGAGGACAAAGTTGGGCTGATAAAGGCTCTGCTGCCCATCACTCACAGACGCCTGGCCCTGGGCCCAGCGGGAGAGGAGGGAGGGCTGTGGCTGCTCCCACCCGGCCCCCAGCACCCACCTGGCACCCACGCAGCA
>VZRR01006981.1:8207-23993 GCA_013398015.1 Oreocharis arfaki | reverse complement strand
ATACTTGTAATTCTTCAAGTCTAATAACTTAGCTGAGATCCAATATCCCGTTAGGCCAGGAGACCAAACATCCTGGAAGCCTCGCAGTCAGGGGTCAGAATGCCCCAGACACCAAGGTGCTCTCCAGAACACATTCAGTGAACTAAGAGATGCCCATCCAGGGGGAAGGTTCCTTGAGACAGGGGGTTCACTCAACTCTCTCATTGGGGAATCTTTGATAGATATGCTAATTTGCAAGGCCTGTAAATTATATACGCGATTTGTCGTGTGCATGCATTATGGTGCGCTTTTCAGTGCATTCCACCTGGATGAAGTGCTACACCTAAGGAACCTTAAATACGTACTGAGGTAAAAACCTCTTTTCCCCTTCACCATGTTTGGCTCTCAATTTTAAGACAAGGGAAAGGCAACAGCAGGATATGAGATTTTGATGGGACATAATTATTCATCTAGAACTTCAATAAAGCAGTTGTGTTAGAGGAACCTCATCTGAAGCTGTGTTCGAGAAACTCCATTTAATTAGGCTTTATGGAGTCAAAACTGTTAGGCTACAAACTTGGCAGCTACTTAAAATGAAGACAGTACCATGAATGGACTCATAAATTGAAATTACTTCTAAAAAATTATGATAGATTGACAAGGCTGGTGGTGAATAAATTTGTAAGATGTGAAGAAGACAGAGGGTCAGCAACATTAATGGCTACACTGATGTATATACGATATATACTTCAGGTACAAGGGTGCAAAGAAATGGTCTACTGTCCCTAACGTGTAAGTCAACGGTTGAAAGAAACAGAGGTTCTTCATTGGTCTGAAAGAGATAAGGTCCACCAATTTCTGTAGCCAGCAGGATATGATAAGCCATACAAATGCAATGTACTTGCTTTGATTGTCTCAGTATTACAAATTCAGTTGAAGACAACATGCAGATCAAGAGCAGTGTCAGCTGTTCAGCACTGTCTGAAAGGACAGGTGGCCATTACCAGCTGAGATGCTTGGAAATATTTTTTTAGTGGATGCTTATTACAAAATTGACACACATACCTTGAGAATGTGTAACAAAACGTATTTATAGCTTTCTTACCTTTCTTCAGTAAGCTCCAGTAGGGCAAATGTCTGGATGAGACAAATCAGAAGCATTTAAAATATATTGTGAAAAACATGATCATGTTTTTCAAAACACATGAATTTCGAATAAATTTTTAAAAAATTAGAATTTTGATGTGTCTTATTTTAATTTTTTGGCAGAGAAAACGAAAAAAAATAGTAAGGACTACACAGACAAGTTAAACAATGTATATGGTTCAGCAATAACCAAAATATGTACATAGTATCAGTACTGCAAACTTCAAAAAGAGATAAAAGGTGCCAACCATCAAATGAATTCAGTCAGGCATAAGTCATTGAGAACAGCAGGAATGCACAGGGTTCCTGACAACTAGAGAAAACACACTGTAAAACCCCTGTTGACAAAAAACAGCTGCAGAAGGGAACCACCTGACCACCCAGTCTAGGTTATTCTGCACAACGTGAGAGAGATGAGTCCTGAGATGAAGTGGGAAGACAAAGAAGCAAAAGTGATAAACATGACAGAACAGGAAAGCTAGGTAGATATGGGAATGGCACATAATTAAAACAATCCAGCAAACGGAAAAAAATTTACCACGTGTGAAAGTGCTCAGGGCTTCTTTTGCATATGCCAGCTGAACAGTCACAAACCTACAAAGCAGGCACAAAGACAAACACAGAAACTGACACTGAGCAGATCACTGAACTGTTCTGAGCAACTGTACAAACCACACACATGAAGGCAAGTGAAATGCTCACCACATTTCCTATGGAGAAGCTTAAAAGGCCACACGAACCAATATTAAAAAAGCAGCATTAGCCCGCTTCACATCAGCATTAACAGAGAAAACACTGTACAAGGAAACAGTCTGGAAGCATTTGGGATGCCCCAAGCTGGCAAAATACAGAAGCTCCCCCTCCAGGGAGCCAGAAGAGACACATATTGATATAAACAGTCTAATTTTAAAAATTATTATTGTAAGTTCGACAAAGTGTCGATTTTAATTTACAGATCTTAAGGAGCTTCTCAGATGAAAATCATGCCAGCAGAACCAACACAGACCTAATAGGAATGATTACATAAAAGGCAATAAAATTACAGATGTGTTTAAAAAAAAATAGGTGTTTTCTAAGTTGTTGTACAAAGAATGAAAAATCACTAAAAGACCATAGGAAGGGATGAAACATACTTTTGCAGTACGATGATAAAGAAATGGTTGCAGAATCCAGTTATGTGAAAGGCAAAACAGATTTCCTCCTTTATATCGTCTCTCTCAATTTCATTGATCACCATTTCTTTTCTACTGGCAGTAGATCCAGCTCAGGAATTCAGCGTTATTGGCAAAACTAAAAAAAGTCTTTTGAAAGGCCATGAGTGCTCCAGAAGCCGCCATCTTCAAATGAGGCTATGACATGACTACTCCTGATTTAATGACTTGGAAATGCAAACTAGGATTCTAATCCTAACAGCCCCATAAAAAGAAGAAACCACTGTGAATGTGAACATCTAAGTGAAAGCAGTCTGGCAAGTCTTGCATGTCAGAATTGAGCACTTTAATATAGGAGGAAAAGAGTTTTGTGGTCATAACAATTTCTTCTGTCAGAAGGGTTTGAAATTCATAAATAGGAAGAAATTTTATTTTCAGGACATGATGTACCACCATGGGAGATATTCCTGCTCATGCACTGTTTACCACAAGCATCATCAACAACTTTATCTTATCTTCTTACTTAATAAAGACTTGCAATTTTGCATTTTGCAGTATTTTGTCCTGAAAAGGCTCTGTGTACTCAGGGTGAGCTATTTGTTCTGAAAAAAAAAATCACAGATTTTTATAGCTGAATAAAAGTGAAAGAACAAATAGAAGAATATCTTCAAGTCAACTTATCCATGAAGTTCTTCCCTGATGGCATATGCAAGTGAGAGAACTCTAAGCCAGAATACTGAGGAATGACATCATACTCTATAGAATGGCCAATTGCAGATGTCAGCTGTGAACTTTAAATATACTATCTTTTACTCATAAAAAAGTCTACTAAACTTCTAGCTGGAAGGAAATTTTCATCAATGACAGGTTTCTTTGGACAAACTCAGATATGAAATACCTATTTTCTAGACTTTCAAGAAAACATATATATATCTAAAGGTATGTCCACTATATGGCTAAAGTATCGTTGTATTCAATATTCACAAAATTTCAAAGTTTTCTGCTATTAGTAAGTGATTTAAATTCTGGATAAATGCATATTTTTCATTCCTATTAAAGTCTTTGTAACCAATATTTAGCCCCAGGCCTGTATCTAGGGCTTCTTTCATCCAGAATTTTTAAAGATTTTCTCCTAATGTTTCCACTCCTTTGAACATGCTGAGCTAAGGGCTGGGAAAAGTGCACTAGAAGGCTTCTTCAAAAATAAGGAAAGAGGAAGAGGGCTAAGTCTCTGAACTCTAACGGACCAGTAGAATAGGTTAATTGTAAGGAAAAATCAATCATGTATGAGAAAGAAGGAAGGCAGAATGATAGGTGATTAAAAAATCATTAGTCCTCTCAAACATCACTGCACTTCAGAGTAAGTTTGTGATGAGATATGAGGTGAGCAGCTGTATGTGAAAAAATTCACTTCTTAAAAAAGCCCCTAACAAACAAAAAAACCCCAAACAAATGAAACAAACCACCAAAATTCCAAACCTACAAGCTTGTTTTCCTTTTGATTATTTATGGCTTATTACAGATGAGATTTTGGAGATTGTATGCACAGGCTGTAATCTACCTTATTGACCAGCTGTGAATTCCATCATACCATGATGTCTCAGCTGCCACAAAGTGGAGGTATCCTGCAGGAGCAGCGAGAAAGCAGAATTGAACACATTACTCTTCAACAAAACAAAAAGTAGCCCTCAGCTCCTCTGTCTTGGTGCCACCCCACATAGGGGATGTTTGTATGAAATGCTGTAACAATTGTTACAGAATCAGCAAAGCACATGAACAGTGATGACAACATTAAGCAGCTTCTCCGGGCCATATGTTCAAATTTCTGTTGAACATAACTAGAGAAACACCTGTGTTAAACAAGATCTAGCTCACCCAGAGTGAAAATCTACTATTGAAAATGCACTGAAAAATTCATTCGAGCTTGAGGCAGAAAAAGGGCACAGCTGCAGTACTTCCAAGGCCAGAAGTGTTCTCCCTCATCTGAATCTGAATGGAGGAAATTCTTATCTCAGAACAGCAATCTAGGACCTCAAGATCATTTGCTTTAGCTAGAAATGAAACACTGGAACTTTTTTTCCTGATCTATTTTGTGTTCATGCCTCATGATGTACCTTACTGTGATTACACATGATAAAGAAGATGAAAAGAAGCTGGCTGTAATGTCCTGGACTCTCCAGACTCAGAGCTGGACTCCCAGCACCCTAGAAGAGTGAGAAAAGGTGCAGCACCTTGCAGAACCTCCAGCATTATCCACTATAGTGGAAGGGTTCAAATTCTTTGACAATTTCCTCTCTATTTATTTTGCGATGTGAGTGCTCTGTAGAGTTCAGCATTTTCCACATTTAATTTTCTGATTTGAAAAGACAAATCAATATCACAAAATTTTAACCTTTCTTTGGGAGCTTTAAATTCTGTGGAAATTCTTTCCCTCTGATGATGGAATCATGGATTGTTATCACTTACCATATCAGAAATAGAAAAAATTATCTGAACATATCATCAGCTGCATGTTCTTCTTGACGTCAGAAAAGTTACATCAGCATAATCTGAACATTATAACAATGACTATTATCCAATTGATGCCTGATCCCTGTTTTTAAATTCAAGAGCCGAACACAGTTAGAGAGGAAAAGGGGTTTTAACCTCGGTATTTATTTCAAGGATCCCTGGTGCACTCTGTCCAGGTGGAACACGCCAAAATGCACATTGAAATGCCCACCCCGAATGCACAACCAGAATACATTTGGTATAAAATTACAGGTCCTACAAATTAGCATATCTATCAAAGATTCCCCAATGAGTGAGGCTAAGTGAACCCCCCCTCCCAAGGAATAGACCTATCTTTTGGTTTACAAAATGTGTTCCAGAGAGGACCTTGGTGGCTGAAGCTTTTGGGATGTTTAGTCTCCCAATAAGTCAAGGAATGTAGGCTATAAAGAAACACTAAGAATACAAAAGTCTATAAAGGTATATAAAAAAGGTATAAAAGAAAAGGCAAAAAAAAATCCTTATGGCATCACAATAGCAATGCAAAAATAATACACTGCTGACCATATGAAAAGAGCAGAATGGCCTTTTTCAGGAACAGTAAGCTCTCTGTTTTTTTACTGAAGAAAGGCCTTGCAATTCCACCAACATCACTGTTTTCTGTGTTCCAAAAATCAGACAGAAAGGTTTTTATATATCCCTCTTGAACACACCGATGTTTGGTCCCACAACACCACAAGTACAAACACTTTTCAATGCAAGCTTTCCATGCCAGTACAGTCTCACATTCTGTTTCTACCTCTTGATCCATGATTATATTAGTTTCTCATATTATATTAGAAAAAATATAGGTCTGCCCTGTGTATCACATTATATCAACATCTTTATCACCAGTATCCTTTTATTTTTTTCAAGATACAGCTGCAAAATATGTGCCTTCTGCTCACATGTAGACATGGACAACCTGAGTAAGAAACCTGTCAAACAGATTTTTTTTTTTTTTTTTTTACATTGTATTTGGCAGGACATAATTCAGCAACTCATCCTTGATCAGATTCTGCAACTGTCAGTGGCTGACAGAGACTGCCTTATCACTAGTCTCTAGAAAGAGGAAGTGAATGCTCCTAATCTAGGTAGCCTGATAAGCATTTTCTTCCTGGCTTCCCCCCTACAGTTCAGTCTGGTCAGAACCTGCTTTTTAAAAGATATTCCTATCCCTCCTAATTGCAAAAGAAAGTTTTGTAGTTTTTTAGTGGAACACCAGAGCACTTTCAGTACATCCGAGAACCATGAACCTTCTCCATATATCCTCTCTTTCTCGTCACCACAACCCCACAGGGTGTCACTGTGGACCTAGCAGGAGATAAAAACAGGAGACAAGATTTTTGCTGGTATAATTTTAGATGCATAACTCTTTGACAGAGAAAACAGCAGTTTGTGCATTTGTGCATGTCCCCTCCAGGGGTGGCGGGGGGAGAGGAGTGTTGAAACCAAATAAACGCTTCTGATTTCCTTGCTAAACCTGAAGAAAAAGCCTGGTCTGGAAATGTAGAAAACAATTTTATCCTCAGCTCCACATGGTACTGTTTAGTGCCCTTGGTTGACAGTAGTTAGAGACCACAATACAGGAGGAAGACGACGGAATTTTCTTGGATGTTGTCAGGAAGAATTGATTCTTGGAAGACCTAATCCTTACCATTCATAACTTGTGTATCCATATACATATATATATATATATATGTATGTATGTATGTATAAAATAAATCCTTATACGCTAAATGTAGATTCTCTGTGTCAAATTGCAGAACTCAACACTTAATAAATCCAACCTCTCATCTACCTTCCTCTGAATACTTCTAACTATTTACTAACTTCTGTATTTACTCTCAATTTTCCAATCTCCTGACACCTTAATTAAAAATATTCATTAAAATCCATAGATCAATAAATTAAATTTAAATCTAGACACACTGCGTGTTTTGCAAGAAAGAGTACCAGAAAATCCAGAGCTCTTTGAAAGTCTTATGAAACTCATAATTTCACCTTCAACTTACGACTTAATCTTCAAATTCTCCTCAAATCCGGGAGTTTTCAACTATAAGGAGGATTCTTGCTTTTTTAACCAACACAACATTATACCAAACTGTTTTTTACTTAGGGCAAGGATTTCTGATGTGTGCTAACCCATGGTAGCATCTGGCTTCTTGGCAGGTTTCATTGACAACTGGCAACTTACAACTAACATGCCTGTCAGATGGTAAGGCGGCTGCTGATGGGCTGTGCCTGTATCACTTCCCCAGATGTCTTCCTTTCTAAAATTCCCATTAACTCTATAAAATCTGTGCATCTGTTTGCAAACAAATTAACATGTACTTTTATGAAACAAGGAGAGATGTGGTTTTTCTGTAATTGACTGTTCTGTACCCTTTCAGTTGAAATGTCATAAAGTTATCCTTGCGCTATATTTTATTTCAGTTAAGATAGGTTCTCCTTTGTGATATGTAAGTTTCAGTTGCTCTGTTATAATTTTTGAGGTTATGAGTTTTTTCGTTAAGTGCTTGTATCAGGTATTCTTTGTGTCTAGAAGCTGTAAGATGTTTGACCTAGCCCCTTTGAAACTGCAATGAAAGGAAAAAAAATAAACTTTGGGCATTTCATCTTGTTTCTTCTCCAGAGTCAAAGTACCATTATTCATCCATCTATTTGATGTTGAATTGTATGCCAGTGACAGACATTTGTCTGTGTGTTATAAAACTTAATACTGTCATTGAAGCATTGTTTTCCAATTTCCTCAAGGCAACAACTTTTTCTGCATTGAGTGATCTTTAGTCTACATCACTAATATTCTTTTTTCTTTAATATGGAATGAATCTATTAAATTAGAATGCAGTTTTCATCCCCACATATTTAGAATGTTTGATAAGATGGTGAAAACTTGTGTGACCTTCCTTTTTACACACCATGTGGAAATCACCGCAGGAACAGATAGCTGAACCAAAGAAAGCAGACAGTGCTGGACAATTGCCTGTTCATAAAGCTGTACCTGAGGTCAGTCATTAGCATTGCCAGCTATGTAGCCAAGCAGCAAGAGGTGTAAACCAGCAGAGATGCAAAGGTAGTGACCTTTAGACAGTGAATTTTATTTAGTTCGTTTGTCTTGATTCTCATATAAAAAGGAATGGTGAAAAGGCACCAAAGAAGCATCTCAAAATGAGGCGCCAAGAAATTTATTCCCTGTTTGGTTTTATCCAGAAAGAATTCTTTTTAATAAATCCTTTCTTATTTCTGGACAACCATTTAAATAAAACACCAAATAACCACAACAAAAATCCTGTTTTCCATTCTCCAAAGCAGAAATTGTTTCTTGACACATATATGGCTCTTTTATGCCAGTTGATAGTGGTTGCCAGGTTGATGGAGCACTGAAATTTGAGAGACAAAAATGTACTGTATTATCTCAATTTGTTGAATGCCATGAAACCTTCAGGGAGGGGAAATTGCTACCCAAAAGAACTGCCTAGAATATTGACAAATCCTATTGGTAAAGCTAATTAGTCTAATAGTGCCCTAGTAGGCTAAAGAAAAAGAAAAAATAGCTCACTGACAATAATGGAACTGGTTGCCTAGGAGAAATACTATGCCTTACTCTCCTGTTTGGGAGTAGAATCAAACAGCTCTGAGTTGAGTACTGAAATTCCCAGACTGTGAATTACACTTGCAAAGGAAGATTTCCAGCTACATCTTCTTTGAACATATATTCAGAAACATTTAGAATCAAGAGTTACCTTGACATTCTGCGAGAGATTTTAAATGCAATGCAGGCAGCTACCAATTTTTTTTTTTTCTGAATTATTTTGGTTGGTTGTTTTTGGCTTTTTTCTCTGTAGTCCGGTGGCAGGGGAGAAAGGAGGGGGGGAGGGAGTGGGAGGGAGGGACTGGCGGTATTCAGTTTTTTTGTTTGTTTGATTTTTGTTTAAGAACAATTGGTTAGGAAAGCATTCAGATATGTCTTGACCCATGTAATTTTTTGGCCCTATCTACGATTAGAATATAGCTCCTCGATTACAAGATTCTGATACTATTTACATTCATAAAGATAGATTACATAACAATTTTCATACTCGCATCACAAGATAGTTACTAATTGTTTGAAAGTTTTAAAAAGGTTCACAAAACTAGTCTTCCTGAAAAAGACATCAAAACAATCAGTCATTTGGCTCTCTTTTAAGTTTTGGCTTTCACCTGTCCTTTTTAAACATGTCCAGTAATTTTTCTAATAAAGATTTGAGAAAAAAGAAACCCCCTCAAAAGACCAGAGTGTTCAGAGCTCATTAACTTTTCTTACTTTCACCACAAAGTGTAAATCAGAAATTGATTCAGGGCAGTTCTTCTTTTTCACTCATAGAGATCTCAGTAAATCTGATGTTAAATTTTTATTATATCAGAACTATAAAAAAGCATCCCTCCCAAGTTCCATAAAAGTATAAATCACTAATAACTCAACTGTTTTGTTTGAAAAGTATAGAAATATTAAATGCTGCAGTACTTTACAAAGCAGTAACTGAACTAGTCGACTAATGTTTGCTTTGGGGGGAGGACTAGCTAATCATTTCTTTAACTGAAAGGAAAATATAATTCTGCCTTTGATTCATATTTTGAATAGAAATTAATTGATGCTATTTTAACTAAAACTTTTTATTATATCCTCATACTATCTTACAAAATTAAATATCACAGTTATTCAGAATAATTATTTTTAAATGTAATGAATGTACTGGGGTTTTACTGACTAAATCCGCATATATACAAGTGTAATTGTGAGATTACTAACATGATAATTCTAGATACTGTTTTTACATTGGCATATTCTGTTGCAGACTGAATTCTATTCTCTTCTGCTTCTTTAAAGACATCATGAGATTTACATCCTGAGCCACACTCTTTCACGCTTTTCCCCAATTTCAACAGAACCAGAACTCTCAGGCCCAGGGAAGTTTGGACTTTGTTTATTCATTTGTTTGGTTTTGGAAGATTGGCTGGAAAGGAGTTATTTCTCACACTGTAGTATTAAGGAAAGATTAACAAGGTTCTGTGTCACCACTGTTCATTAGGGATTGCAGGAAAAAAAATATAAAGAATTTGGACCATAAAAATATTCTTATTACTCTCAATTCCACAATTTCTTTTTCCGCAGTTTTTTATGCCATGATTTCATTGGCCCTTCAGTTTCCCAAGATGCTGGAATTTCCTTTCTCAGAACAAACCAAAACACCCTGAGACTTTAGGACTGGTTAGTTTTATTTTGTTTCCACCAAAGACAAAATTTTTTTTATAAATTCGAATTGTACCCTCCATGATCACAGGTAACTGTAATCTGGGATTACCTTCCTAAAAAGACTCTTCTGATATTTCTTCTGTTTGGGAAAGATGTTCAAGTTGAAATAGCAATATATTAATTTAAAAATCCAAACAAATATCATAGAGTCATAAATTCATAGAAAGGTTGAAGTTCAAAGGGACCTTAAAGATCATCTAGTTCCAACTCTTTCCACTAGATCAGGTTGCTCAGAGCTCCATCCAACCTGGCCTTGAACACTTCCGTGGATTGGACACTGAAAACTTTCTGGGCGACTTGTGCCAGCATAAATCGGTTCAAATTGCTATCTGATTCAAGAGTTATTCAACCAGATGTTTCTCTTATAGAAAACTCTTTTCAGTTTCTAAGTTCTAAGATTTTACATACTTTTCACTAGAGCTACCCATCCAGATGATGATATTGATAAATTCCTGGCAGTGGATATTTAAAGAAAAAAAAAAATTACATACATGACATGAAATTACTCTGATGCATTCTTCCGTCAATCGTTGAATTAGGGGAAGCTTGACATGGAGAAGCAATGTGCTTGATAGGTGCCATTAAGCCCTTATTTCAGAAATTGATCTAGTCTCTGTTTTACCACTCTTATTTCTTTGACATTCTCATTTGTACCAGTGTAACAAAGTAGCATTCTTTCCTACGTTCACTTACTCTTCCCATTAAAAAAGCATGTCGCTTATGTACCCCACTGATGTATCTTGAGAGTTTTTTTGAAACAGAAAAATATTATTTCCCATTCATCATCTATAAAAATTAATAAATTTTATAGACCTATAGATACTTCCGTCTCTCCTACGTCCTCTCAGAGCTTTGTCTTCTACACTAAAGTAGTCTTTGGACACTGTCGTGACTGGCCAAAAGCCAGGCATTCATGAAAACCATGCAATCATTCTCCATTGCTACAGCTCAGTGGAGGAGGGGGGGAAAAACCAAACGGCTCATGAGTTGAGATAAGGACTAGGAGAAAGCACACTAAAGGCAAAACAGCCTTAAACTTAAATGGCATGAAGAAAATTCACTATTAACAGAATCAGAAGAGGATGATGAGAACTAACATAAACCCGCAAAACACCTTTTTCCTCCTAGCCCTTCCCTTCTTCTCCCCCCGACAGCGCAGAGAGACAAAACATGGGTTTTTCAGTCAGTCTGTCACCTGAAATCGTTTTTCGTTCGTTCAGAGAGAAGACTCTTTCTCTTGCTATGTCATGTGCGATGCATCCTCCCATGGGAGACAGTTCTCTGTGAAATTTTCCAGTGTGGTTCTACTCTCACAAGCAGCAGTTCCATCCAAGACTGCTGTAAAGCGAGTCCCTCCCGTGAGTGAAACAGTCTTCCCAAAACTGCATGGCGTGGGTCATTTTAGTTCATGGGGTGCTCTTTTAAGGATAAGCTGCTCTAGGTTTGGAAGCAAGAGCCCTCTTTCTCTATCTCTGGAAACAAAGGTCCTCTCTCTCTGTTTGAGTCTCCCACTGGATTACAGCTTTCATTAGCATCTACACTCTTTGGTATGAGCACATTTTTCCCATGGGCTGCTAGTAGATCTCTGCATCCTCTCCTGCACTTCATGAATTACAAGAAGACTGTTTATTATAAGTCCTCATAACAGCTTGCAGAGAAATCTTGATTCCGACATTTGGAGCACACTTTCGCCCTCCTTCTTTCTATTGACCTTGGAGCCGCCATGTTGTCCTTCCCTACATGTCCTCACTTCCTCCTCTTTTTCCAACTAACAGGAAAAAATATTGCTGTTCGTAAGTACTATTGTCAACAAATTCCACAAGATCAAAGATTTCTGTAGGATTTTGTAGTGCTGACAAGTTGACCTCATCTAGGTTTCATGTCGGGGAGATCGCTCGCCATATTTCTGTTTCCAACCACATGGTCTCCGCCGCCACTGCGCAGGCAGTTGTGGGTGCCACAGTGCTGGCACCATTCAGCACCTCTCTTTATGCAGAGCGACAAAAAGGAGAAGCCACTACCGCCGTCTCTGCCCTTCTGCTCACAGGATGGCTGGCTAAAAGCGGCTAAGCAGGCTGAGTTCACTGCAAGCCATGTCAAGATGGCGGCAGCTGCATGGCCCTGGCCACAGCGCCTCCCCACCCCTCGGAAGAACTGCTCACATTTTTTTTTCCTTCTTAAATATGTCATCACAGAGGTGTTACGAACTTCTCTTGGATTGGGCCAGCAGCATGTCAATCTTCAGAGGTGTCAGAGATTCTCTCTGCCGGACATAGTAGTAACTTCCAGCAGCTTCTCACAGAAGCCACCTCTGTGGTTTCCCTCACCCCCACCAAAACACTAGGCTGTGTTAAACTAACACAGACACATACAAATATATAATGTTATGATAAAAATAAATAGAAAACATTTATGCCACTACAGTTCACCAAATAGATCAGTATGGAAAAACAAGTTACATTAAAGAATTTTTTAGATGTAGTTCTTAACTATTTATACAAACAAATCTATTCATATTCCAAATGAAATTGGAATGAATATTAATATGCTGCTGTTTTATCAGACAAGATGGCAATTCGTTGCCATTTCCATGTTGTCATGTTTATCTAAAATGTCTACTGCTCAAAGGCACTTTAATTTAAAAAGTATTTGCAAAATGAGGAAGGTCAGAGATCCTTCTAGTGGTAAAAAAATATACTTGAAAGCTTTATGAAATAGGTGCTAGAAAAACATTTTTGCTGAGCCGTTTTCTGCTAAAAAATAGTGTCCTCTGAGTCCAAAGGTTTCCTAGAAATAGTGAAATTTATCTATATTACAAAAGTCTTTGTTTACATTGATCCAATAAACAGATTAGCAATATTACCATTATACATATATAATACTTAATGACAGTAGTAAAACATGAATAAAATAGTCCAATAAAACATTCAATCAAAAGATTTCAGTGTGAAAAGCAGAGAAATACAAAAGATTTTGCTTTCACCAGATTCGCTGTAACATAATCGGGTAGATTGTATAAATGGGAATTTTTTTTATAGTTAAATGGTAACTGCTGACAATGTAAGTAAGTGAACTGTGTAAAAAGAGAGTAATAAGACCAGTTCCAGTTGAGACCAGTTTTGTAAGAACATAGGGAAATGGAAACCGCAAAATCGGACTTTGTGAACACAGAGGAATTATGAGACCACAAGAAATGGCTGAAGAAAGTGGCTGAGACCTGCAAGATAGATCTGTGCATGCCCACAAGACAGAGGTAAAAAGTTCAGCCCCGAGGAAGATTACGAGCCTTCATCTGACGACCACCAAAGACAACCACCAGAGGACACTGCACATGAGCCACCAGATGGAAATGAAGGCAGATCTTTGTAAATAATTTCCCTGAAACTACTATAATATCCCCTCCCCTTTTGCAAAACCATAACACATATGTAACAGATTCATGCAATAACAAATGTATAAAAAGAAACCTTGTATCCTCAGATAGCCCAGCACAGTAATAAAGCTTTGCTCCACTGACTTTGGCCCCAGGTAAACTTTATTATGCGAGCTTGTTTCTCACATCAGTATTATCTAAGTTAGTATTTTCTACGTTTAAACTGAAAATTCACTGACACTTTTAAGAAAGGAATTTGGAAACCATAGAATAAGTAACATCATGAGAGATAGGGTTATAAATGGATTTTTGAGGTTGGCTTTCACCATGTGTTGTAGTAATTGTGGATTATATTATGAGTTAAGTTATGAATTATAATGTTCTGTAATGTTGTATATTACAATATTATCTTGGGAAATATCAAGGGGATAAAATATGCTGGGAGGTCTGGTGTTATTAGGGTGGTTTGATTGTTCAAGTTTGGCTTTGTAGGGGTTGGGCGACTTGCGTGTGATGGGGCCAGTTCTGCGGGGCTTTGCAAAGGGGAGAGAGCTGTTGCCAGCCAGAGTTCAGAGACACCACCAGAAAAGCGATGAGGACTCCAGCCAACGAGAACACCTCAGGGAAGGAAAAGCACGGGCTCCCGGAAGATTGACACGGGGGCGCGGCTATGTAAAACCATAAATTAATATGCATCAGTCTGATGCAACCTTGGGGGTATAAAAGGCCCAACAACCATTTTGTGTGTGACCTTCTGGCATGCAGCCACACTCCCAGCACTGCCCCATTTTGTTTTGTGGATATTTTTACCATTCTCAATAAATTTTAATATTTCCATACTGGATCTGGGTCATTTGTAACAATAGCTTAACTTAATTCTGACTGCTTGTGACGAGCCAATTTAATTCTAGTTTGTCTCAACACTGATTGTCAGAGGCACATGGGGGAGGGGTTGCACATGTGCCAAGTGCAGGAAGCAACTAGAAAAAGCTTTGTTTCTGCGAGGACTTTGCCTGGCAACACCTCCTATGAGACAGTCAGTAAGAGACACTTAACCCCCCAGAGGGGCTTCTCCAATCAGATGGCAAAAGGTTGGACTGGGCCAATGGTCTCCTGTCAGCAGGCGGACTTTGGGAGGAGCCAGGGGGCATAAAAAGTAACTGCACCCCAGCCTCCAGGTGCTTTCTGCATNCATCTTATGCTTTTTGGAGGCTTTTTCAAACTTGATTTTTGAATGTCGGCTTTTGGGTTGCGGCTTTTTTGAGACTGTGTTTTCGCTTTTGAGGCTTGGTGATTCGAGGGGCTGAGACTTGCTTTTCGAAACTGGCTTTTGAGTTTGGGCTTTTTGTGTCTTATGCTTTTTGCCCTGGCCCCAGCCTGCCTTTTGGCTCTTCTGCCCTCACTGGCTCTTGCTCACTCTCACATCTGTCCTGCCTCCCTGTGTGATAAATGTGCTTTGAAGTATTGGTTATCACAAATGTCAAAAGTTTGTGTTGCTGTGCAGATGTGGTTGTGTTTACCTTGCAATAATGGGAGCAGAGGGAACCTGCTAGCCTTGATTGGATGACATTTAACTGCAAGCGTGGTGGGAGACCACCATCTTCTGGAGCTTGTCCAGAGACCACAATTCAGGAGGTCACTGTGAGGAGGAGTTCTGGCTTCATCCCTAAGATGACCCGTAAACACCCTCAAGTTAAACTGCACATGCTCTAAAAAGGTGGGACGGGGGAGGGAACATCTTAATCAGTGCTAAGAAAATGTTAAATAGTTTCTGAAGAGTTCTGAATACGTATCCTGACTCATGAATATGTATGTGGCTGATGCAATACCTAGAGTAAAGGTTTAAAGTAAAAAGTAAACTGAAGTTTTGCATGTGGTGGCGCACCTCTGACTACGGTCATGTGCCCAGCACTGTTCCTTTTGCTTCATTGACTTTGTTCCCCAATAAAATTCTATTACCTCTTAAGCGGAGTGGGCTTTGTTTCTCACACCTGTTTCCCTGACCAACGCCCAGCCTGCTTTGTCTCTGGGTCCCTGCATGAGCCACCTGTGTCCAACCCTGCTCACCTCTGAGCCAGCCCACCACCGCAATCCTTGCCACGACCCTGTCCAGGCTTCTGAATCTCATGCTCGAGTGTCCCCTCACCTCAAGTCCGGTTGCCCATCACCATGGAAGCCATCCCCAGGCAGGCAGCATGCACATCCCCGGCCTCACGGACGTCGATGGCACTCCCCGATCGCTGGTGGCAACACCCTTTTTTCCTCTCTGTCTCTCTTCTCTCTCTCTCTCTTTCCTCTCCCCCTTTCCTTTT
>VZRR01006980.1:159919-195328 GCA_013398015.1 Oreocharis arfaki | reverse complement strand
GACCTTATCACTCTCTACAACTTCCTGAAGGGTGGTTGTAGTCAGGTGGGGGTTGGTCTCTTTCTCCAGGCAACAACTGAGAGAACGAGATGACACAGTCTTAAGCTGCGCCAAGGAAAATATAGGTTGGATATTAGGAGAAAGTTTTTTACACAAAGAGTGATAAAATATTGGAATGGTCTACCCAGGGAAGTGGTAGAATCACTGTCCCTGGACATATTTTAAAAGAGATTAAATGTGGCGCTCAGTGCCATGGTTTAGTTTAGTTGAGGTGTTGGGGCATGGGTTGGCCTCAATGATCTTGAAGGTCTCTTCCAGCCCGGTGATTCTGTGAAAAGCTTTGCTGAAGTGTAAAAAGATGACATCAAATGGCTTTCCTGCATCAATTCAGTGGGTTACCCTGTCGTAGTAGGAAATCAGGTTTGAGAAGCACAACCTTCCTGTCATGAAGCCTCACTGGCTGTGACCAGTCACGGCATTGTCTTCCAGGTGTTTTTCAATACCACCCAGAAGAATCTCTTCTGTGATTTTAAAGGCACAGCAGTGAGACTAACAGGCCTGTAGTTTCCAGGCTCCTCCTCCTCACCCTTCTTGAAAATTGGGACACGATTTGCTGCTTCCCGTCAGCTGGGACCTCTCTGGATTCCCAAAACTGCTCGAAAGTCATCCAGAGAGGCTTTGCAATGACACCAGCCAGCTCTCTGGGCATTCTCCGATGAATCTCCCAGTAGATTTGTAAGGATCCACGTGGAGTAGCAGATCCCATGCGTGTTCAGAGTCAAGAGGGATTTGATCATTCTCGGAGTCATGGTCCTGCAGCTCAGGCCACTGAGAACCCTCTTGGTTGGTCATCCATGTGGAAGACAGAGGCAAAGACTGCAGTAAACACACCTGCCTCGTCTATGTTCCTCTTGGTGACATGACCACTGTCTTCCTGTAATTGGTTGATGTTATTTCGTCACAGCTTTTTGCTAATAATGTGTTTGAAAAAACCTTTTATTTGAAAAAAACTTTTGTTTTCCACGGTTCTGGTCAACTTCACCTCAAACTGAGCCCTGACTGCAAGAATTTTCTCCCTACAGCAGCAAGCAGCCTTTCTGTGTTCTTCTCTGACCTGCTTCCTCTGGCCACATACCTTCCTTTTTCACCTTAATTCCAAGAGAGGGTCCTTGTTTAGCCAAGCTGGCCTTCTGCCTCATCTGACCTATGACATTTAGGATTTGCCTACTCCTGTGCCCTTTGGAAATCAGAACTACTACCATCATAACCTCTCTGTGGCTAAGAAGAATTATCATCTTTGTTCATTTTTTAAGGGACAAAACTGAAACGGGCCAGATTATTCAAATCATAATTTGCAGGAAAAGAGAAACCATTTTCAGTATGTCAGGCTTGTGAGAAGGTCCTGACGTATTGAGCAGGCTGATGTTAGTTGAATACCAAATATTAAATTCATATAATAAACATTACATGTATTCCCCATACAGAGAGCATCTCTAAAGACCTGCTGGAAGCAGAGGCCGGCTATTTGTAAGTGGGAAAAGCTCACATGTGTCTCCAGGTTCAGCTAGGAACTGGGACAAGGTAAATACCCAAAGAACCCTCCCTGGAGCTTGGAATTTTCTGTCCAGCAGACATGAAGGGTGAGAAATTGCATTTTTTCCTGGGGCAGATGGTGGAGCAAACCTCCATTTCCTCTCCTGAATATGTAGTTGCTCTTCTCCAGACATGGTTGTGACCAAAGGAGGAGAAAGAAACATCCTACAAGCAAGGGGCCTCGTAAGCTGCAGCATGGAACAGGTAAGGAAGGAGTGTTTTCCTCTCTTTCTTTTTCTCAAGAAAGCTTCAAATGGTCTTGTTTTCATCCCACTGTAGAAAAGTAATAAGTTGAAATATTTAAAAATAAAAGGAGACAGAAAAAGAGTTTCCTTCCAAGCTTCAATTTAGAGGCTATTAAGACAAGTCATTCTGGCCTCACTGTTTAAATTTCGTATTTCCTTGGCCAGACTCTGGTCTGTTGGATGGGTATTACTCACCCTGTGGAAGCAACAAACTGCAAAGCCTCGCCCCAGAAGTGGCATTGGCAATATTACATGAAGAACCAGACTTTGAACTGGGTCGGTGCTCACAGCATGCAAGAAATTCTTCAAAAACACCCTTTTCTTGCAGTCTTAACACTGTCTTCTTTCTAAGCCCTCTGGTCACCTTGTTGGAACTTACCTTATACATCTTTATTTGAGATTCTTTTATATGCAAGGGAAGTTCTTAAAGAAAATAACATTTGCCGTGAAAGTCACAAGTCTTGTGCTGGGAATACGCACATCATTTCAGGATTTTGGCTATGTAACAGTTTTCACCACGCTTTTCTGATGATAAAATAACTCTTGCTACAGAATGGAAGTTGCCCTAGAGCAAAGTAAAATAAGTTATATTTGCATTATGTAAAGTGTTTTGTGATGTGACTCTATATATAGACACACACACTTTTATTTAAAGGAGAGAAAAATCTCTTTTAGTTCACATTTGGAAGTTTGGATTAAGTGCCAAGCTTTGATTGAAGGGAAAGCTTAATTTGAACACCTGAACCAACAACAGATATTTCAAAATCCATCCATACATATTGCATGGCCTTTTTTTGAAAGTTCAGAAAATAATGGTGGTAAGAATTTAAGTACTATGTTAAATCTTCAGCCAGTCTTTCCACTCAATATATTTGTTAAAATAATGTGCTGAAGCAGCAGGAATTTATTATTGGGCTTTTCCACACAAGACACACCTTGGATTTTTCCATTCTAAATCTTTTAACAGATGCATAAAGTAGTAAAGGGCTTTATAGAAAAAGTTTCATGTATGAGGTAAGTTCAAACAGCAAAGTAATGAAGATATGAACGGTACAAAGATATAGGTCAACTCTTGACCTGTATCTTAATTAGTTTCAGACTTTTGGTCTAATATTTTTAGGTGGTTTTGATATCAACAATTGTATGACCTGAAATCTGCAACAGACATTACACTATGGAGAGAAGTCAGTTACCATTAACATGTATTTGGAGTAAGTTTCTGGATTGCACTTCTTCAGCTAGCTGGGTTTAAGTATGACTTTTATAAATTCAGAACACTGGTATACTGATCATTTGTCCTACATAAGTGTGAGCTAACATCCCACCATTGCTGGCCTTGGATTTACTGACAGACTGAGTGGTGTCTGAGACACAGAAATCATCGCTACTGTGTCACAAGAAGTAACTGAAAATGCCTATTTTGTCTGGATAGATGAAGTCAGATGATAATAAAGAGAGCCTGCACACATAATACCTTACCAGGATACACTGTGCCTTTGATTTCTGAAATGCACGCAGAAAACACCAGAGCAAATGTAGAGGAATTGGACACTTACACAGAAATTACACAGATAGAGTCAGAGGTGTAGCTTGCAGGTTTCACTGTCCCCACTGGCACAGTGCAGCTGGCACAGGAGCTGCAGAGATGGCTGAGATCACATTTCCTGTTTTCCCTGTTGGCTGCAGCACAGACATTGGTTCCTTGCTCATGGGCCCCTTGTGTGCCACCGTCTTTACAAAAGAGACAAACCTTTCTGGTATCAACTTCGACTTGATAAAGGGTAGCACTGTGTTACACGAAGAAACAGCTAAACTGTTGTGAAATTATGCTAGAATTCAAAAATGTAAGATTTCTTGATTTTTTTGGTGCAAGAGTTAGTTTTCTTAGCTTACTTATTTATGATCCTACCTTTCCCCTAGGAGCATCCTATAATTCCTTCTTGGAAAAAGCACATAAAAAACATGTTACTAACCCAGCACCTACACAGATCAGCTTCCACACTCAAATGTGAAAAAGGCAGACTTCTGTGAAGCTTGTAAGATTTCAGTAATAAGTCTGAAGTCTTATAAGACATGTCTGATGGCTTTTTCTTCATCTCCTGAGTAAGGGGTATAATACACAGCATGCAAGCTGTTCCTGAGGATACTGAAACAGAAGTCATTGCACACTGAGATCAAACAGCTGTTGAATCAGTTGAGCCAGAATTAACCTACAGACTTACAACCAGGTTTGCATTTTTTAGAGCCTCTCATGTTGCACATTAGCTGGGCTGCGTGAGGTAAGCCATGGTATTTCATCAGATTTCCAACACAGCCTCTTGGGCAGTGAGTGAGCTGCTGGCTAAGGAATGATATAAATAAATTAAACTTCTGTAGTGTTTTGCATTATACTGAAAGAGTTATTTTTGTGGAAAGAATAGAATGAAACTTTCTGTAAGGAAATAATCTACACAGGCAACAAAATATGTGAATTGTCACTATGATAGTGTGCTTCTGGAAGTAAATCACATTTTTTCTCCCAGCAGGCTACTTACTACTGGGTAGAATCCACCGGCTGTGGGCAAATTGGAAAGATTCCTGTCAGCTCAGGGCCCAGTTTGCCATTTCATTTAACTCACTATTTGGAAAAGAGAAACTAAGTGCAAGAAATGCAGAACGATGCCTGCACTCTAACAAGATTAACCTTGCTCATTTTTGTGTTTTAACCTTGTCAAAGAATCTGTGCTTGAGCACTTAAAGCTTTCATAAGGACTTGCAGCTCAAAGAGGTGTTTAGAAAATGGCTTGAAAAACTCCTGGAGTATTTTGCAGCAAGAATAATTAGGCAGTGAGGTCAGCACGTGTGAAAACAAAATTGTTGTTGCATTACTGCTGCTAAAAATCCCCAACCTGGAAAGCTTGTGTAAAGTTTCATCAATCACGTAAATTTAAGAAATCATTAGAAGATCTGTGCTACCAAATTTTGGTAGCACTGAGAAAGCAGATTAAGCTTTTATAGACTGCTCAGTGAAGAATTGGATTCTGATCAAAAATGGGGAGATGGGATACTCTCGAATGCAGATACATTCAAAATTACTGAGAATCTGAAAATGTGATCACTGAAAATGTTGATCTGGTTTAGCATCTTAGAAAAACATTTGAAGGAGAAACAGAAGAGATCTTTGTTGACTCATTAGATAATACCAGAGCTGAAACTTCTGGCAGGAAAATAGTTCTGTCCACAACAGATACTGAAACTATATAAATGAGAAATGCCACCTCTTCATTGCATTTATATTTAAATATCAAAGTGTTTCCTCTTTGGGGAGAAGTAGAAGTCCTGTAAATACATGTTCTACTGTCATTAAGACGTGTCCACTGCCCCAAACATGGCACATAAGTTGCAAGTCAAATAGACCATCTTCAAAGAACCTGGCAACTGAAAATAAGCACTGAACAAGGGACCCAGAATATCTAGAAGAAAGCATAGCTACTTGATTATATCATCTGGGCAGATTTAACCCCTAAAATACAATCATTTCCTGTCAGAGCACTCATAGTCAAAGAGGGTGATTTTTACCAGCCGGATTGTGCTCACTCCTGTCACAGGTCAGCTTCCAGCCACTGTGCAAGACGCTTGGAAATGAGCAATGTCTGCAGTCACACTGTCCCCAGTGAACTGCTTCTTCCTTTCTCAGAAGCTGCACAAATTTGGCCTTTTCTTAAAATTGCTCCCAAGCTAGAATTGCTCACATCCTAGTTTCAAGAAACATGACTTGCTGCATAGGAATGTAAATCACTTTGCATCTTGATCTTTGAGAAACGTGAGTCAGCCCGTGGAATGGGAGAATGATCCTCCTTGTTCTGCCGCATCCTGGGGGTCATGGGGTGGGTGACCTCCACACCCATGAGCAGAAAGCTCCCGGCAGAGGAGCAGGCAGGAAACCAGAGCAGGTCATTTTGAGCTGAATGTGTTTCATTATCGTGGTGAGGCCATGCCCTCCAGCAGGCTGCAGCGGGGAGAAGGTGGATGATGAGATGGCAGATGGAGCATTTCACTGCCTTTCAAAAGAGGACATTTAAGGGTTCTCTTCAGGGCTTTTTTCACCCCTTTATTTAATATACATAGGCACGATATGTGCAGAGGCCTGGCTTGCTGGAAGCTCCTGGGGTAGGCAGCGACATTGTACAAGAGCGGGAAGCTGAGGCTCTCCTGAAATGTTTTTTAAATGTTTTATCCAAGGTTTTGACCTACCAGTACAAAAAGATTACCACAGCCTTTAAACAAATAGCACATCCCAGGGTTAGGGCTGCTACCAGCGTGGTACACACCAGGAAAGGAAGGCATTGCTCTGAATCCACAGGAACACCAGGCAGCCCCTGTGGATCAGCAAGTGCTGAAACAAACCAGGCTGTGTTTCCTAATCTTCTCACCCAGGCACAGACTTCTCCCCTACAACTACAAGGTCTTTAAAGTAGAATCTCTACTGGGACAGCATATCTAGGAACAGCAGAATATTTCACAAAGTTGTTGAGCATCACTTAACTTGATTCAAACTGCTGAACCAAAATTTTGATGTTCATAATCAGTGAAAATTATATTGATTTAAATAATTGACACTGGACTGGCTGTGGGAAACCATAAGTAAACAATGAAATTACCAATAGTTACCACAAAACAAAATTCACATTCCCACTTTGCCCTTTCATACATTTGAGGACTGCCAAAGGATTTATTTACTTTTGACTAGATGGCTTACTGATTCTAACAAAGCCAGTAAAACGTGTGCCGAGTTATGCAGATGAACAAAGGGGAACAATTGAATAATGAGTTGAAAAGTATTTGATTATGTACAACTCTACTGTTTGTATTTTGGCAATAACTACCAGCCAGCAACATCAGAGTCTTCAACAATGACAGTAAACAGTAGTCAGTTGCTTACAGCCCAGAATTTAAATCACGTATTTTTGAATGAACTGAAGTAGACTAATGATAAAGTCAATTATCATGACTACTACCATGCTCTAGTCGAGGTGTAAATGTGATTGTGAAATTTTGCCAAAGGTCTACAAGGAATTTCAAGTAAAATTCAATTCTATTAGGGTAAAATAAGGTACAATTTCATGTTCAGATCTCTTCGATTAAACAATTAACTCAAATGCTTAAATAGATATGATGGCAATTGCTTAAAATCTCAACATTGCTATTATTAAATAACTAAAAATGGCTTTTAGGGCTCCTTTAAGGAAATCCTATCCTGAGGCTAATGCTAGGAATACAAAGATAATGTCATATAACAATTACTGCTCAAGGCTATGGAGTATTTCTGTTTACCAGTGTAGCTGAACATTTTCTCATTGTAAAAGTTCAATTAATGTGATTTCATCCAAAGAGATCAGTATAACAACTGTTACATTACATTACAAAATGAGAGAGAGAGTGTTGCTCACACTGGTTTTGCTGCACACACAGGTCCTGGGTTTGTTGGACAAAGGTTGGAATTTAATGTTTTCTTCATTCTAAAAAGCTAAGTTTTTCCCATACGTATGTATTTCTTTTGAAACTCGGGAGATCCCTTGTGGAATCTGAAGCAAGAATTGAATCAAGCATTGATTTGTCTGATTTCTGATGCTGAGCCAGCTGGGTGGACTCCATTACCGCACCAGCATCCCGAGTGTCTATGAAGGCGCTGGTCAGAAGAAGAGTAGAGAAGCTCCTGGAGAAGGAGAGGTTCCTGGTCACTCTAATCTCTGGAAAAGCTAATACTTTCCCAGATTTTCTGACAGTTTAAAGGACTCTTTGGAGAATCATAATCTTTAGCTGGGGAGTTCCTTCCCTTCTTCACATACTGCTTTAGAAGGAATTTTGCTGTGAGTGGATGTCAAACTGCTCAAGCCAGGCTCAGGCTTTTACCATTTCTCTGATTCCAGCTTTTTGTTTTTAAATCTGAAGGATATTAGAAGGGATCATGAGACAGAATCTACTGTTGTAGCTACTGCCCAGGAGCAGACATCTTCTCCTTCAAACGCAGGAAGACTGTGTTCCTCTTTTGTTAAACAAGCCTCATGTTCATTTTGAAATATCATAGCCATAAACAGTATGCCCTAAATAGAAAATTTCATTAGAAGCGTCTAAAAGCCTAGAAAATTTGAAATATAGGTTGCAAATAGTATGGTTCCTGACTAGCAGCAGCTCCTGTGATTACTTCTCTCAAGACAGAAAATAGGTATTTTGATTTTTTTTTTTCATTACTACCTGAATAGGAACTCCCAAGCAGAAAAAATACCATATAGTGACAATAGGTGCAAAAAGCAAAATTAGCTATGCATTCATGTGGAGTTTCAAGCTTTCTGGGAAGAAATAACTAATTTGCACTGTTTTAGAGTAATTATTCACTTGTAGAAAGTTTCTGAAGAAGAAGAATCTCTTACTGTGTACTTAGCTGGTTAAATGTGAGTTATTTATTTGGGAGCTCTTCTATATATTCACCCCTTTCAAGTTCATAAAAAAACTTTGCAAACAATAAACATGGCAGCAAATTTGCTGATTTCTAAGTAAGGAAAGATTCTCAAATGCTAAGCTTCGGTATTTCAGCAATAGCAATAAATTCTTGATTGCAGTGTTCCCGAGAGAATAATAAATATTTCTGTCAGTGTGCAGTTCTGCCATTTGCTACATGATGTGACGTTCGTGGTAGTGTCAAAAGTCCAAATCATAATATCTTGCCAGGAAGCTTTCAGGCAGCTCTTGGACTGCACTAAGGTGTCTGTTTGGTGTCAGGCAAACATAACATCAGTATTTTCCCTGTTGGCTACTACTTACTGACGTGATTTTCTGGATGGCACAACAAAAGCTACAGCTTACAGAGCACACTATTAGGAAAGAAAGCAGAAACAAATGGAAGTGTTGGTTATTTGGTAGTTCAAATCATTTTATGCCTAAAGCAAGAAAGGACAACCCTTCATACACAAGGAAAAAACTCTTGAGGAGAGGATGCAGCCGCAGAAACCTGGCAAAGGATTTTCTGTAACATCAATTCCCTGTGTATGCTGTGTGCATGTCTGCACAGCTATGGCTAGAAAGCAGGATGTAACTCTGGCAGAAATTATTTGTAGGTTGAGTTTTTAACTTAAAGCTGAAGAAAAATGTGCTGAGAGCATTTATGCATGTGATGCTACAGAATTATGCATGAGTTAGATTCTAATTGGATGGGATGACAGGTTCTTCCATAAGCACAGAACCCTCTCTTTTATATATAACCCCAAAATATTGGAAGGTTGATGTGCTTAACTAACTCCTATCAGTTGTTAATCTTGGTGAGAAATATGTCATAAACTCACTGATTCATAGGTACAACTCCTCCTTCTGAAATCAAGATTAGCCTTGAACTTGAGTTTAAATGTTTGATTTCAGATTTATTTTTATTTATCCTAGTCATTATTTTCTATACAACAAATTTTCCATTAATCAGTGAGCGTGTTGTGAAAGAGATCAAAAATGTGCAATAAAGTGTGAGAGTTAATAATTAATAATAATTTTAATGAAAATCTTGCTTCTCCGTCATTTCTTTTCTCAGAGGACAAACTGAAAGACATAAAATTAATCCTCTTTGCCAAAATTAAGCAATGAAACTTCCAAGGGGAATTTTCAGTAAAAGCATATCCAAGTAGAAAAGTCGAGTGTTTTTGTGGTTCTCTAACCATCTGTGAAGCTGTCACATAAAGTTTTATGGCCCTTTTTTGAGATGTTATAGTAAGTCTCTCATAAGTGTATTGGAGATAATCCAAACTCTTGAAAGTATTTTCTAGGTACCATGAACATCAGTGTCCTCCATGCTAGCATGAGTTTTGTAGAAATACTGCAGATACTTTTCCTCTGTTTAGACATAAGAAGGGCTCTTTCTTCACATGTGAGTGGGACCCTTTTGAGTCTTGTGTGTAATTTTTTTAAGCATCTTAATATGGGTAATTAGTTCCTTTGTGAAAATCTGACTTCCATGTTGTGAAGTAGAAATGTAGAAGCTCTTGAAACTTACAAAGTTGGATACTTGATGAAATTTCTCCACTCTTGGAACAAACAGGAATTCCTGCATCTCTTACAGCTCCCCTCTCTCAAGTTTGTTATCTTCTGCCAAACTTGGTCTTTGAAAAGATGTGAAATGGATTAAGTTCATCCCTCTCAGTTAAGAAGGTTAGAAGTTTATGAATTCATTTTTCATCAATGAGAAAAAGAAAGCAAGAAAGAAAGAAAGAGAAAGAAGGCAAGCAAGCAAGATAGCAAGCAAGAAATTAAGAGAAAGAGAAATAGAGAAAGAGAGAGAAAGAACGAAAGAAAGAAAGGAAAAAAGAAAGAAAGGAAAGCAAGGAAGAAAGCAAGCAAGCAAGCAAGCAAGAAAATACAAGCCTTTCTGACACTTTTCAGGTCAAAACCAACCAAACAGAAATAAAAACAAAGAGATCACAAACGTGTTCATTCGGGAGATTGAGGCCTGTCAGTCTGACAAATCAGTGTCTATTTAAAGACCTTCTACAGCTTATTTCTATGTTTGTAGGCCATGGCTAGATAGTGAAAAACTAGTCAAGGGCAAGGAAAAGACCCTTTAATTAGCCATTGCCCTCTGCAAATGGGGTCACCAAGGCCATGAGCTTACTCAACATCCACCAGCAAAATGTTTTGGTAAGAAGTAAAGCCATAACCACATGTCAGGCCTCTCTCCAGCCCAAACCACATTTCTCCCAGAGGGACAGCAGCCTCCAAGAGTGCTCTCCTGGTAGGTTTAACTCTGAGTCATCCTCCAGCCTCCAGGTCTCTGGAACAGTCTTGGTGTTGGGTGCAGGGAATAATAATAGCCAAAGAGAGAAGTTTACACTGGCTAAATACTAGGGAGCAAAGGAGTTGGGGCTGATGACCTAACTTTTGCCCTGTGCACCCTTCTGGGTGTCTTGTCTTTACAGGCCTAGTTCTGGGCTGGTCCGAGGGACCAAATGCCCACTTGTGCCTCCAGCTCTCCTAAGGCTCTTCTGTCCTTGTATCACCAAAAAGAGAGCCCAGTTCATGCACTCCAACACTGCTCCACGATACAAACCAAACCCCAGGAAATGGGAACAAACATGACATTGTCTTCAAAAGCACTCTGCTGATCCACACTTCATGCCTAAAGGTCAGAGTCAACCTCTTCCAGTGAGTGCATCCCCTTGTCCTGCTGGGCAGCCATTCCTGGAAGGCTCTCTTACCTTCTAATTTCTTTCCTAATCCACACAAGAACCAGTAATTAGCAAGGGGAGACTGACTTGACCCCATGGCACCTCAATTTTTTTCTTTTCTGTTCCTGATTGACTTTGCTTCTCTCATCCCACTGGAAAATCAAAGCCCAAGGTCTAGACAAGCAGAAAAAATATTTCCAATTCATTTTTCATTATGCACCAGGGAAAGGTGGGGATCAGACTTAGACCAGTAGTTTATTTACTACGTCTTGGTTTATCCCTCCCATCTAGTGGGCAGAATTCTCTGTGTGAAGGAAAGCAGCACTTCTCTTTGCTTTTGAAGCCAGCACCTTCCAGCAAGCTGCAGATGATCTCAGGACATCTCTTTTGGGGTTCTCTGTGTAAAAGATGAATTAATGGCAATTATTCACACCGCTTTCACATTTCTGCCTTTCACTGTAATCATTGCATTAGGTATTGGTATTGCAAACTCCTGGTGACCATGGGCACAGTGGGATGAGAGCAAGACCCCACAGTGCCACAGCAGGTCCAGAGGGGAAGGAAGGGTCACAAACTGCAGCATTACACAATTATACCTTTCTTACATCCATAGTGCCCAAGACACCTCATCCTTTAAAAGAAACTGACTTTCTAGGGGGAGGGTAAACAAAGGTATGATCTTTAAAGGAAAATAATTTGCTTCATAAACATTTTGAAACCTTAAAAGAAGACTGCCCTACAGCCTCTGGGCAGCAGTCTGACTGGCTACTGTAAGCCAACAAAACAACCAAAATGCATTTCACTGAAAGTAAACAAAACAGCAAACCTAAGCATTCTAAATAAATTTTGAGGGCATAAAATAAACTTTTGCCAACAATACGGTATCTATTTCAATGACAGTCTTGGGCTGCTGTTATTTTAAAGAGAAAGTTTTCACAACATACAGTGATATAATCCAAATACTGCAGTAAGCTTTGCTTTAATTAGGAACTCTGAAACTCTCCATCTTGAGGGAGAAAAAAAAAAAGGTCACTTTATAATTTAGCAGAGGAAGAGTTCCTGTCCCAGGGAATTTGATCTTTTTTATTATGGAATGTGCAGACTGTATGACTAACCTTCCTTTGATTCTGAAATACCTCGGTGACTTGAATGGAAAAGCCCTTCTTTCCTCCATGGACAGTCCTGATACCATTTCCTTATGCATGCTCTTTGACGTTTCTGTGCAGTTCCTAGAAATCTCCCAGAAAGCTGCCTGCAATATGCTTCTCCTCGAGGAGTTTCTCATCTGCAGGTGCAGTACATCTGCCTTAACCATCCAGCTTGAAAGCATTTAAGCCCAAATTCTACACTCACTCCTCCTTTCCCTGTTCTCCTCCTCTTGCAGCCACAGGTGCTGTGCAGCCAGAGCTGCACTGATGCACCCCAACCGACTGACCTTCTGCAGATGGCAGGAAGAGAGTTCCACTGTGAAAATCGAGGGTAATTTAATTCTTTGAAAGTGGGAAAGTTCCCTGTATCTCTTACTGTTCCTCTGGCATCAAATCCAGTCGTACAAACGGCTCTGAAGCAAATGACTGAAGTGTTGGCAAGGGGAGTCTCTGCACCCAGTGGGCATTTACCCATGGAGCTATAGCCAGTATCCTTTCATATTCCCATTCCTTCTCCAGCATGTTCAGCCCTAGTGTTAGCCTGAGAAATGTATTTACCTCTCCCTTTTCACTCTCAAGGAAACTGAGTGCTGCAGTGATTACCTCCACACAAACCTTCAGGTTCAAAATGAGGAAAAGTACAACAGGAAAGCACATTCCACCACAGATTCCTCTTGGAAACAATTGCTTAGAAGTGTTGCTAAATGCTTTTGTTCAACCTGCATATATATTAGAAATACAAAAAAAAGCAATGAACTCTCCACTTCCCTTCTCCACAGGTCTATATCCAATACTTCCGTATCAGTCCAACATCTCTTCACCAGGCTCACAAAATTCTGGTTGGTTTCAGTCTATCCACTTTCCTCTGTTGCCCCACAGCAAGGTTTTCATGTTTTTGTACAAAAAAATGTGAAATATACATTTGTGCAATATATGCAGAAAATTTTTGAAAAGCAGCCTACAGGATGCCTTGCTACAAGGTTTCACCAATGACTTTTCCACGGAAACATGCTGGCCAGTCATTCTGCATCTTGTGGTCCCATCTGGGGGTGCTGAGACGTCCAAAGTCAGTTCTGGAATTTTAGTGCCCATACCCAGCCATTTTTTTCCTGAGTGTTTCCTCATTACAGCTCCATCCTCTGTGGTGCCGGTCACCTCACCACCAGCAAACCACAGCTCCTACACCTCACAGGGCCTAGGCAGAGCAGATTCATAGCCATTTTTCCTCCACACTTTTCCTTTTAGCTCTTTTGTGGGAATTAAGAAGGTGGAGGGAAAGGTGAGCATCTCAGTGAAGGTGATGGGTTACTACTCAGGTAAGAGGGCTTCTTGTTTTGTTGAGTTTTTTTAAACATGATCAGCACTGGTGGCAACTGGGAAAGTACTGAGAGGCAAAATGTCATTTGAGTAAACAATAAATGGCTTATCTACCAAAAAAACCCCCAACCAAACAACAACAACAACAACCAAACAAAAAACCTCCATTTCATGGAGCTGTCAGAATGGCACAGTAAAGCAGAATTGTAGGTTAAACATCTGTGGGTTCTTTCTCAGTGTGGTCGCAGTTGAAGGCGATAAACACAGTTTAGATAATACCAAAAACAAATTCACAAAGTTTAGTTGCCATGTTTTGGACATGGTGTAATTTCTGTACAGGCTGGTTGGAGAGAGAGAGACCTTGCCTTTCTTCCAAGTCAGTATGAAAAAAGTAAGGAAATCATAGTGAGAGGCAAAGATTTATAACTAATAAAGTATATGTGCACATTCATCCCTTTTCTTCTCTGAGGGACGTCATAGTGATTTTATGATGCTGCCTAGGAGAACCTTTGGCTTGGATTGGTTTGGAAACACAAATTCTTTGCATATCATAGTCATTAAGTAGCCCAGTTAAGAATTACACAATGTTAACCCTGACCTACATGCATTGGAAACAGCTATCCCTTGATACTAAGAGCTTTTCCATTCAATAACCAAAGAAAGCTATTTTTCACCCTGGACCCACACGTTAAAAAAAAAAGAAAAAGAACAAAAACGTGTTTTCCAAACCACCCTAAATGCTAAATGCAAAACCAAAGATTTACACTAAAAGCAATTTGTCTGAACGGATGCAACATCACTTCTTGTATTATATTTGGATGTATTTCAACAGTTGTTGGAGAAAAACAGCAAGCCTTGGAGCTCAGAGCGCTTAAGGGCTGCTGTGGCAAGTTTCACCATCCCATTGCTGAGCTTGGAGAGTGTTGGGTCGTCGGAGTGAGGCACAGCTGCGACGTTGGAGGGCTGAGCACGTAGATTTGGGTTTGGCTGCAGTCCTTGCTGCCCCCAGCACGGCACAGATGTGCACCCTGCTCCCCTTGTAGTAAATGCTTGAGCCACCGCCAGCAGCAGGGAGTTCCCCTTCTCGAGGGGAATTGTTCAGTGCCTCTCTGGCCTAGCTAACAGAGTGACCAAGAAGTCCAGGCTTCAAGTATCTCTGTAAAGACATTATTATTATTACTACAAGATTATTACTACAAGAGATTGGTTTGCATAAACAGAAGTTTCAAACAAGCAATTTTAAGTAATAAGTCGAGGTGCAGGATGAGGAAAGGGCTGCTACTTGTGCTGTTCCAAAAATTTGCTTATTCACATCCTTATGCAAAACTGCCCATACCACATCTCTTGGGTATTTTAAAATGAATGGTTTTTCGGTCCATCAACCAATAGTGATAAAAGTTTCCTACAGTTTAAGTATGTAATAGGAGCATGACACACAGGGTTTCTGGTAAGAAGCTGTGTTCTGGTTTCCAGCCCAAACCACAGGGTGTCATTCTGCGCTGAGGACGTCACTGCGTGGCAGGTGCCACCAACTGGGGCTGGTAGGACAAGAGGCTGTGGGGCCACTGCTGGGTGGGGGCATGTGAGCACTGCTGGGGCTGCAGCCATGAGCAGGGATGCAGAAGCCCTGCAGGATGTCTGCTGAGCCAAGGGTTTGAGTTCGTACATAGCCAAGATCAAGAAAGGATTTTAGCCTAGATTAGAGGATGTTTTTTAGCCTGTGCAGGAGAGTTTCTTGTCCTTCTGTGAAGAGTGGTTGAGTTGGAGGACAGACACAGGGGAAGAAAATGAGCTGTAGTAAACTGCAGAGACACTGAGGGTGATGTTTCTGAGACAGAAAGGAAATGAGTTGTGTTGAGAGGGAAGAGTCAGGATGAAAGACAGAGCAAGTTGGTGAAGGGGAGCTGGTCACATGTGCAGCAAGAGTAGGAGAAACAAACAAGTGAAAACGCTCTCTGCTCTATGGATTTCACACCATGGCTTACACACCTCCCTCCAAATGTGAGATAGCCACAGCAAGTAAAACACTGGGAGTAAAAGATCCCACTGCAGAAATATTTTACCATCATCCAGTTGATGCTCGGTATGTTTTTTTTTCTTTTAATATGACATTGTGTGCTGGCTCAGAACTCATCATTAATTTTGCCTGGAAGCTGCAGGGAAAAGCAAGAGAGTCTTGGCAAGGGATGGCATTGTTGCAAAGCTTCTTCTCCAAGCTCCCTGAGCTCCTCCAGCTGCACTGCCCCCCGTGGTGCTTCTGCAGCCTGCAGCTGATGGATTTGGGCTTGTTCAGAGGGGGTCTGGGGGCACATATGAGGGTCTCCCACAGGAGACAGTCCTCCACAAATTTCTCCACTGTGGCTCCTTCCCACATTCTGCAGCTCTCCGTGAACTGCTCCATCCTGGATGCCCTCCATAGGGTACAGTCTTTCAGGACCAGGCTGCTCCAGCATAGGCCCCCCACAGGATCACAAATCCTGCCAGCAAACCTGCTCCAGCATAGGCTCCCCTCCACAGGCCACAAGTCCTGCCAGCCAGGCTTCCCATGGGGTCACAGCCTCCTTTTGGCACATTCCCCTGCTCCAGTGTGGGGTTCTCCAGGGGCTGCAGGTGGATCTCTGCTCCCCCACGGACCTCCAAGTGCTGTGGGGGCACAGCTGTCTCACCATGGGCTGCATCACAGGCTGCAGGGGAATCTCTGCTCCGGCAGCTGGAGCAGCTCCTGCCCCTCCTCCTTCACTGACCTTGTGTCTGCAGAGCTGTTCCTCTCTATGTTCAGGTTTCTTCCCCCTTAGATCTGTTATCCCAGAGGTGTTGTCAGTGTCACCAGCTGGCTCAGCCTTGGCCAGCAGCGGGTCCATCTTAGATCCATCTGGCATTGGCTGTGTTTGACATGAGGGAAGCTTCTGGCAGCCTCTCACAGAAGCCACTCCTGCAGCCCCTCTGTTAGCAAAACCTCACCCTGCAAGCCCAATACAATAAGAAATCATTATTTCTGTGGTATTGGACCAGATTACATCCAGATTCTTCCTCTGTTGGAGCTCAGTTGTATTTTATTCCACTTGTGTAACAGCCCTGGATGTATCTTGTGGGGGTGGGTTTGCATTTTGGATCATTGCCTGATAACTGGTGGGACAGGACCCCTCCTGCAGAGCACGCAGCTTGTACCACAGGGCTTTGGTTAAGGGCGTGGAGTTGTGGGAGAGGGAGAATGTTACATTTTTTTCACAATACTTAATATATTGTGACTCAGAGACCATTGGGGTCTCATCTTGGCTTCATTCAGCCCATTGTTAATTTTTTGCCCCTTTCTCTAAAAGTCATGGGTGGGTGACACATCAGTTGGCTCTGCAACTCATGCTGTGGCTGGAATTTGTCAAGTTAGAATTGAACAAAGTCCCAAAAGCAAAACTAAGTTTTGGAGGATTGTGGGTTGGTTTTGTGGTTTATGGTTTGTCTGGGGGGGCGGTTGGGGTTTGGTTTTTTGTCTGTTTTTTTGCTGGCCATTTGTCCATGTGAGTATTTTGCTGTTGTAAAGACCTGTGGGCAGCAATTGACACTTTAAAGCTGCTGTCAAGGCCCTGAGGGCACCAGTAAACCTTACTGACCCTGGCCAGCATCCCACGGGACCTCCCTGACCTCCACAGCACCCTGAGACAAGCCAGGGGATGGATGAAGACAAGGATGAGGCCATTTCTCTATTATCATTCTGCTTAGCTCCCTACAGAAAATGCATGCAGGAAATCAGTGGGAACCATGGGGAAATTAATCTGAAGAAATTGCTGAAGAGATTTGTAGGGAATGCAAAAGCACGGCAAACTGCTTTTCTGATTATTGCAAATGCAATGTATAACAGAAATCCTCTATTTTCTTCTCATTCCAGCAGCAGACTTTATTGTAATGGATGTAGTTTGATAAATTCTCAGGTCATGGACAGGGTCAGGACATGACCTGGGGAAGCTCCCAGCTCTCAGGTCTGTAGCTCATAGGGATTAAAAGGCTGCCCTGGTGGAAAGCGGTATTAAAATGTTCCCTAGTAACAAAACTCTGCACAGGTCTGAGGAATGTGACTGTACCCACCTCAGTGGGCCAAGGCAGGAATTTAGTGGCCAGGAGGGCCACCCGATGCTGTTACTCTGCTGATGTAGCAACACTGAGCCTCCTCCAGGCCAATCGACAAAAACAAATTTTTGGGCTTATAGCAGCACGGGAGAAACAAAAAGTAAAACCGAAACATTTTTCACAGTGGTTCTGTCTCTTTTTAAACATCTGCAGCTCTTCCAGAAAACACGTGTGGTTCAGAGAGCAGTGAGACAAATTACTCAGCAAAGCCTGGAAACACAGACCTGTCGATGAGCTCTCCGGTATCACCGAGTTGTTGGGGATTTTATGCCTGATGATCTTCTGAGCAAAATTTACCGTGTTGGTTTTCCAGTCCCCAGGCAATGTTCTCAGCAGCAGCTCCCATACCGCGGCCGGCGGTGCCCTCTAGCTGCCGGGGATGCTCCTGATCCCGCCAGCCTGCACCAGCCTTCCCGAAACAGCGTCTGGCTGTTTGCCCTTCCGCTGGAAAACACCTTTGTTTTCACTCGAGGCGTAAGATGAAAGGCCAGTGTTTCTGCGCAAGTTGTGTTTTACTGTACTTTCAGCCCGTTCGTGGTTTATTCATCCTGACTCTCGCCTTTCTTCTGTTTTTAATCAGTTCTGGGTTTAGTCAGATGCTGCTGTGATTGCCTCTAATCCTCTTTCTACGAGTGCTGGAAAGGTTCCCCTGTCTCCTCCACCAGAAAACTATCAGCCAGCTTTGCCAGGCCGATTCCTCAGGCAGCTCAGGTAGCCCTGGGTGTCATCAACAGCACAACTACACCCATTGCCTTTGTCTCAACTCTGATGCCCCAAAGCTGACAATAAAGATGATATTATCTATCCGTATTTTTTCCATTTCTCTACCACTATTCAGGGAAAAAAAAAAAGTGAAATAACTTGGGCAATAAGAAAACCTTTTTATGCAGAGGAGGACTGTTATTCATGAAAGTGTCAGCAGTTCTAAAGAGGATTTCATCTGCCATGGTGTGAGAAATGTGGCCAAAAATCCAGGGCCTGTGCTTGACACTCAGGAAGGGATCTGCTGGGAAGGGGCTGATGGTTTCTCCCTGAAAAATCCCATGCTATGCAACATCAGCAGGCATCTGCTCTAATTTTGCTTGGGGGTTGTCTGTGTCTATGCATTCATTACTCCAGAGCATGACCAGGCAGAGGTGGTGGAGGTGGTGGGGTAAAAGAAGGAAATGGATGGCTGAGTTGATGATGACAGACCAACTTGAGAGAGCTGGAAACCAGGACTATGTGGGTAAGCTGTTGCTAGAAGATTTATCAGAAAACTGAAAACTTCATTTATTTGAAGCAAATGAATGCATGTAGACAAGTTCTGCAGAGCTGCAGAACTCAGGAAGGAGCCCTGTAACCCTTGCTGTCCAAAGCTCCTCTATGCTAGAAGTTCCTGTGTATTACAGAATGTTCATCCTAACCAATTTCTTCAGTATCAATCCCAGCAATTTCCTTCTGGACAGGGTGGAAAGCTGCCCTCCATGTGCATCCCTGCTCTGTTTGCAGAGCAGGTGATGAGGCAAAACGTTGGGCTCTGACTGTAGGTAGGGCTGGTGGCTCAGCCTTTCCCACTGTAGTGAAAGCTTGATCCTTTGGACTGTAAGAGCCTGTTTTCAAGCACTTACAGTGTTGCCAAACTATAACCATTTGGAATGAAATTTTCCATGCCAGGTATCTGCCTCAGGCTGAAGTTTTTGGAAAATGTCCACAAACGTAGCCGTTTCCAATAATGAGGGCAAGGAAAAATTCAGTGTTTTGTCCAAGTTAAAAAGCAATTGTGACCTTTCCTTTGAAAAGCTCTGGCATCTATCTTCCTTGGAGAGGGTTTCCTTTCATCAGAGATATCCCCTTGGCCCTCCTGAAAACCTGCCCAAATCTGGCTATGTTATATGCCTTTAGGAAGCTGAATCTGGACATGCTCAGGGGATAACTATGAGATTCCTTTCATTTTAGCTATTGAACTCCTGAAGTTTTCATCCTCCCTGAGCAGGTTCCAACCGCAGTTCAAGCAGGACTTCCCCTGCAGTTTCAGCTGCAGGCTTTCACAGCCCGTGACAAGGCCAAGCACCTGAAGAAGGAGAGCCAGGAGTCTGTCTCTTGCACTTCTGGTGATATTCATTGGGGTGAGACAGCGTGGAGGAGAAAAATTCCTGGATTCAGATGCAGAAAGGACAAGAGCCAGACGTGTGGGTGGTGATGGGGGAGGGAAGACTCAGGAATCCTCCCAACAGGACAAGCAGAAGGACAAAGCTGGGGATGGCACATGGATGTGAGCAGCAGTGTGGGGTGGAAGGCAGGACAGTGGCAGGAGCCAGAAGGATGTGGTAGCTGTGGAGAATGGGGGAAATAAGCAAGAGGGGAGAGGAGGAGCCCAGACAAGTCTTTTCTTACCTGAGGCCTTGGTTTAAACTGCAGAGCCTGGAGTCAGAATTGTTGTCTGTAACATCTAATATGTGAACTGCACAGCCTCAGCCCAGACACCAGAATTAATATGTGTTCTTTCCATTAATCTTCACAGCTAGTAAGTGAAAAGGGACTCATTTCCTTGATCTTTGAATGGTGCTGTGGAAATTAATTATTCCTGAGAGCTTGACTCTAAAGGCAGAGTATCTTGGGAAGAAAAGTACATTAGAAAATCAATAACTAGCTAGGGTAAAGCATGAATAGCAAGACATTATGAAAAGGTGTTTTGTAGCAGAGGAGAGAATTGAAATTCCACAGCCAACTTTAATTCCAGTGTTTCCTTAGCTGTGTGCTATTGAGTCATGTGTTGTGCTTGTAATGTTACCTTTCCTTTGCTGTCCAATTTTGTTGTCAGTGCTGCCCTTGTCCACAGGTACTGACTGCCAGCTTCTGCTTCAAAATGCAGAGCAACAATGAGCATAGATAGCAATGCAAGCTGGGATCTGGTATTGGGATGGGTTATTCAGAGATGAAAAATCTGTGGCACAGGTTGCATGCAGAAGGGTGGGCAAGACTGGACCATCTCTTCTGGAAGGCTGATTTGGACTGGAAAAAAGAGAAGATTATCTCGGAAGAGGAAGCAAATCCTGGAGAACTCTCTCTATATTATATTTTCTTCTAACATTTTTTTCCAAGGATAATTAGAAAGGTACGTGGAAGATTCAAATATATCATCATATCATTAGATTTAAATTCACTTCATAGGAGTTTTCATTTCTACTAGAAAATTTCCAGACACCTGGAAACTAAAAAAACTTTGAAAACTCTGACTAGCAGTTTTGGAAAAGAACCTTTGACCCATCGACATGTTTGTGCTGACAAAAGGAAGCGTTACAGCCCTCAGCGTGTTTGCCTGAAGTTCTTTGCACTGTACTCAATGAATGCTTACACATCTGCCACAGGCACCTACTCTATTTCCTAAAACAGGGACTGGGGATGCTAAGGACAAGCACGTGCCCCAGACTTGTGGAGACCAGGCTGAATGGCAAGAACTTGTGAACATTAGAATGCTGATAGCACAGTGTTTGACACTAAAGGAATTATTTTGTAACAAAGGGAAAAGCTGGACTTTCACTGCTGTTGAAGTCATGGGAAGGAGTCTTCCACACTGCTTGACTGTTCACAGGAGGTTTGTGTGTCCTACTCAACAACTGGGCATAAAACTCCTGTCTGGAAGAGTGACCTCCAATGAGCTCTACTACCTCCAGCAGCTTCCCATGCAGCAGCAGTACTCTCAGTTCCTTGCTGCTGTGATGGGAGCTGCATAAACACTGAGGCTGAATGGGGACATGTTTTTTCTTGTGGAAGATATGTCTTATATATGCAATAGTGGCAGTAATTATCAGGCAATTTTTACCTTAAACTATAACCACCAAAGCAGCCTCTATAACCATTATTTACCAAGACATCTCTGAACCTGGGAAGCTTTCATGGTTGCTTATTTGCATGCCACTGAGGAGAGGATATTGACCATGCTGAATTTATCCCATCCATCAGCCCTTGGGCAACAAAAGGTACTTCTCTTTATCCAATACACTAACTATAGAGGGGCAACAGGTTGTTTGTTTGGGTTTTTTTTCTGACTGCCCTCATGCTTCTAGAATCAGTAGAACTTTTTCAAAGCATCAGAAGCTCAGAAATGCAGGAAACTATTCACACCACTGTCTGGAGTGTGGGTTCAGCTTGAGTGAATATTCAAACGCTTCTCCAAAGCTTATCTGGCCTAGCCAAAACCTCCTGAATTTACAAAATTGGGCTGGGCATTTTATGAGAACAGGATGTCTTACAAGATTTTCAGAATTTCCTCTGCTAACAGAAAATACCGTGAGATCAGCTTGGAAACCAGAATAATTTATTTTGATTCAAAGTGGACCGTAATGTTTCCAGATCCTAAAAAGATTCAAAGTGAATTGGCTTGTAGAAATCAATTGAGAGAGGAGGAGAATAACTCCTTTTATTTTGCCTTCCTTAATCCAGTTTGCTCTTCGCCAAAGGCATCCAAAATAACTCCACTCTTGGCAGACGTGTTTCCCATTTCAAATCCAGCCCTCCCCTTGCTCCAACGTTGCCTTGCTGCTGCAGTGCCTTCTCTAGAAACAAATTATTAACTTCAGATTCTAAGCCAGCAATTAATTCTCTGAAAGGTCAGGCAGATCAAATGACTTCCACATCAGCTCAAAGCTCCTCCATCAAAAATGAGATGAAAGCGCTGGTGTACCTAATCCTCATTCCAGTCCTGCTTCCCAGGTTTCAAAGGCTACCCTTCGGTTTGGAGGCTGAGGATGGGCAGCTGGATATCTGGAAGGGCTCTGCTGTGGTGCTGATGATCTGTCTGCTCTTTGAGCATTTATGTCAGATACTTAGCATTTGTACTCATGAGGGTGGCCTTTTTTTTTTCTGTGTTCACAACTGAGCTGGGTTTATCTGCAGCAAAAACTGGAACGCCACCTCCCAGCAAAGCCCAGGTGATCCTGTGCTGGAAGACGTGGCTGGCATGGTTCTGCTGAAGGATAGGCACAGCACCTCACACCACAGCACCCTTTACACTTGCACCTGGCACACACCACCCGGGCTCCTGGGGAATGTTTCAGCACAAAAGGTTGCTTGCAGTTCTCACAAACTTTCCCCAGAAGAGTGTGTCTTCCTGTTGTTGCTTTTAAGAAGGAACAGAGGCACTCTGGTGGCTGCAAACATGTGAAATGTAGATGCCAGGTGTGGTGCTGCTCAACCTTGCTGTGACCCAAGGGATAGGGCCATGAAATCTGCAGTGGCTGCTCACACCCACTCTGCCTTTCTGCTTTCAGTTTGCTTTTATTATTTGTTTCTCCTCTGGTGGGTAGTTGACTTTGATGATGGAGTTGTCCCTTTAATGACCCAGAAGATGGTCAAGCCTAATTGTCTGCTTTGTACACAGACCATCCCTTTTCCCAGTCAGGGGGATAATAAAGGTGACCAGAATGGGGCTGCTCTTCTCCTGCAGTGCCAGGTGAGAAAAACATGGATGTATGTGCCTCTCCTGGGAGGCAGTAGCAGCAGTGTTAGAGCTTTTTTCACACTCCAAGGAGAGCCAAAGTCAACTTCAAAGAATAAAACACAGTGGCTGTGACTATCTCAAAGAACAGAGAGATCTGGCCAAGCCTGGACTCCATCCCCACATCTCAGCTAGAGAAGCTTCAGCCCTGCCATGATGAGAAGGAGCAGTCACTGATCCCACAGAATAAAAGTATAAAAGCCACTTTAATATCCTGCTCTGAACTACAGCTTTTTATTTTAAAAATCTTGCTCGATGTCAGAACTTGGAGAAGTTACAGAATTTGAGAGGGAAATTCCCACAGCTGCAAACAGATGAGAGTGTGGGTTCACTGGTCACTTATATGGGAACAGTAGAGAATAACTGTACAAGAGCACTGTAGGTGATTTGCAATGCTTCTTCCAGTGATTTAATTTGTCCAGCCCAGCTACCTAACAGTGGTGTGTTGAAACTTGAAAGATAGTACCACACCAAGCCCTTGGGAAAGCATTTTGGAGGGGATGGTGCTTGGCCTGGTGATTTAAAGCAAACAAATTGCCATGGGTTTAATTTCACTCCAACATAAATAAGTCTTCCTTTCAGGACATCAGAGCTAGCTAGTGATATACGTATACATATATCTGCATTTCTATCAATATATAAACTCTCTGACAAGAAACTACTTAAAAGAAAAAGGGAAGCTCCCTTTAGCCAATAGACCAATCATTTCTCTCAGTGCAAATCTGAGATCAATGAGACTGGCTTGTTGGATTTATGAACTAGAACAATGGCATCATACTGACCTATTTCCACTTACTGAAAACGGGTGTTAAATCCGCTTAACTGGAAATTGAAATAGAGATTTAATGATAAACAGAGCTATTCACCAAAGCAGTGTATTTGTGAGGTGGATACTGTCATCCTGGAAATGCAAATCAAAATTTTCTTTAAAAATATCCTCTAACTCAGGAACACCTTTCCAAAACAGTGGTTAATACAGGGAATTTTAAACAGATCAAACTAAATTACATCTAAAAGACCAGACTTTCTGGTCTTACAAATTTGCAACAAATATGCAGCAGCAGAGAGTCTGTCCTTGGGTTTAAGTGCCCTAGTTAGTACCTAATGCTTGAAGCTGAAGTAGCGTTTTTGAAGCTTCAGCTTAGGTGTTAAGAAGTCATGTAGTTGAAAAGGGAGGGTTTATTCAAATTCCTTTCTTCTGTCACACCCTGGTATGGCCCAAGCTGTTAGAGAGGTACAACATTCCCTGTACGTGGTGGTGTCACCTCACAGCAAATACTTGCTGACCAGGACAGAGCCTTGGGCCAGATATGGCTGAGCATGGGGAATATCTGCATTCTTTCCCTTCTGAAAGCTGAGATGTGAGCCCTTTAAATAGCTGTGTCTATCCTGAAGTCATCTCCTTAAATCACAATGAACTGCCTCCCTCCAATGCAGTCTAGGCAGGGAAAAGGCAAAGCTTTGGCAAAGAAAAGACCACTCAAAATACAGGTTTTTATAAGAAGGCATTTCCTACAGTCTCCCTCTCCATCAGTCCCTGAAGATGTCTCTCAGCAAAGCACAAAGCCCATCTATGAGCTGAGACTGCACAGGTCACCCCAGCAGTAAGTGGAGTTTAGAGGGCACAGGGGAGCTATTGTAGGGCAGCTCATAAGGACATTAATCCTTAAACAAATTGTATTTCTCCTTATTCCTAGCCACAGAGAAATAAAAAAATCTGAAATAACTAGAAAAAATATCAGAAAAACTCTGAGGGCAAGGGAAAAAAAATTAACACAGGCTGGACCTGTGTCACCCTCACTGCCAGGTGTCTGTCCTGTGTCCTCCTCTCCTCCACACAGCATGGCTCGTGTTTCTGCTTCTCCTTGACAGAAAACCGTGGCAACAGGCTCCTTGACCACTTGAAGGATCCAGATAAATTTTCAGGAAATGGCATCTTTCGTGTCCTCAGAGAGTACACAAACCTCACAGCTCTTGTGGTAATGTTTAACTGGGACCTTTTCACTGTGAGCTTCACAGATTTCACACCCCTGAAAGAATGTTCGACGCCTACAAAGAAAGACATTGTCTGCTTTGTTTAACGAATGACATTATTTCCCTTCTGCCTAGCAACCTGGCCAGAGGATTTGTAACAGGGAGCAAGGAGAGTGAGTAGGACAGAGCAGCTCAAACTAGCAAATAAATCTCATCCCTTCATTGCACTTCAGGCAAGAACTTGTAATAACATAAAAAAGCATGGCTGTCTTAATCCAATAACTCTAAAATAACTCCAGAAACTCAGATGCTTACCAATCCATCAAAACTGTAAGAAAATACAGCTTCCAACACCATTTCAAAATACATTTTTTGAAAGACTGATTGCTTTGCATATATATCCGTGCAGACTGCAAGATCATCACCTTATCATGCCCTTAATTTCCACAAGTGAGAACTGATAAAATAATGTAACAATGTCACTGTAAACATTAACATCCATAATTCTTTGGCATTTCTCACACATCTTCAAAGTCATCATTCTCTTTATGTCTCTGACATGCTGAAACTGAAAGTATGTATGCATTTTAAAACTTCCTTATTTTATGCCTAGTAGTGATTAGGCTTGTTCACAGCCAAGTCATATGAGTCAGGCTGTGCCATTCACACACAGGGTGCAGCGGGATGAAGGAAAGAGTCTGGCCAAGGGTTGAAACTGCCAGCTTGACCAGTTGCTGATGTGCAGGTATTGTACCTGCAGTAGAGCTGGGGAGGAGAAGGGAGGACACTGCTGTAATACTCCTGGATTTGTTTGTCAATCCAGAATGACGTGACAACTTTGTAATGCTCTGGGGAGACCACAGGGCATGCCAGGAAATAGCAGGAGCTGGATGCTCTGCAGGGGACAGCAAGCCAGAGCCAAGGGTGACACCAAAAGCCCCATTCCTCAAGCCCATGGGTAGTCAGACAAGATCAGCCACAGTGTGTGGGAATTAACAACAAGTCAGAAAGCCTGTCTGAGTCTGAGTCTGGCATTGGTCTCAGCACAGTCCATTTCTACCTGTGAGAAATCTAGTCGAGAGAAGCAAGAAATTCAAAACAATAGAGGGAGTAAACAGCAACAAGGCTGCAGCTGGCATTTTGTTTGGATTCTTGAGATGTCTGTATTGTAGATAACTAATAATAGTATGGTGTAGTTAAAATAGCCAATGAATCTATTGTAGTAGTTGAGCAACCAATGGACAACTAACAAGGATGATAAACATACAGAAGTGTATGTATATGACACTGGCTCTTGGAATAAACGCTTTTTGCCTGCACTTTATGTTAGAATTAGTGTGTGTCGTGCGTCCGCCTCAACTGCGACAACAGCCCTTTCTGCAAGGGCATCTAGTGACAGGATAAGGGGGAATGGCTTCAAAGTGAAATAGAGTTGGCTTAGATTAGATATTTGGGAGAAGTTCTTTACTCTGAGGGTGGTGAGGCACTGGAAGAGGTTGCTCAGAGAAGCTGTGGATGCCCCATCCCTGGAAGTGCTCGAGGCCAGGCTGGATGGGGCTTGGAGCAAGCTGGGCTAGTGAAATGTTTTGCTGCCCCTGGCAGAGGGGTTGGAACAAGATGATCTTTAAGGTCCCTTCCAACCCAAACTATTCTATGACTTTATGATTGTCAGACAGGTCCACAGTGGTGAAGCAGAGCTGAGGCCAAGCTACAAAGGCAAGTCAATGGTTTGGGGTGAGGATGAGCAAGGTGCAAGGCTGGACACTGGCATTTCCACAACACAGCTCAGAACGGCACCAATGGCCTGTGCTTGACTGGACCTGATGGGCAGAGCAGAGGAGACCTCAACCAGGATTCCCACTGCTCTTTCACAATGACTGTTTTCTCAGTGTTCTGGGAAAATGCCCGTTTGCATCAAGTGAGTGCTGGCCAGGAGCCTGGGCAGCATGAACCCCAGAGCTCCTGGGCGTGCACAGGGCATGGGCAACATATGTGACTTGACACCTTTCCAGCTTCTTCCTGGGATGGAGAGGTATCGACTGTGTTCACGTGCATCTCTTTGGGTCATTATATTTAAAGATCTCAGAGAATCTCCGGTCAGCAGGGTTTGAAAAACCCAGATGGAGGCGGCACTTGATGTCCCCACTAGCAGATGCTGTGACAATTGTGAAATACAGCTCAGCTTAAGGGGAGATCAGGCTAGTACTCAGAAGAGAAATCCATTGAGGGTTACTAAATGCGCAGAAAACCCGAGAAGCTGAAGAAATTCCCAAGCTGAAGGCAGAGGTTAGGAAGATGCTCCAGGGAAACATCCCATTTGCTTTTCCTGGCTTTGCTTTTCACTGTTTATCACAGCCACTGCTGGAGACAGGATACTGAGCTGGAGGAGACCTTGGTCTGACCCAGGACAGCTGCTTTGATGAACACACAAGTCACACTAAAGGATCAATTTCATCCCTTTTAGATTAGGAGCGATTCAGACTCCCTACATAGAAGAACCTCAGTGGAAGACTCGGACGAAACTCATCTTCCTTCATTCATCATGTGGAGACCATTCCCTCAGAATCCTGCTGCTGTGTAGGATGAATCTCGGTCTTAATGTTGTTTCCAATCCTACTGAAAAAGAAGGCAATAAAAAAAAAATTTGCAAATTCCTTATCCCATCAAGAATTACAGATCAAGGTTTAAATATCTAATTTTCTCAAATAATTGCAAAACTGGACAAGTAATTTGACTCCTGCTGTGAATGATAGAGTATTGTAAAAAGCTCCTCTGAGGATACATGCAATGGTATTCTTCATAAAAACAATCCTTAGATATGTAAAAAATTATCCTTTGTACAGGCAGATGTCCTGGTTTGTTGCACAAGTCATCAGGTCAGATGAGAAGTTTTTTGCAGAGATATTTTTCTATGCTGTAAATATACATTACATTATCTCCTGCACATGACAGCTAAGTTCTAAACAGGCATGGGCCTGTGAATGATCTCAGAGTCCCCTTTGGTGTCTTTTATTGCTCTGCCTGAAAAGGCAGGTATCTCTGCCCAGATAAACAAACTTCATTAGGGACAAGCAAAACAAAACCCAAAAAAATTAAAAATCTGTCTACAAGTGGCCTAGCACAGCATGCCCCAGCTGGAGCTGTCTGCACCCAGTCAGCCAGAAGACATCAGAAGGTATCTGCAAAACAGCTGGGAAAAAGCAATAGCACAAGCAGGCTCTCACAGCCACACAGGCAAGGGAAAAATTAGGGGAAATATAAATATTGAGTGAATGTTCAAAGCTTGGCCCAACTTTCATTTAATTGTAAGTGGAAGTCCTTGTTGCAGTACAGCACAAGATGGCCTTGAATTTTATTTTCCCAAAACCTAGGATGGTTCTGTGAGCTTTTGAGCACTGCAATAAATCTTAAAACCAAAACTGTTCACTGTGTTTGGATTCTCTTTTAAAAACTGGGATTTAGATTTTAGATTAGGTCTAAACAAGTAGCATAACCCCAGGTATTTGATAATGAAGCAATACATTTAATTCAGTTTCATTGGTAATTCATCTATATACAGGAGTGTGCACACATATGCGAAGTAGCAATGAACTTCATTTTTGTCCCTCACATTGCATGGATTCTGTGATTATTTTAACAGCAACATTTGTTTTTCCTTATTCCCATTGTTTAATTGGAACAAAAACAGCCTGCAGTCCCACTTGCAAACAGCATAAATCTCCCAGTTCAGTAATCTGTTCAGTCAAATTGTGTTTGAGCTCTGGGGCAGTATGAGAACTCAGGCAGTCCAGGAAGTGTTTATAGAGATAAGAGATTTGCAGAGAGAGGAGGGGTGGGGGGTGAAGAGAATGGCTTGTGTGGGATTTCAGCTGCTCTGGGGCTCAGGGGACTGCGAAGAGGGCTGTGGGTATGGCAGGACCACACAGCCTTGGTCTCCTCAGAGGGGCTTTGTCCTGCTTTGAGGTACCAGGGAGGTGCACTGAGTGCCAGGCTGGAAAGGTTTGGTCCCATGTCCAGATTCAGGCCTGAGGGTTTCCTGGCAGAGTCCTTCACCTGCAGGCAGCCCAACAGCAGCACGGGGGGACACATCACATCAGGAGTGACAAACAGGCACTCGGGGAGACGTGAGCACCCTCCACGTTGCCCGGAAAGCTTGTGATGGGAGAGTTAAAGAACTGCAGAGCGCATTGCATGGCTTACAAACAAAAGCCAAAGTAAACAAAAAGCAATAACTTATCCCTCAGAAGTCATTGATTTCCCCTATTCTCACACTAGAGTGCTGCAGCGTCAGGAATCTGTGTCCACAGCCAGCACCAGGAAATCCTGACTCCCGGGGTCTAAAGCTCACTGGGATCGTTAACTCTAACAGATCAGCACACAGCTGGGAATGAGACATGCGGGAACCTCCTGTGGGCAGAAAGAACCCTAGAAAAATGACAGTAAATTAAAAATGGCATCAGGCTCTGTCCTCTGCTGCTTTCACACCGGGGGAGTCAGCCACAGCTTCAGAGGGCAATGGGCAGATAGAAATGTGAAACAACACATCAAGGTGCTGAGAGTTTGAATTCTGGGGCATGGATTTTATGCAGTTTTATGCAGCAGGGAAAGCAGGGCTCTTTCTAAAGTGCAAAAATAATAAAGGAAAACTTAAATGTTTATTAACTAATTAAATAAGTATACCAACTGTTTCCAAATTAATTTGCTCTGGAAAGCTTGGAAACTCTTGGAAGTTGTTGAATCCAATGTCAGAAGAGCACAGGAATACAGTGACAGGGTCTGCCTTCCTATTTGCACACGGTGAGCAAGTAATTTAATTTGATGCAAGTAATACAGGAAGTTTCCTTAGCCCAGCCAGGGGACACATTGTGATCCTGGAAAGGAAGGTGTTGAAGAAGCACAAAAATTGAATAAATTACTGATTTCATGGTCCCTGTAAAAGTTGTTGAGAATGAGGTAAACAAACTTGTTTCCCCAGTAGCATTAATGTAGTGGGAAATGAAAGGATTAGTTTGATTTAACTTGTGACAGAACACTTACAAACCGTGCTGAGAGCTTGTGCCTTGCAGATGGGGTGTTTTTAAAAGCATATCCCTTCTAGCTGTGTTGCTTTGGCTCTTCAAAGCCGAAAATTTTTAAAGACATTTCAGAGAATCTGTTTTAAATGCCTGCCTGGAGATGTGCAGCTGTCACACTAGTATGGCTGCCTGAAGCCTTTCAAGAGTGAAGGCAGAAGTCAATGTTCCTTAAATTATGTAGATTAACAGCGAGGATGTAGAGATGAAGTAAGAGTACCAAAGGGCAGCACAAAACCACTAGGATGTCTTGGCTTCTTCATTTGGGTAACTAAACAGGACAAATGTAAAAGCAAGGTTTCCAGGTTTGCTGTTTGGACTTGGCAAGTCTCTACTCATACACAAAAGGATGTAAAAGCCTATCCAAGTATTTGGAACAAGCAGCTATCAAACATAGTCCAGAAGAGATAACTGAGGGACAATAAGGCTGGAAGTAAAAATTCGCAACAGGAAATACATGTTTAAAATGCAGGTGCTGTATCTGATTGACCAGGGACGTAAGATTGAGCTATTACAGATGAAGTCCTTAGCTCAATGTACAGCTGCAAACAAGAGCTGCTTTTGAGGTGATAGCAAACACAGAGCACTTTTAAATTTGAAGAGACATGTTTTTAATTGATTGATTTAAGATACGCTTGTAAGGGTGAGTCCCGTGTAATTGCTTTGCCAGTGCTTTCTCACAATAGTTGGATCTTTCATTTATACAGCTCAAATGGAATTGCTGGTCATCCAAGACACCCTCACAAGGTTCACTGCCATCATGTCCTGCCTTCCTTTGGATCCATCTGTGGCCTTGACCTAACAGCTCACAGAGCCATCTAGACACAGGCAGGCGTGATTTTGGATTAAAAGATAGAACGTGAGTCAAAGCTTTTAGTTGGACAGTTTGTAGCAGACCCTCATCTTCTCTGGAGCAGCTGCCTGGACACAGGCAAATGCACATGGATTGTTTGATCACACGGGTATGTTCTGCACGTGGCTCAGCAGCAATGCAGAGTGCTGGCGGTTTTACCCTGCCACCAGATTGTCCCAGGTTTTTTGCCTTGCTTTGTCAAGGAACCAGATGTACTGGGGACTGGCAGGCATGATGTCCCATGCTGCTCCTCTCTTCTACTTGTGTGCAACAGGGCACCCAAACCCTGCCCTTATCTTTACTCATTTCTCCTGTTTGAATTCAATTCAAGTTGGCATCTTACCTCCAAAGCCTCTCAGGTAGGTCCTGACAAAAGTAGGAGTCAGCTCCTCAACCGATTGCAGATACCTCTAATGTACTGATCCCCTCAGGACACGTTTCCTCTGGTGCTTTCTGTTTGGGAGGTCTCCACCTCAGCACAGGGAGCATCACAAGACACACATGCCTAAGGTTCCATAGCCTGTGACCTGCTGTGGCACACCTGCTCACTTCCCACTGCTCATCCTGGATATTTTACTCTATGTCCACCTTAGAGCTGTTGGGATTCTTTTTGGGGTTTTTGCTCTGTTCACAGAGCGGCCAGCCTAGTTGTGCTTCCTTGCCACACCTGCAGAATGGGAAATGGCCCAGTATCTCACAGAGGAGAGGGCAGAGGCCACAGTTTGTGCAGTGCATAGAGAGGATGAGGAGGACAAACACCAACGCTACAGCCCTTCCGTGATGCTCTGAATAAAACCAGAGCCTAGTGTCTGAGCCCAGCAGAAGAACCTATGTCATTTTTGTGCTGAAGAGCCTTCAGCCTGACTATCCAGTCAGCAATGGCCGGCTCCTACCCCATCACCCTGCAAACTGCTGTGTTCATTGGCATGCTCCCGTGTTTATTTAGGTGTGACAGGTTTCCGTTGTTATTTGGATCAAACCTGCCCCATTATGTTCATTCCAAGCTTGCGTGCTGTTTTGTTGACATCTCCTAGGCATGCAGGGCACCAAGGAGATTAATAACATTCATCCAAATGTTTTCCCAGAGGTCAGTACAAGAAAGAAATACCGGTTCTGACCTTGCAGACTTGAGATACAGATAAGAGGCACTCAGAATGTGAAGGGACTGAAGTCTTAATGCAGCAGAGGGAGAATATTGCGGTTCACAGGATTTCAAGCTGGTTTTCTTTTCTGGAGGCTCAGTGCTACTCCTTCTAATGCAGGACCTCAGGGCAGAACTGCTCTGTGTAGTTGCAGCCTACAAAGGAGTGTGGTTGAGCGCAGCAAGAAAAAGCCTCATGCAGTAAGTCTCTTCAGATTGTCACCTTGCAATCATCTGCAATGTGCAGACTGTCCAGTTCTGTTCATCTTTAACCTTTGCTTGTCACCTGCAATGACCTGGGGAATAAAACTGGGACACTGACACACAGTAATACTTTGGGATCTCAGTGTTCAGAAGCTTGCAGCAGGTACGGCAGGAACAGCCACAGCAGATTTTAACTCTGGAGCCAGGAAGGACATCACTTACTTGCTCACTGAGAAGAACCCGGCTCGCAGTAATGTAAAGTCTTTCATAAAAAAAGTAACCTGACCCTGGAGAATAGAATTGGAAAGGAGGAAGATGTACGTGCAAGGTTTCAGACGGGTTTCCAGCACCATCAGGACCTCCCAGGAGCTCCTGTATTTCAAGACTAAACTTTTTACAGTGTGGTTACACATACTGATGATTGGGTTCCTGACACATGAACACTCCGTGGGGCCTCATCCTCAAATATCAGCCCTATTCCCAAATTCCATTGGCCCTATTCCCGAAGGCCAAGGGGGAGCCAGCCTGCCTGACCCTGAGCGTACTTGGCACAGCGCTCACAAACTGAGAGGCTTCTGACTGACCCTATGAAGGCCACCTTTGGGGAGCTCCTGAGGGCAGGGTCTGAGTTTTGCACAGCTGTGTACCTGGCTTGGGAAGTGACCTGCTGCTGGGGTCATGGGAAGACTTGCTGGTTCCCTGCCTTCTGCAGGCACAGCAGCCCTGTGACATCACATCTGTCCCTCTGATGGCAAAGCCACCACTCCTATAGAGTCACTTGTAGCTTCAGAGCCATGCAATTGCCACAATGTGTGCCACCAAGGCCGTTTCCAAGCAGTGACTCAGTTACAGCCAAACTCTTTTTTCCTGGCCTGCATCCCCTTTTCCCACTTCCCTAAAAGACAAATTTGCCTCCTGCATTAAAAGAACTGGAGAGAGATTTCTTCCTGCTGCCAAAGTGGAATTCACTGTCTTCCACCATGCCGTTGTGACACCTTCTTATGCATCCTATTCTCCCTCAGATACATCCGTGTAAAACCAGACTCGGCATTCGGTAAATGTGCAGGTGGGAAGTGCCTGACTTCCAGCATGTTACCCTGTGGTTCAGTACCCGGGGTCCCTGCATCTGGCTGATGTTTGTCCCCTTGGCACTTGAGGCCATGCTGGTCTTGCCATCTATGCCTGGCTGCAGTTTCTCAGCAGCTTCTGCCCAAGGTTCTTGTTCTTGGCTGCTTGGTCTGAGCACTTCATCTTCCAGCTGAGGAGCTATAACCATGTCCTTTCCACCCTCCAAGACTTGACTACTCATGGCCTTAACAACCTGATCTAATTAGATTGGTTTAGAGTGGAGGGTGGACTAGGTGGCCTTTGCAGGTGCCTTCAAACTTAAATCACTCCTCAACTGCACTTGCAACAGAGATCCAAGAAGACTGATCGAAGTGGATGATCAAGGATTGGGTTAAACATGCAGCAGAGGAGTGTGAGACACCCCTGAGGCCATGAAAGCAAGACTGAGAGGGCTGGCAGCTGGGTAATGGAACCACCTGAGAAAGGTTCAGCAAGCCATCTGGTGCCAAGAAGGCTGAGGACAATCTGTGATGTGGAGCCCCTCAGTACCAGGCAGTACCAGGAAGCTGATAAAGCAACCCAAGCATTTAAAGAAATTGCCTGAGCAGAATTGCTGTGTTTGGGAAAAGAAATATAAAACTTTATCCTTAGTAAGGGCACCTTACATCATCAGGATGGGTTACAAATTGAACACTGTGCTTACAAAGATCAGGGACTTCTTCTCTGCTCTTCTTGGATGAAAAGAAAACAGCAGTTCCATGCAGAAGAAAAAAACTAATATGTATTAAACATAGCACTGTCTACCCCATCAATACAGGAGAAAATTAGACAGACATGGGCAAGGACTTAAATATAGTTGGTTTAATTCTTTTGTATTTTGACCAGCACAGATTAAAGGTATTTGTTTCCTTTCCTTACTAAGTGCAAACCCAGATCTACCATTATCAAGTCTAGAAGAGAAAAAAATATTAAGGTAAGGTAAGGTAAAGTTCATGCTGTTTTTGGATGAAGACAGGGTGCAAAACCCATGAGTGACTTCATTAAGAAAATAAAGATTTACAAAAGAATTTACCAACACATAGGCAACAAGTGGAAGAGTGCAGAGTTATACTTCCAGGGCCAGTTGGGCATGGGACATAGGGAGATTTTATGTGAAGGCTTTTTGTTTTCTTTCTAACAAGATGTAATTTCACAAGTGGAAATCATGTTTATGATCCTTTTCATAAGCCTTTAAAGCCACTTGTTAGTGTTGGACACTAAGTGGGATCTTGGCAAAGAAGTAACAAAGGAAGAACAATCATTCAAACACACCACAAGAACAGAGTAAAGCACGTATACCTTGTGACACTTATTATCCAGAAAAAGGTGATTTAATCTTTGAGGGATACTAGGGAGGTCCTTTGATCTGCCCTCTCAGTGAGGGTGAGGGATGGAGAGCCACGGCAGCAAAGACCCAAGGGTTATTGATGCATTAGAAACCACAGAAGGACCTGAGAATGGTCCCACAGGGATTAGAGCCTCTTCCTGCAAAAAGGCTGTGGGATCAGTATCCCAACTGAATGCATTTACACCAATGCATGCAGCGTGGTCAAAAAAGAGGGGGAGCTGGAAGCCCAGGAAGGCTGGATATCTTGCAAGGAGGAAATCCTAAAGGTACAGAAATGTCCCCATGTGCTGAAAGATGAGCCAGCAGGGGAGAAGATTGGCCTGGCTGAACAGAGAGTTTTGGCTGACAATCAGGGAAAAAAGAGAGTTTGTGACCTGTAGAAGAAGGGGCAGGTGACTCAGGAGGACTAAAAAGATATTGTGAAGTCATGCAGGGAGAAAATTAGAAGGGCCAGAACCCAACCACAACTTAATCTGGCTACTGCTGTAAAAAGCAATAAAAATGCTTCTATAATTACAAAGAGCAGCAGAAGGAGGGCTAAGGAGAATTTCTGTCCGTTACTGGACATGGTGGAAACATAGTGACAAAGGATGAGGGAAAGCCTGAGGTACTTAATGCCTTCTT